>CM054142.1:20621241-20623741 GCA_028751875.1 Rapana venosa | reverse complement strand
ATGCAGTGTGGGTAACTGTCCTTGGCTATATTTATATGCTAGAATATTGTTCTTGTCCCTTCATAAGAAGACTACAATAATTATTATACATGGTTTGTAAAAACAAATGGCAATGCTAGTGTTACTATCTGCCTGTGGTTTCTCTGTGCGTGCGTGCGTACGTGCACGCAGATGAGTGTGTGTGTGTGTGTGTGTGTGTGTGTGTGTGTGTGTGTGTGTGAGTGTGTGTGTGTATGCGTAGGGAGGGGTGCCTGTGCATGTCCGTGTGTGCGTATGTATGAGAGAGAGATTTTCATAACTATGTGGTACATACTAAAGCAGATGATGTCAAAAACAATTCTTCAAACGCAAATACCATCACTAGCTTGTGCGATTATAGTCGTAAAAATGAACATAACCACACTATAATCACCATAAACGAGATCACTATGTATAGTAATAGGATAATGAAATAAAATATTCATAAACAACGTTTCAATTGCAATTGTCACACGCATTACAATTGAAAAAAAAGTATATGAATAGAACGTTAATCCAGAGATAATAGTGAACATAACACTAAAAATAAAAGTAAAACATTGAGAGACAGACAGACAGAGACAGAGAGACAGACAGACAGACAGACATGTCAGTTTTGCCCTTTTAATCCTGTATTCTTTTCAGTGCAATCCCTGTGCTGTGGCCTTGACCCTCTATTAGGGTGTGTCAATTTCACCATTGTCTGCATTCCTCGTCATCTGCACGTGCGATCCGTGTTCTGTGGCCTTGACCTTCTGGAAGGGGATGTCAATTTCACCATGGCCCACATTCCTTCGTCATCTTCACGTGCAAACCGTGCTCTATGGCCTTGACCGTCTGGCAGGGGGGATGTCAGTTTCACCATTTTCTGCATTCCTCGGGCTTTTCACGTGCAATTCGTGCTCTGCGGCCTTGACTGTCTGGGTTGAGAGGAAAAGGGGAATCCCCATCCCAGCCTACTCTCTCTCCTGCTACCCTGACTGCTGCCACTGAAGCCAGCGTGGAAAGAGGGGAATAAATCCCCAATGCCGTAACCAGATAATCTCTGACTGTTCAAGCCCACTGCAGATGACTGTTCAGAGATCATAATGGTTCCAGCAGTGACTGAGGTTGTAAGCATCAGTTGAAGTTACAAACAGTAGATATGAGAGAAAGAGAGAGAGTGTGTGAGAGTGCACATGCGCGCGTGCGTGAGTGGTTGAGCGAGAGAGAAAGGGAGAAAGAGAAAGAAAGTGTGAGAGGAAGATAGTGTGTGTGTGCATGTGCGTGTGTGCGTGTGTGTGTGTGTGTGTGTGTGTGTGTGTGTGTGTGTGCGTGTGTGTTTATTTATTATTATTTGTTTATTTATTCTTTTATATCGAGGATAATGGAATAAGCACTCATGTGCTTTTTTACATCCAGTTCCCGTGTGTATGCGGTTTTGTAAATTGTGTCATCTGTTTCCACCGGCACACAATGGCCTACTCTTCCGAAAAAAAGAACAGGATTTAACGTGTGCGCAAGATGTTCTGCATGTGTTCGCACACGTGGCCTCGGTTTATAGTCTCATCCGAAGGGGTGTGTGTGTGTGTGTGTGTGTGTGTGTGTGTTGTGTGTGTGTGTGGTGTGTGTGTGTGCGAGTGCGTGAGTGAGTAGGCGAGAGATAAAGAGAGGCATAAGGTATTGTCTCTCTGTCTGTGTAATGTGTTTATTTTCATTCTGTCTGTCTGACTGTCTGTCTGTCCGTGTGTGAATGATTAACTAAAAGTGTACGCGTGTATGTACGACAGCACACACGCATGTATGCACGCGTAAGTATGATAATAATAATGTCTTAAAGAACTTTTAGCCGCAGAGACATTTGGAACATACATCGGTATGCTCGTGTATTTTGGCTTGTGGATACTTAGTTTCGTCATGTATTTTCCCTAATACCTGGCCAAGACTTACACACAAAACCGGTCAGTTACATTGCAAGAAAATTAATATAGAAGTGGCGTTTTAGCAATCCTTACTTAATCATGGAGCAGTTTCTGTTATTGTAGCAAATGAGTAAGGTCAGGGCATTTGATACCTTTCTAAACTATCCATCTTTTTCTTATGTTAATAACGTATTAGTATGGTCAGCACGTTTGGCTCTCTAGCTAAAATATGAAGCTGTTTCTAACGTTTTGAGGCGATGAGTAGAGTCAGGGCTCTTGATACTCTAACTAAACTACAAAGCTGTTTCTTGCGATGTGAGTAACTTAGTAGAGTGGGGGTGTTTGATACCGTTACTAAATTAATCATAAAGCTGTTTTTTACGTTGTGATCAGCAGTAGAGTCACAGCGTTGATACCTTTACTGAATTAATCATAAAGCTGATTTTTACGTTGTGAAGACATTAGTAGAGTCATGGTGTTTAATACCTTTACTGAATCATGAAGCTGTTTTTTTCAATGTTGTGAAGTTTTGGTTGTTTTGTTTTGTTTAATGCCCGGGCATTCACAACATGGTGATTTAG
>CM054142.1:20613741-20618741 GCA_028751875.1 Rapana venosa | reverse complement strand
CGTAGTGGCTACTGCCTTGAGTAACGGGCTGGAATGTCATGGGTTTTAATCTCGTGGGAATCATAGAGATTTTTTTTCGGTCTCCAGCTGGCTCCTACCCTGAGTAAGTTTGCTATGGGATCATTAGGGAGACAGGGACCACACAGTCGAGCTACATCCACTTTACGAACACAATCTTGAGAGTGTTGTTCAAATAACCTGACCAACACTGCAGGTGTCTGTATCTCTCGTGACCAACTGACGCCGTGGTATGATAGGAAGCATAGAGTACAACTTCGTTGCGCAGTATGAAAGCACATGCATTTCCCCGACAGCATTAGTACGTCATCCTCATCTTCACTGATCATCACGCAACTAAAGAAAACTGCCTCTGATTCGATGGTCCCGTTTGCTCTGGTCTCATGGTGACCTCAGTTTCAGTTCTCCATACACTTCTGTGCCTGTAGCGAGTTTGTGACAAACACTTCGGGGTTGGAGGTTCAGGGGAGAAGGTCGTTGGAGGGACGTTGTGGAGGTTGCCACCTTAGGTGGGCGGGCGTCTCACCCAGTCTGGCTCCGCGACTGTCGTCAGTAAAGGGTTTAGTGGGCAGTGTCCTGTGTATGGAACTCAGAACAGGCACCACACAGCTCCACCAGAGTGACCCAGCAGCAGTGCAGGGCCCCTCTGGCTGGTAGCTTCACAGTGGCCTGACTTTGATGGGCTTCCTGTGGGCTTCCGACCCTGATTAAGCGACGTAACGAATCTGGGTATGAATGGGGCGGAGAGATTGGAACGAGCGACGTGGGAACAGCAGAACAGGAACGTCACACAAAATGAACATGCAAAGAAAACACACACAAAAAGGGCGTTGTGCAGGAAGGGTAGGCGTTTACCAAGAAACAGGGCCTTGCATTTCATATACAGCTGTAAGAAGACGCAACAGAAGAATCAGACAAAATCTATCCCTGAGTTGATTAGTGTAGGTTTTGTTGCTTTGTTATTTGCATCAGCTTCTTGCGGTCTCTTTATTTTCCAGTGCCAAAACAATCTCAGATAGGCCTCCGGAGGATTCCTTCCTGAGAGTATGCTTTCTTAGAGAGTGCTGGGGGGCTAAGATAAGAAGGACGACGGAAAAATGGGAAGATTAGGAATCCTACTAAGAGCGAACGCTTCTGGCAGCAATATGGCCAGTTTCCCTCCAAGATATTTTGCTGAAGAAAAAGCTGGAAGGAACTGGCTCGTATAAACACATAGGCGCGCGCGCGCGCGCGCGCGCGTGTGTGTGTGTGTGTGTTCGTGTGTGCAGCGCGTACAAGCATACGTGCACACGCAGACAGGCACGCAGGCAGGCACGCAGGCACACACGTACACACAGATATAGACACAGACCCCCCCACAACAAACACACACACACTCTCTCTGTCTCGTCTCTCTCTCTCTCTCTCTCTCTCTCTTCTCTCTCTCTCTCTCTCACACACACACACACACACACTGTCAGGCAACCATACAAACAAACTACTCGCTAGACAGAAGTTCCCAATGTCTCATTATAATTAATTTTATGGTAATGACATACATTAGGTAGACGCCGGAATACGAATGGAAACCCACCTACCCTAGAGAGAGAGAGAGAGAGAGAGAGAGAGAGAGAGAGAGAGGAGAGAGAGAGAGAGACAGAGAGAGACAGAGACAGAGACAGAGACAGAGAGAGACAGACACACACAGAGATCAAATCAAATCAAATTAATTAAATTCAAATCAAATTCTTTTATTTTGAGGATAATAAATAAGAACCCATGTGCCTTTTTTTTAAAAACATCCAGTCCCCGAGAGAGAGAGAGAGAGTGAAAGAGAGAGAGACAGAGACAGAGCCGGAGACAGACAGACAGACAGACAGAGTCAAAGACAGGGTCAAACAGAGTCGGAGACAAAGACATAGATACAGAACAGAGACACATGTGAAATAGAAAGACATTAAATTTCTTAGTCAAATCATTTCTTTTTCAATATCACTATTTGTTTTCTTAAGAGAGTACGTTTTATGGTGTGCAAGGTACAGTATATATATTTCTGTAATACTATTGACTCTCTCGCTTCTCTATAAGAGAAAGTAACTATGTGGTCGTTGGATAGCGAGGTGTCAGAGACCTCAGCTTCTCCAAGACCCAGCATATTGAGGGCAGCGCCCATCTCCTCTCCCTCACTGCTTTATCTTCCCTGACCCTAAAGAGGGCAGGTACCCATTTACAGCTGGGTGAAGTCGGGGACTATACTTAAGCCAAGACGCACAAACGGTCACCCATCCAAGAGGCCAACTCAACGCTGCTTAACCATAGCTTTTTCTTCCCTATTTCAGCAGACTATGACCGGTGGTCTGGGTACTAGTCTTTCTTAGGAAATGGAGAGCAAACTTTCCTTCTCTGTGCCATGTATTTAAAGAACATAGAACCTATGGTGCTTGCGTGCTATGTGTGTGTATTTATTTATTTATTTATATTTATTTATTCTTTGATATCGAGGATAATGGAATAACCACTCATGTGCTTTTTACATTCAGTCCCCGTGTTTATGCGGTTTTGTAAATTTTTTCATCCGTTCCCACTGGCATACAATGGCCTACTCTTACGAAAAGTGGAACAGGATTAACATGTGCGCAAGGTGCTCGTGTGTGTGTGTTTGTGTTTGTGTGTGCGTGCATGCGCGCGTGCCTGCCTACCTGCGCGCGCGCGTGCGCGCATGTGTGTGTGAATGTGCGCGCTCGTGCGTGTGTGTCTAGGTGTGTGGTGTGTATGAGCATATTATGTGTCTCTGTGTCTGTGTGTGCATGCATGCACGCGTGGATGCCGGTTATATAAGCTACAATAAGTAACGCTACTTCCTTTCACCCCTCACTTATCCCCTAGTCCCATGGACCGTGGGGGCACCACTGAAGATTTTGCAACCAGCTTCCTCCACTCCCAGCGGTCCTCTGCTTTCCGTAGCAATTCATTCCAACCCAAGACCAGTCCACTCTCTGACGTTGTCCTTCCATCGTTTTCTCTGTCTGCCTCTTCGTCTCCCTCCTTGTAATTAAGACTGGCCAAGACTGGCCTATAGGAAACAGTTACGATACAGGACTCCTTTATAACCAGAACAGCGGGGACATCGTAAAGCAGACAATTAGATTTTGTCGAACATTTAGCTGAAAGAAAGATCGGTATAGCAGCACTCTGTCACTACACAACACTGGACTTCTAGATGTGTGAAACGACCTCGTTCAAGAGGATTTTCCCTCTAGAGTCAACATCAGTGCCGACTCCACTCTTCCCAAAATGAGACTATAAACCGAGATCCCGTGTGCGAACACACGTAGAACTAGAACATCTTGCGCATACGTGAAAGCCTGTTCCGCTTTTCGGAAGAGTAGGTCATTGTACGCCGGTGGGAACGGATGACCACATTTGACAAATTTGCATACACACGGAGACTGGATGAAAAAAGCAGATGAGTGCTTATTCCATTATCCTCGAAATAAAAGAATAAATAAATAAAACAAAAAAACCGACACAGCAGGGAAAATATAGAGCTACAGAACCGCAAAAACTGACAGGATATTCTGATGTATGAGCATGGCAGAGTTGTCGGAACCCAGTTCCCTTGACACTTTGCTGCTGAAGAAGAGGCAGTCTATCGTGCGAAGACAGCGGGAACATTATACTGTGTTGTAATGCATTGTGTTGTGGTGTAGTGTAGTGTTAGTATAGCGTAGTGTTGTTGTGTATGTGTGTATGTGAGTGTAGTGTGTGTATGTGTTGTAGTGTATTGTGGTATAGTAGTAGTGTAGTGTGTTAGTATGTAGTGTAGTGTAGTATAGCGTGGTATGTGTATGGTGTAGTGTAGTGTATGTATTAGCTGTGAGTCGTAGTGTAGTGTATGTATAGTAGCGTAGTGTAGTGTGTATAGTGTGTAGTGTATTAGTGTAGGTGTATGTATAGCGTAGGTAGTGTAGTGTAGTGTGTGTATATCGCTTGTATTGTATTGTAGTAAGTTGTAATGCGTAGTGTAGTTCGTAGTATTCGTAGTGTGTTGTAGTGTAGTGTGTCGTAAGTATCGCATTGTATTGTATTGTACTCTATTGTATTTGCTTGCAGTGTGTTGTATTCGTATGTATGTGTTTGTTCGTATTGTATGTGCAGTATTGTATTGCATTGCATTGTATTGTCTGCCTGTATTGTATGTAATTGCATTGCATTGAATTGTTATTCGTAATCTGCATGATTGCTTTGTATCGTAATCGTTGCAGAGATTGCATCATGACTGACATCCATGATTGTATCGTTTGTGTTGTGTGTTGTATTGTATCGTATCGCATCGATCACATCGCATCGCAATGATTATCGATCACATCGCTTGCATTACATTTGTCGCATTTCGGTTGCTTTACGTTGCCGCATCGCACATGACATCCCATTGCTATTTTATCGTTGTGTGTTTGTTTAGTGGCTATTGTATTGCTATCGTATCGCATCGAATCGCAGCGCATCGCTTGTTCATTAATTGTTGTATATACTTTTCACCGTGGACAATTTTCTGCGTTGAATTTGGGCTTTTCTCCCAAGGGGAAAGCGCGCGCGTCGCCACAAGAACAGCGCCATTCATATTTTAAAAATAACCCCGTCTGCATGTGTTTTCGTTTTCCATTGACAGTGGCGTTATTCTCATTTTGCCACAGGTTCTTTACACCTACGCTCAATGTGTGCTGGACACAAAGCCCGGTTTAGTGTGTCCATTTCATTTAATTTCATTCTTTTATATCGAGGATAATGGAATAAGCACTTATGTGCTTTTTTACATCCATCGAAAGACTAGCACCCAGACCAGGACTCTAGGCCTCGTGGAATGGGAAAAAACAGGCCAGGGACAAAGTGGGATCGAACCAGCGGCATCTCGGCTTTCTAGGCAGGTGTGTTATGGCTAGACCACCGATCCAGCAGCGAGACCATTGAGAAAGGAAGACCACAGGGTTGCGGCATCATAAACC
>CM054142.1:20576241-20611241 GCA_028751875.1 Rapana venosa | reverse complement strand
GCACAGGCAGCCAGTGGAGAGATCGCAAGAGAGGGGTGATGTGCTCAGATTTTTTTCTTTCTGAGAACCAGTCGAGCTGCGGAGTTTTGTATACGTTGAAGGGAGTGGATAGATGATGCTGGCAGACCAGAGAAAAGAGAATTGCAATAGTCCAGACGTGAAAGAATGAGAGAAGTGACAAGTTTGGCTGTTGCATCGGTGGATAGGTACTTTCGAAATGCACTAATACGCCGTAATTGATAGTAGCACGACTGGCAGGTCTGGGTGATGAATTTTTGCATAGAGAGTGTGTTGTCGATAACGCCTAGATACTTTACAGCAGTGGATAGAGGGACTAATGTATTGCCGAGTTGTATTGAAGCTGTTGTAATGGAAAAGAGTTTTTGTTTGGTCCCTACGAGCATGGCTTCGGTTTTATCTGCATTTAGCTGTAATTTTGTTCTGTGTCATCCAGTTTTGAATATCTTCAAAGCAGCGGGCCATATTTGTCAGGAGAGAAGGCAGCTTTTCAGGAGGAGTAACACTGCTTTGAATCTGAGAGTCATCTGCGTAAAAATGATGGTTGATTTGATGAAGGTTTATTATATGTGACAGTGGGGCAGTGTAAAGAGTGAAAAGAACAGGGCCTAGAACTGATCCCTGTGGGACTCCGCATTCCAGTTTGGCAGGTATTGATTGAGTTTTGTTTACTGCAACTGTCTGGAATCGGTCAGTAAAGTATGAATTAACAAGGTGAGGGCTGTGCCAGTAACACTGAACGTTTTTTGAAGACGGGAGAGAAGAATTGAGTGGTCTATAGTATCGAAGGCTGCTGATAAGTCGAGTAGAGTGAGAAGGGAGATTTTCCCTGAGTCAGAAGCGAGTAGAAACGTGTGTAAGGTGTGTACTTGGGTGGTTTTAGTGCTGTGGTTGACGCGATAGGCAGACTGAAACTCAGGAAGATTGCTGGAGAGAAGGTGGTTGTTGAGCTGTTTAAGAACTACTTTTTCAAGGACTTTAGAACTAAAAGGTAGATTGGAAACAAGTCTATAATTCTTCAGAATGTTAGGTTCAAGGTCATGCTTTTTGAGTAGAGGTGTGACTATAGCAGTTTTGAGAGCTGATGGAACATTTTGTGAAACAAGAGATGAGTTTACTATTTTCATGACAGCGGGTATAAGTTGTGGTAGGCACTGTGTGAAAAGATAAGCAGGTATGGGATCAAGATCACATGATTTTATAGTCATTTCTTTCAGAATTGTCATAATTTCTTTCTCACTTGTCGAATGAAAGAAAAGGATAGGAGTGCCAGAGAATTGGGGATCAGGAAGTACAAGCTGGAAAGGAGTCTGATCCAGTTTGGAGCGAATGTTATGGGCTTTTTCAGAAAAAATGCAGAAAATATGGAAGGAAGTTCAGAGTGGTTATGGATGGAAGGTAGAGGGCTTGCCTTCACAGACCCAAGAAGAGTAGATGTGAGGGAAAAGAGAGATTTCATAGACGTGGCATCAAGAACTTGAGAAGAGTAATACTTTGTTTTTTCTGAAAGAATTAAAGATTTGACTTTGTTTACTTGTTTTCAAAAGAGCTGCTTCTTAATTTCCGTTTTTGATTTTAGCCACTGCCACTCTAGTTGCCTGCGTTTGCGCTTTGCGACCAGGATGCCATGGGTGTACCATGGCGCACAGGGCCTATCTGGCAGGAGACAGTCAGTGGGAGGTGCATACTCATCAAGCAGTTGGCTGAGAACATCATTGTAGTGTTAGATGGGTTATTGTTGTCAGAGGTTTGTGATAGGTGTTTAGCAGCCTGTAAAGAGAAAGTTTGAATATCTATGGCCTTGAGGTTGCAACGGGTGACATACTTTTTCTTTCTGATAGGCTTTGCAATGTTTAGAGAGAAAAGAACATGATCAGAAAGTAGTTCATCAGTGATAGATACAGATGTGATCAGATCTTGGGAAACATTGGTAATTACCCAGTCTAAAATATGTCCTGATCTGTGCGTTGCTTTGTTTACCAGTTGAGAAAGAGAGTGGTTTGACAAGAAAAAGACGTTTGATATCAGAAAAAGACTGGTTATCAAAATGGAAGTTAAAGTCACTGAGAATGATGAGCTTTCTGGGAGAGAGCTGTAGTGATCCAGGAGTGACTGAAACTCCTGATGGAAAATGGAAGATGTCAGATTATTCTTATGGCTTGGAGGTGGATGGTAATGACAACAGAAAGTAATAGAGTGGCCAGGTGTGTTGAAGTTGAGTTCACAGACTTCGAAAGATTCATGTGAGAAAGGAAGGGAGTGACAGAAAGAAAGAGCAGGTTCGAGTGTATCTTTAGAAACGATGGCAATGCCACCTTCATGGGAGGGTCGGGGAAGAGAAAGAGTTTCATAACCAGCTGGTGTCAGTTGCTTTATTTTTGGTTCATGACGGTGCGGTTTTAACCAGGCCTCTGTAAGAAATGTTTGATCAATGTTCTTTTCATATATGAAATCAGAAATGAGATCAGCTTTACCTTCTGGGCAGACAGATTGCATGTTGAACAAGCACATGTGAAGGATGTTAGAAGGGGGCAGAGAGGTTGATAACTGTGGTGAATTAGGATAACTGTCAGTGGAAGAGGATGAAGGCGATGGTAAAGATGTGGAGAGTGGAAGAGCAGACAAAAGTTTGGATTGAGAGTCAGGTGTAGAAGCTGGTGAAACAACTGGGGAAGTTTGGGGTTTACGGTTTCATACACACCATGATACACA
This sequence comes from Rapana venosa, assembly GCA_028751875.1. Lineage (NCBI taxonomy): Eukaryota > Metazoa > Mollusca > Gastropoda > Neogastropoda > Muricidae > Rapana > Rapana venosa. Next base: position 20,608,511 of record CM054142.1, on the reverse strand, counting down.
TTATCAGAACACGTTTTATCAAAGTCATAAACACAGGAAGAAGCAGGTGGATCAGAGGGAAGGAAGCAGTGTTGTCCTTGGTTAGGGTGGTAGCGGTAGTGACGTCAGAAATGAGGATGGAGACGGATGTAGGGGGACCCATGCAATGATGTCTGCCGGCACGGGTACCTCGACTAGTTTTGCGGGGGTTGAGTCCTAAGGTTGAAATGTGTTGTTTAAGTCTGTATAAAAAAAGGAGGTAAAGGAGTCCCATAACCTATAAGGTCGTAGGGGAGCGAGGCGTCAGAGACCTCACTTCTCTAGGGCCAGCATATTGAGGGCGGCGCCCATATCCTCTCCCTCGCTGCTTTACCTTGCCTGACCCTAAAGAGGGCAGGTACCTATTTACAGCTGGGTGAACTGGGGGAACTGTACTGAAGCCAAGGCGTGCAAACGGTCACCCATCCAACTGGTAACCACGCTGCTTAACTTGACTGGCGGAAAGCGAGTGTTCCGACCACTGAGCTATCCCGTCCCCTGTAGTCTGTATGGTATGTTGTAAAACCCATGTGAGAGCAAAGCTCTCATGTCTTCGGCAGTTAGCTCTATGACTCTAATGTTCTAAACATTCTCCCCGAAGATTTTTAAAAATCCTTCCTTCCTTCCTTCTTTATCAATTAAGTGCAGTATGAAAGAAAAGAGGACAAAGCCTTTTGTCGTTCAATGAAAGATTAAAAAAAGTCTCTGCTTCACTAGAGAAAAACGTTTGCTTCATTTTCAATGAATGGCTTACTTCTGTATTTACTGTGTTATTTATTTTTTAGACGATAAACCAATGTCTCGTGTGTTACACATAATTATTTTGCGTACATAAAAGAACCCACAGTAACAAGAGTTGTCCCTGGCAAAAGTCTGTAGAAAATTCCACTCTGGTAGGGAAACAAATACAGTTGCAGAGAGGAAAAGAAAAAATTATGGGTGGCGCTGTTCTTGCAGCGACGGGCTCTCTCTGGGCCGGGAAGAGAAGAAGAGCCTATCAAATTGTAATAGAGCTCACGCAGCGGAAACAGGCAAGAGTAAACAACATCGAAAACAAGGATGGGAACTGCCTCACAGGAGAAAAGGATATCATTAACAGATGGACAGAATGCTGTTCAGAGCTCTACAACCATCAGGCACAAGGTGAGCCCAGCGTACTTACAAGTCAGGACTCGTCAGAGGATGATGACTTCTCTAGCCTTCGTGAAGAATTTGAGGCAGCAATCATATCGTTGAAAAATGTGAAAGCTGCAGGCATTGACAACATTTCAGCACAGCTGATCAAACACGGGGGGACAACAGTGATAGATATCCTCACAAGAATTTGCAACAAGATCTGGCAGACTAAAGAGTGGCCAACACCTTGGACCCAATCACTCATCATTATGCTCCCCAAGAAAGGCAGTCTACAGCAATGCCAGAACTACCGAATGATCAGTCTCATAAGCCATGCCAGTAAAGTAATGTTAAAAGTCATCTTGAACAGATTTAAGCCACGGGCAGAAGAGATCATTATCAAAGAACAGACAGGCTTTCGCCTAAACTGAAGTACCACAGAACAGATATTCAACCTGCGATTACCGTGTGAGAAATACAGCCAGCACAAACAGAAACTGCACTGCATCATCAAAGACTTTTAAAAAAAGCGTTGGATCATGTATGGCAATACGTAATTGGGGCACAATGAAGAAGTACAACATGGGATGAAAGGTCATCCAGACCATCGAAGGGCTATACACAAAAGCCACCAGCACAGTGCTTGTCTAAGGCACGGTTGAAGAATGGTTCCATACCTTAGTAGGAGTCCATCAAGGCTGTCTCCTATCACTGACACTGTTCAATGTCTTCCTGGAGTGCATAATGACTGATGCCTTAGAAAATCACACTTGCACAGTCAGTATTGGTGGGCGGAAATCACTAACCTCAGGTTAGCCAATAACATCAACGGACTGGCAGGAAACGAAAAACCTAGTGCACCACTTTGATGAAACATCCTCCAGATACGGCATGGAGATTAATGTCAAGAAGACAAAACTCATAACAAACAGTGCCCAGCCAATCACTGCCAAGACACACATTCATTGGAAAAGAACTTGAGGTCGTAGATCACTTCAAGTACCTTGGAGCTATTATTAGTGAAGGAGGTTCAAAGACCGAAATCCTCACAAGAGCTGCACAAACAACAGCAGCAATGGAGAAGCCTGAGACCATCTGGGAAGACCGAAACATCTCTCTCAGGACCAAGGTTAAGCTACAGCATGCACTGGTCATCTCCACATATCTGTGTGCATTCGAATCCTGGACATTGAATGCAGATCTACAAAGGAGGATCCAGGCTTTGGACACGAGGTGCCTCAGAAGACTCCTTGGCATTTCATACATGGACAACATCACCAACAAAGAAGTCCAACAAACCATCACCCAACACGTAAAAAAAGGTGGCGCTGCTCTTGTGGCGACGTGCTCTCCCCGGGAAGATCAGCCCTAATTTCATGCAGAGAAATTTTGTGACTTAAAGGGGTATAAATAATTTTTTTTAAAAAGCACTATGAAGACCTGCTGACCACAGTCAAAAAAGGAAGCTCAGATGGTATGGGCATGTGACAAGATCAGATGGGCTCTCCAAGACAATACTGCAAGGAACAGTGCAGGGGAAGAGAAGGCGAGGCAGGCCAAAGAAAAAATGGGCAGACTGAATGGTCCAGGAAGAGCTTCTCCACATCCCAGGCACTTGCCCACAATCGCCGCAAGAGGAGCCATCTGGTGCAACGTTCATCACTATGGTGCTCCTACGACCCTGGAGGGCTTTACGGAAGCAGATGATGACAATGGTGATGATCTTACTTTACTTTATTGGGTTTTTGTTTCCTGTCACTGTCCACTCATCCCCATATCCAAACAAGTACATTGACAATGCTTGTACAATGAAGACGTGTGGAGGACAGGTTAGAGACTTCCAACTGTTCCAGCTCAATAATTTGTTTATTTGTTATCTATCTTATTTTGTTCTGTTTATCTAGGTTTAGAGAACAGTGGTTAAACTATAGACAAATGGAGGGAAACTGCTGGACTGAAACATTCCAAATGTGTAGGGTTTTTTCCCTATGATATGAAATACAGATTCTTTGATGAGCAGTTTGAAAATATATATTCACAAAAATATCATTCCTTTTGAGAATGCTGGAATCAATTCACATGTGCTTAAAAAAATTTAGTCCCTGTGCGCATGCAGTTTTGTAAACATCGCCATCCATTCTCAGTGGCACACAAAGGCTTACTACTACTACTACTACTACTACTACTACTACTACTACTACTACTACTACTACTGGCCTTTAAGCTAAAGTTAGGCAGAGTGATTCTCCATATCATTTAGCACAAGAGGGATTCATTTCCTGGTATTTCATTGAAAAGACTCTGCGTGGAAGGGAAAAAAAATTGTAATCATGTCATTTTTAGTAACCTGTTAGGTGGAGACAGACTGATTGACATCTTTCCTGCTGCTCTCAGACGGGTCCTCTCTCTTCCAACGGACAAGATGACACAGGACTTTTCTGAATCTGGAACTGGTGGCCAGGAAACAGAAGAAATCTACCATGCAGCTGAAGTCGAGCAGAGTGGCTGTCACCCACATGTCGATGACATACACATTCCTAAACTTACCCATGTATGAGTACTCTGGGTAGATGGTGCTGAAGAAGAAATGGAAAGCTTGTGGAAGACTTAAAGCTACGTAAGCAACTGTCGTTAAAAGAATGGTGAAGGTTAACTGGTATTCCTTTCGGTATTTGGCATCTTCTTTGCTGGCGGAGGTCAAATGCACGGTGGATTTGCGATAACGGTGCAGACTTCTGACAGTCAGGACAGACAGAAGCAGCAGCGAGAGCAAAGGGAGATACATCAGCAACACTTTGGCCAAGAGACTGAACACGTCATTGATCTGTTTGTGTCGCATATACAGTGGTGTCGGGAGTGGCTTGTAGATCACACGTGTTCCTATATTCACGGCCGCCACATAAGTTTTCGCGGGAATGTAACTATGCAGAAGACCTGCCACAGTGTAGGCAGCGATGGTCACAAGGCCGGGACGCCGGGAGAGGAAAAACGTCTTCAGGTGCAAGGGCCTGAGGATGGCGTACAGCCTCTCCAGGGAGAGCAGGCACATGACAAGGTAGGACCCTCTCCTTGACACAGCGGAGAAGAGGACTGCAAAGTACAGGGTGTAGATCCAGTAGCCACGCTCGTTGTCGTGGTTGGGGTTCAATTCTTGAATGATGGAGTCCACAAGGTCGACGAGGAGATTGAGGATCTGGACGAGGCTGAGGACCACGATGTAGAAGCTGGCCGAGCTGCCCATGGAGGGATGGAGGAACACGACCACGTTGCAGATGGTGAGGAGCACAGCCAGGGGACGCAACACCCAGGCAAGGGCTGACAATGCCTGGTCCATCACCTCCACCAGTTCATCAGAAGGGAACAGCAGTTTCTCCCAAAAGGTGAGGCTGCTACTGCTGCTGCTACTACTGATGCTGGTGTTTCTGGACGAGGGTGTCCATGGGAAAATGTCTGTGGTGGACTCATTCATTTTTAAACCATGGAGATGGTTAGAATTGTAGAGTGGTGTGATGCTGTATAAGACACAGGAAGCTGCAGATCTGACACTGTACACAGAGGTGCTGAAAGGAAGCTGAATTACACAATTGCAAAGAATGGTATTTCTTAAAAAAAATCTACTATGTAATCAAAGGACAGTTTGGCTAATGTATATCCACCTGTGAAGGTGGTATTGAAATGAATTTCTTGCAATGTGGATGCCAGATATTCTATCTTATCACTTTTTAAAAATTTACTTGGAACTTTGTTAACAAGATGCCTCAGTCTAATTCTGAGGAGTCAACCTGTCGTTTGATACTGACATCAAATAGTGATCATCAGTGACTCTGAACTGACCACCTCACTACACTACGACTGGCACTTGTCTACCCACTGCCATAGAGCTTCCTCACAGGCCAGTTACTGATTGTAAGTTCGAATCTACAAAAGAAAGGTAGGTTGTTTTAGCTATGGCTGGAACTATCTCAGAATTGAGTGGGGCTGAGGTTTGAAGAGGATGGTCACACGAAAGTGTTCTGTGTGTCTGAGGGTGTTGCATGGCCATGTTAAAACCGTCACCATGCACGGTGAAGATGAAAGTTTTAGTGTGTAGTCACGAGGCGCATATAGTCCTGTTGCCATCATTCTTTGATATATGCATGCGAGCTGAGAGTGCTGGTTTATCAGATGTATTTTTGAACAGCGTCGTGAACAGCCCTAACCATCATTGTCACTATCACAATGACCTTCATCTTCATGATCATGATCATCATGATCTTCATCATGATCTTCATCATGATCATGATCATCATCATCATCATCATCATCATCATCATCATCATCATCATCATCATCATCATCATCATCATCATCATCATCATCATCATCATCATCAAACAATCAATTCAATCAGCCTTACTCTACTACTACACTACTACTATACTACTACTAACTACTACTACTACTACTACTACTACTACTACTACTACTACTACTACTACTACTACTACTACTACTACTTCTGCTGCTGCTGCTGCTGCTGCTGCTGCTGCTGTTGCTGCTGCTGCTTCTACTATTGCTGTTGCTGCAGCTGCAGCTGCATATTCTACTATTGCCGCTGCTGCTGTTGCTAAATCTGCTGCTGTTATTGCTGCTGTGACTGTTGTTACTGCTGCTGTCACTGCTACTTTTTCTGCTTTCAACTTATAGAAGGAAAAGTAGTTGTGACGGTAGCAACAGTACAGCAATATCACTTGTCAAAGTAGTGGCTGTCGTTGTTAACAGTTGCTGCTGCTGCTGCTGCTGCTTTTGGGTTTTTTCCCTGTGATGCGCTGTAGGCCCTGAAATGAAGGATCTATACAGAAAACAAAATGAAGAGCTAAGTTACAGATCACATCATTTCTGTTGTATTTTCTTTAGGTTTTTCCTTTTCTTTTCGAAGCTTTCTTGTGTGGTTTCTTTTCAGATACGAGTATTCAGACCTTCCTTGGCAGAACACAGTGGCCAAGCATAACTTACACTTCATGCATCTAACATGATCAGATAACTTACACTTCATGCATCTAACATGATCAGATTTCGAACTGTCAGTCACAGGTTTGCTTCCATATCTTGCAGATTATTTATCTCAAATATTCCTGTAAAACTTGTGTGCAAAATATATCCCCATAGCGATGACAGGGGCCTTTTAGTGCAAATAGCATCCCCACCTTCTGAAAATTCTGTGATTTTAGTTCACCCTTCTCTATCTCTCTCTTTCTGTCTACCCTGGTTCCTTTTTTTTTTCTTGTCCCCTCCTTCTTGTATATTTTCTGCCCACTTAGTCCATTTTCCTGCCTTTACTTCCAGAAAGACTTAAAAGATAACCATTCTCTCCCTCACTTAAGTCGGATGCGCTGGACCTGACTTGTCAGGCGATTAACGGCAGCACAATGCGTTTACGAACATATGACAGACACTAGGTACTGTTTGAGTGTTCGACAAAGAAGAGAATGCAGAAGATGTCTTTTATTTTTTCAATCGATGTTTATCTCAGGGAGAACATAACTTGCTCTAACTAATTTTTATGTGTTTGCATAGAGAGCCACGCAAATGCACAGGCACACTCCTAAACTGTCGTGTATAAGCTTAGGCGAATAGTTAAGAAAACAAGCATACCCCGCATACACACAGGCACTAGCACGTGCTGCACATAGACCAATTAATATAAGGATGTCTCTGCAAGCATTCTATCATTTTCACCCTGTGTGTGTGTGCGTGTGTGTGTGTGTGCATTCGTGGGTGTCTCTGTCTGTGTGCGCGCACGTATAAGCGTGTGTGTGCGCGCTCGCGTGTGTATAATTATATGTGTGTGTATGTGGATGTAATGGGTGTGGGTACTGTGCCCATGCAGGGTTGGGCGCGCGCGCATGCGTGCGTGCGTGTGCGTGTGTGTGTATCTTTGCCTGTACTTTAGTCTCTCATTTCTCACCCCGTCTACAAACACACACACACACACACATACTCGCACATACATGCAAACACACATATATGCTCTCACTCACACGCACACACACACACAAAACACACACCACACACACACACACACACACACCACACACACACACACACACACACACACACACACACACACACACACACACACACACGTGCGCACAAACAAGCAAGCAAGCAAGCACACATACATACTCTCTGTTTTCCTTTTTTTTCACCAGTGAGGTAGTAAACTCTTCCACACATATGAACAGATACTAAACATGCGTACACAATGCAGACACACACACATACAAACAAACAAACAAACAAAACGCACGCACACGCACGCACACACACACACACAAACATACACACACATATATGCGCGCGCGCAAACACACAAACATACACACGCACACAAACATATATATACATATAACGCGCGCGCGCACATACATGCACACAAACATACTCACACACACAAAAACTCACAAACACACAACACACACACACAAACAGAAACACAACACACACACACACACACACACCCCACACAGCGCGCTAGCGTGCACCGGTGCTCACTTACGAAAAAGTATGCATCAACACGTGTGCACGAACGCACGCATATAGAGCTATTAACAAAGGCTGTAGCAGCACCCACAGCAACATCGCCCACACACACACACCACACACACACAACACACACACACACACACACACACCACACACACACACACACACACACACACACACACACACACACACACACACACACACACACACACACACACAAAGAGCCAACCATTCATGACACACTTCATCAGGGAACTTAAAAGCCTAAATACCCATGCGCGCTTACAAACAAACACACACACATATCTATCTATCTATCTATCTATCTATCTATCTATCTATCTATCTATCTATCTATCTATCTATCTATCTATCTATCTATCTATCTATCTATCTATCTATCTATCTATCTATCTATCTATCTATCTATCTATCTCTCTCTCTCTATCTCTCTATCTATCTATCTCTATATATATATGTATGTATATGTATATATACATATATATACATGTATACATATATATATACACACACATATATATATATATATATATATATATATATATATATATATATACAAGCACGCACACACGCATGCAAGCACATATGCACGTGTACCACACACACACACACACACAATTGCATAAGCATTCATGCACACACATATAAACGCATGTACACACACACACACACACACACACACACACCACACACACACACATAGCCAACCATTCATACCAAACTTCATCAGGGCACTTAAATGCCAATGTTAAGAAAAATATTTCAAATACCCATGCGCGCGCTCACGCACACACACTTACAACCACACACACACACAACGCGCGCGTGCGAGAGAGAGAGAGAGAGAGAGAGAGAGAGAGAGAGAGAGAGAGAGAGAGAGAGAGAGAGAGAGAAACAATAATTAATGAAGCCCGCATTTGTTTATCATCGATAACGCAGTCAAATTATGTAAGGCAGTTTGTCAAGGAGAAAGCACAGAGAAATGGAGTGCTCTGTGAAATAATGAACCTGCATCGTGACCCACAGTCTGCCTGCATAGCACTGCCACTGTTTAGAACTAGTTACCTTTTCCTTCACTCCCCGCTCCTTTTCTCTAGCAAAAAAAAAATCATTATCAGTAATACGTTAGCCATTATTCAAGTGAGTCATCTTTTGTCAGATAGCTCGGATCTCTTTTTAAAAATATTTTTATCTCGTTTCTTGGCTACAGCTCTGAGGTTCACCAATGCCAATGGTGAGATTTTACATTTGTGACTGATTTTTGGCCCACCGTTAAGATAGGGGACAGGATAGCTCAGTGGTCGGAGCACACGCTTTCCCCCAGCCAAGTTAAGCAGCGTCGAGCGTGGTTACCAGTTGGATGGGTGACCGTTTGCGCGCCTTGGCTTCAGTACAGTTCCCCCAGTTCACCCTGCTGTAAATAGGTACCTGCCCTCTTTAGGGTCAGGAAGGTAAAGCAGCGAGGGAGAGGAGATGGGCACCGCCCTCAATATGCTGGCCCTTGGAGAAGTGAGGTCTCTGACGCCTCGCTCCCCTACGACCTTATAGGTTATGGGACTCCTTTACCTTTACCTAAGATAGCCGCAATCCGACTTCAGGGATGGTTTATAAATACGACACCTCTGTATGTTTTGGGAATGAACGTCTCTTTAAAACCCAATGCCTATTGTTTTACTCTGTCCATCATGTGTGTGAGTTCTTGGGCTGGAACAAACACTTTGTAGCGAGCTCGAAGAAACAGTTTTGAATGGCTTCCACAGAAAAAATGGGAGGGAGAGTTTTCATAGGACTCACTTGTTTGTGCCTAGCTTCCAATAATTATACTGGTGGTTTTTTGACAGGGGTTTCAGAGCGCTAACAGTTGTCTGTCGTTTGTGTCTTTGCTTTCTTGCTTTGCTGAGTATACAAAATGAGAAGCAAAGACACGATTGAATTTCACTTTTGAATATATCCTTTTTGTTTAGACTTTCGTGATTTGGGAGGGGAATTTTTTGGGGGTTGAAAATATTGAGATCACGTGTATTTGTACTTGTACCTGTGTTTGCATAGCATTTTAAGTCACGGCAAATTTCTCTGTGTGAAATTCAGGGTGTTCTCCCAGGGATGAGTGCAAGGGCAGAAGGACAGCCCCACTCATTATTTCCTTTTCACCCCTGTCTGTAAGCGTATTTGTTTTCTTATCATAGTGGATCTTTCTACAGAATTTTTGCCAGGGACACTTCTCTTGTTGCCGTGTGTTCTTTCATGTGCATTAAATGCGGATTGTACTCAGGACCTCGGCTTATCATCTCATCCGAAAGAATATCTCCCGAACCACCACTAGTGTAGAGGGGACAAATTTTGGGCACAGACGGGGATGGCACCCGAACATTTCGCTTTCTAGGTATGTGCGTTACTTCTAGGCCAGCGATCCAGTGTGCATTCTTCTCAGAAGGTGATTGCGAATGCATTCAAGGTGAAAAATAAACTCTAAGAAAATACAACCCCCATTCCCACCTCCCCAGGAAAACTCAATCACACGATCCAAGAGGTGGCACACGGTACCTGTAGCATTCTGACTGCAACAAGCCAGGCACCTTCTTCCATGATGAAAAGATTAGAACTACGATCCATGATTTTCAGCTCCTATTTTGATTTGGGGCTTCATGTCATGTCTTGAAGAGATGGCGCAGGGTAATGGGAGCTGGAGCCGAATTTCTCTGTTTATTGAGATAATAAAGTATTAGTATTGGTATTGGGAAAACTTCACCCTCTCTATGTCTCTGTCTCTGCCTCTCTGTCTGCCCGTCCCTGTCTGTCTGTCTCTGTCTTTCTGTATGCCTGTCTCTGTTTATCTCTGTCTCTATCTGTTTTTGTCTGTCTGTCTCTCTCTGTTTCTTAGCTGGGTGGGATGCATCGTGCCTGGCTGTCTCTTGTGCTTGAAACACCTCAGAAGGTCTGCCCACTGGCCTCAGCCATCATATTCCGATTTCAGACTATCTCATATTGTTATCAGGAGGTATGCTGGGCATGTTCATGTTTCCGTTACTCACCAAATGCTGGAATTAATTGCAGGATCTTTAATGTGCAAATTTGGTCGTTTCTGCATAATTGAACAAATGGAAAATAAGGCACTGGCAGATCGGCACTGTAAGTTGACCTGGGAGATCCTATCAAAATACCCACCCTCAATTTATCAGATGCTGCTGCCGAGGTTTGAACCCACAACTTCAGGGACCCACAGAATTAGGAGAAGCACAATGCTGATCAGAGCCCTGGATAAGTGATTTGGTGACAAGCTATTGATGTAAATGAAAATTTTGTACAGAAAATAAACCACAATACCATACATACAATATTTAGGACAATAGCAAACAATAGTTTGTGGCATGCTCAGGACAATACTTTTTGTGACAAGCTTTTGATACATTACCCGTGCTCTATTGTTTTCACTGGCTGCCTGTCCGACAAAGAGTAAAGTACAAACTTAGTTCTCTTTGTTATGAAAGTCTCCACAAAGCTGCACCCTTCTATCTCTGTTGATGTCTTCACATATACACTCCATCTCGCTCCTTCTGCTCTGCTGCAGATGTTTTGAGCTTACAAATTGCTGGATTCAAACAACTCACTGGTGGCAACTGATCTTTTTCTATTTCAGGCCCATCCAACTGGAAAGATCTTCCTCTCTGCCTTCACCAAAGGCCTATGCTCAAGGCTGTCAAATCCAGCTACAAGACACACTTAGTTTCAGCCTAGCTTATTTCCTCGTTGCGACACCCCATATCTGGCCATACCTTAACAGCCACCGCCATGTTCATCACCCACTAAAGTGGTGTGTGTGTGTGTGTGTGTGAGTGTGTGTGTGTGTGTGAGTGTGTGTGTGTGTGTGTGTGTGTTTGAAAATAGGTATATAACGCTAGCAATGGATTCCTTTCCTACGGCCTAGCATGACACCACTCAATGCCTTTTGTTTTTCTGAAGATGGCCAGCGTCATCTCCCAGTCATTGTAGATCTGACTTAACCTACACACGGCATTTGGGGAACGACGATGTCTTATGTCACCTTATGCTGTACATTGAGGGACCTTAGAAACATCTTGATACTGTTACAGCCTACAGTGGTAATGAGTGCATAATGGAATGATACATCTCTGAGAGTAATCATCACAATCTTGGCAATACTTTCATGACATCTTTTTCAGGTAGTGTCCTTGGCCTGAATCTGAATAACCAGTCCCGTATTTGTATTCCTACCTATCCTGGAAGAATCGAGTGAATTAAAAAGGTAGACGACATAGTGATCATCATATGACTATACATTTTTCAAACCTTCTTCCATCTATAAAGGAGCTGTGTATATTCCAATAGGGACAGGATAGCTCAGTGGTCAGAGCACTAGTTCTCCCCAAGCTAAGGTTAAGATGTGGTTGCCTGTTTGGATGGGTTATCCTAATTCACCACAGTCATCATCAACATCTGTGCCTCCTTCAAACCTCCTTCACATTTGCTTGTTCAACGTGCAATCTGTCTGCCCAGAAGGTAAATATGATATCATTTCTGATTTCATCTCTGAACAGAATATTGATCTAACATTTCTTACAGAAACCTGGTTAAAACCACACGGTCATGAACCGAAAATAAAACAACTGACACCACCTGGTTATGAAACTCTTACTCTTCCCCGACCCTCCCGTGGAGGTGGCATTGCCATCGTTTCTAAAGATACACTCGAACCTGCTCTTTCTTTCTGTCAATCTCTTCCTTTCTCACCTGAATATTTCGAAGTCTGTGAACACAACTTCAATACACCTGGCCACTCCATTATTTTCTGCCGTCTTTACTGTCCACCTCCAAGCCGTAAGAATAATCTTACATCTTCCATTTTCCATCAAGAGTTTCAGTCACTCCTGGATCACTACAGCCTCTCTCCCAGAAAGCTTATCATTCTCGGTGACTTTAACTTCCACTTTGATAACCAGTCTCCTTCTGATGTCAAACGTCTTTCTCTTTCTGTGTCAAACCACTATCTTTCTCAGCTGGTAAACAAGGAACGCATAGATCAGGACATATTTTAAACTGGGTAATTACCAATGTTTCCCAAGATCTGATCACATTTGTATCTATCACTGATGAACTACTTTCTGATCATTTCGCTGTTCTTTTCTCTCTAAAAATTGCAAAGCCTATCAGAAAGAAAAAGTATGTCACCCGTCACAACCTCAAGGCCATAGATATTCAAACGTTCTCTTCACAAGCTGCTGAATGTCTATCACAAACCTCTGACAACAATAACTCCTCTAAACACTACAATGATTATGTCAGCCAACTGCTTGATGAGCATGCACCTCCCACTGACCGTCTCCTGCCTGATAGGCCATGTGCGCCATGGTACACCCATGACATCATGGTTGCAAAGCGCAAACTCAGGCAACTAGAGCGGCAGTGACAAAATTCAAAAACAGAAATTAATAAGCAGCTCTTTCGAAAACAAATAAAGTCAAATCTTTAACTACTCCAGAAAAAGCAAAGTATTACTCTTCTCAAGTTCTTGATGCCACGTCAATGAAATATCTCTTTTCCCTCATATCTACTCTTTTTGGATCTGTGAAGGCAAGTCCTCTGCCTTCCATCCACAACCACTCTGAACTTCCTTTAATATGTTTTGCATTCTTTTCTGAAAAAGTCCATAACATTCGCTCCAAACTAGATCAAACTCTTTTCCAGCCTGTATTTCCTGATCCCCAAATTCTCTGGCACTCCCCTCCTTTTTTTTCATCCGACAAGTGAGAAAGAAATCATGACAATTCTGAGAGAAATGACTATAAAATCATGTGATCTTGATCCCATACCTGCTTCTCTTCACACAGTGCCTACCACAACTTATACTCACTATCACGAAAATAGTAAACTCATCTCTTGTTTCAAGAAATGTTCCATCAGCTCTCAAAACTGCTACAGTCACACCTCTACTCAAAAAGCATGACCTTGAACCTAACATTCTGAAGAATTATAGACCTGTTTCCAATCTACCTTTTATTTCTAAAGTCCTTGAAAAAGTAGTTCTTAAACAGCTCAACAACCACCTTATCTCCAACAATCTTCCTGAGTTTCAGTCTGCCTATCGCGTCAACCACAGCACTGAAACCACCCTAGTACACATTAAACATGCTTCTACTCGCTTCTGACTCAGGGAAAATCTCCCTTCTCACTCTACTTGACTTATTGGCAGCCTTCGACACTATAGATCACTCAATTCTTCTCTCCTGTCTTAAAAAATATTTTGGTGTTACTGGTACAGCCCTTACCTGGTTTAGTTCATACCTTACTGACCGATTCCAGACAGTCACAGTAAACAAGATTCAGTCAGTACCTGCCAGATTAGAATGTGGAAGTCCATAGGGATCTGTTCTGGGCCCTGTTCTTTTCACCCTCTACACTGCTCCACTGTCACATATAATTAACCGCCATCAGATCAACCATCATTTTAATGCAGATGACTCAGATTCTAAGCAGCGACACTCCTGAAAATCTGCCTTCTCTCTTTACAAATATGGCCCACTGCTTTCAAGATATCCAAAATTGGATGATACAGAACAAATTACAGCTAAATGCAGATAAAACTGAAACCATACTTGTAGGGACTAAACACAAACTCTCTTCCATCACAACAGCTTCAATACAACTTGGCAATGCATCAGTCCCTTTATCCACTGCTGTGAAGTATCTAGGGGTCATTATTGAAACACACTCTCTATGCAAAAATTCATCACCTAGACCTGCCAGTCGTGCTACTATCAATTACGGCGTATTAGTGCAATTCGAAAGTACCTGTCCACAGATGCAATATCCAAACTTGTTGCGTCTCTCATTATTTCACGTCTGGACTATTGCAATTCTCTGTTGGCTGGTCTGCCAGCATCATCAATCCAATCCCTTTAACGTATACACAACTCTGCAGCTCGACTAATCCTCAGAAAGAAAAAATCTGAGCATATTACCCCTCTATTGCAATCTCTCCACTGGCTGCCTGTGCCACAGAGAGTAAAGTATAAGATCAGTACCCTCTGTTACAAATGTCTCCACAAAACAGCACCCACCTACCTCTGTGAATGTCTTCACTTGTAGAATCCTTCTCGTTCTCTCCGCTCTGCTGCAGATACCTTGTCCTTACGAATACCTAGATTCAACCAATCCACCATCGGCCGTCGCTCTTTCTCAATTTCTGGTCCATTGATGTGGAATGATCTCCCTCTCTCTCTCCGCCAAAAGCCTTCTTCTGCCACTTTTAAATCCAGTCTCAAGACATATATTTATTTCAAACCTAAGATTTTCCTCTCCTGCTTCATCTCATAGTTTTTCCCTGCCTTCAACAGCCAAGATTCTATTGCCCTGCCAGGGTGTGTGACCTCTGTGTGTGTATGTGTGTGTGTGTACGTGTACCTTTGGACTTGATGGAACTATTACTTGTTATTGGTTGTATGACTGTGTAAGAATGAGTTGAATGCAAGCGCTTTGATTTGTCTCTGGAAGATATAGCGCTATATAAAATCCATTTATTATTATTTATTTATTATTATTTCGGGTCCCTCAACCTGGAATGAGCTCCCTCTCTCTCTTGGCCTGAAGCCTGGTTATGACATGGCTAATGGTTAAGCCTGGCTAATGTATACGAGCGCTATATAAATTCCATACATTATTATTATTAGTATTATTACGACCTGGATTGAGCTCCCTCTCTCTCTTGGCCGGAAGCCTACTTATGACACTTTTAAATCCAGCCTCAAGACATATTTATTTCAAAACTAAGATTTCCCCCTCCTGTTTCATATCAGAACTGTCCCACCTTCACTAACGCATGTCCTATCACCCTGATAATGTATTCGACCTGTGTTTGTGGTTTTTATTTTTTTTTAATTTTATTCTTTTTATCGAGGATAATGGAATAAGCACTTGTATGCTTTTTTTTATATCAGTCCCCGTGTGTATGCAGTTTTGTAAATTCTGTCATCTGTTCCCACCGGCACACAATGGCCTACTCTTACGAAAAGCGGAACAGGATTTAACATGTGCGCAAGATGTTCTGCTTGCTTTCGCACAGGGGTTTATAGTCTTATTCGAAGGACTTTTGGGGAGAGTGGAGTCTGCACTGATGTATGTGTGTGTGTGTGGTGCGTGTGTGTGTGTGTGTGTGTGTGTGTGTGTGTTGGTGTGTGTGTGTGTGTGTGTGTGTGTGTGTTGTGTGTGTGTGTGTGCTTTTGAAAAACATTTGACTATTGAAATTTTATTTAATAGATTTGGTCTGTAGCTACAATGTTTGTAATATCTGTTTGTTTAAACTATTGATTGTTTGTCATCGGTTGCATGACTCTGTGAGATGAGGTTTAATGCATGTGCTTTAATTTGCAAGATATAGCGCTATACAAGTTCCATTTATTATTATTATTATTCTTATTATTATTATTATTATTCCCAGCTGTCAATGGGTACCTGCCTTCTTTAGGGACAGGGAAGGGACAGCAGCAAGCAAGAGGAAATGTGTGCCACCCTCAAGATGCTGCCCATTAGTGAAGTTAAGGTCTGTGGCACCCTGATCCCCAATGACCACACAGGTTATGGAAACACCTGAGCTTTTACCCACCAATCAATAGCTGTGACCATGTGTTTTTCGCCAACCTATGTAGCTAACTTTTCTGCCGAGTTTTGTCACAGAAAATGTTTCTATGTCTGTGCTTTTAAAAGCTTAATCTCGAACTCCAAACAAAATCCCAGTTAAACCATGCATCTGAAATAAAATCACCATAAAGCACATTCAAGCTCTTGTAAGCTAGGAGAAAAATTCAACTAACCTTATGATGCAAATTACAGATTCAAGAAGAATACTTCAACGTTTTGCGTGGATAGACATTTTTGTATGCTTTGCTTTGACAGAATAAATAAGCCTGACGTTTCTTGGCCATCACTTTACAGTAAAAGCTGGAGACTCAAGATCAGAGCATTGAAGAACAGTTATAATTACAGGAGGGAAAATACCAAAGAAATACCGGTGGGGGTGTTCAGTAGTGCCTGTTCTGAGCTAATATAGGCGAAAGCATTACCTACTGATAATCCTACTACTGACGAGAAAGAATATCTAAGTCATGGAACCAGGCTGAGTGAGACACCCACTGCCATTAAAGGTGGTGGCCCCCACAGCGTCCCTCCAACGACGTTATACTGTGAACCCCCTACCCTGAAGGCGTTGACACCAACTCACCACAGACACACACATAAATAGAATGACAGCATGACTTTATAGGACGCTAGAAAACAGCTGTCTGACCATCCTTTCTAGTGTTGTGCAGAGTCGTGCCTCCATTCTGTAACACATCATCATCATCATTAACCATTACACCCAGGGGTGTGTAGGGCAGCAACAAAGCGCTTCCACTCCTGCCTATCCTGGGCCAACCTAGTTACTGATCCCCAAGAGTGCTGCATGGTCTTCATCTCACTTTCTACAGTCCTACTCCACGTTGCTTTTGGTCTTCCTTTCTTTCTCCTTCCTTCTGGGGTCCAGTGCAATGCTGTTCTTGTGATTGACTGTGGGTCTCTTCGGAGGATGTGCCCAATCCACTTCCACCGTCGTCTGGTGATGATGGTTCCCATGTCTTCTTGCCTGCATCTCCGTAGTAGGTCTTCATTGAGATCTTCTCTGGCCAAAAGATACGGAGAATTCTTCGGAGGCATATGATGTGAAAGGATCGAAGTTTGGTAAGATCCGCTTCCGTCATCCTCCAGCACTCAGAACCGTAAAGGAGCGTAGATGCTTAGTGTTGGTGCTGTACTGAGTTGATCTCCAGATATTGTTCATCCCCCTAAACACACGCCTGGCCTTGCCCAGTCTGTTGTGGATGTCTTCTTTAGCACACGTGCGGATTTAAAGTGGGGATTCCTTTTTTTGGACAAAATCCTAAGTAAACTTCTGTACAGAGTGGTCAGTCCCTTAACTTTCGTTCCTGTGCCAGCACTTACATAGAACCAAGTACAGACGTAAAAGAATCCTGAAATCATTGTCAATGATCCCGCAAGATTGCAGAAACAGGAAACTACTCAGCATGCATTCGAGATAAGCTCATTAGGTTATGTAGTTTGTGAAGTATCTTTTTAACAGATTTGTTTGCGCATGTGATGTTAGCGTATGAAAAATACTCTGCACATCCTGACACTCCATTAAGATCCCTCAAAACTGAATAAAAGACCAGACGCAGAACACAGGATTTCACCATTCAAATACACTCCTTGTAACACCCTATTCTAAACTGAATCAATTTCTTCTCCATACAGACCTATTTCTTGGTTAATCACATTCCCCTGCCAACTCCCCTTACACACCCACCCCCACCCCCACCTATCCCCCTACCCCCTTTCACCGGCCCTGCATTTCAACATGCAATCTCCGCCAACAAGTTCTCAGGCACTGGAAGCAGGGTGATGATCAAATCATGTGGATCAAACCATTCAGGCTGACTGTTTGAATACACGTAGAATGAGCGGAGAGCTGGAATGACATAAACATGAACATGAGATTTATGCCAAAAACGCCTCTGCCTGTTCCGTTTTTGCATCAAAGTGCAGTCCTTGCAGTGCCTCGTCTGACTTCATCAACAGTCATTTTTCTGTCTGTCTGTCTGTTTGTCTGTCTGTCTATCGGTCTGTCTCTGTCTGTATATCTGTCTGTCTGTCTCTGTGTCTGTCTCTGTCTGGCTGTCTCTCTCTCAAATGCCCTTCGAGGGGATTTTCCCCTGGAGTTAACATCAGTGCCGACTCCACTCTCCCCAAAAGTCCTTCGGATAGAACTATAAACAGATGCATCGTGTGCAAACGCGGGGGACCACAGGGTCTGGTGCTGGATGTCCCGCCTGTAAAGGGAAGTATGTGCATTTCTGAGCATCCGCTCTACACCTCTGCTTCCCGGGGATAGTGAAGCTGCAACATCTTGTTTGGCTTGCCAAGCAAGAGGGGTACCGTTCAGAAGGGTGCTGCATAGCCTCTCCTATCGCAACTTTCCACAGCAGGAACCTACTCGTTGGTGTCCCCTGTTTTCGCAAAGACCTGCTGTGGGGAGACCGAGCGCCTGGCGGGATAACCAGGTAGGGTAGGTGGAGCCCGTTTTGCTGACAAAATCCACCTAGGAGAGCGGAAAACTCTGATTTCAAACCCATGCTTGGAGAAGGAAAACTCGAAGATCACCCAGGAGGAAACCCTGTCATGCACCAAAGGAGCTGAAATCAGAGGTGTCGGGCCGTCAGGCGCTCCAACCAAAACACGACACAATTATAGCCTTTAATGATGTTTGGAGACCAGATCAATTGGAATGGTGCTCGCCCTGTGGGGATCCGCCAGGCAGGTGCAGCGCTGTGTTCCAGGCCTCAAAGGAACCCACCCAAAGCGACTGGAGGTCCCTTCGTCTCGTCTTGTGGAGCCAGGAGGCAAGCAAGGACAGCGACTGGCCAACCAAAGAAAGAGCCCCCCTCAATCAACATCATGCAATGTAATGCAGAAGGGGTTTCAACCAAGAGGGAAGAAACAGTTCCTACATGTGAACAACATAAGCATCTGCTGCATTCAAGAAGCACATCTGCAGGAAGGGAAGACTTTCAAGATTAGAGGCTATCAGGTGTTCAGGAGTGACCGTCAAGGGAGAAGGAAAGGAGGAGTGCTAACACTGGTCAGAAACAATCTAAACGCCAGTGAAACAACTAGATACATGAAAGAATCCGAATATCTTCAAGTCAAGGTGTCCACCTCAAACAGCATCCTCAACATCGTCAACTACTATTGCCCTGACGACAAGCTGCTAGCACTGGACAGCATCCAGGTCCCCGACAGCGATTCCTCATCACTGGTGACTTCAACAGCCGGTCCCAGAGCTGGGGATACAATACCCTTGGACTCACGAGGAGAAGAAGTAGAGAACCTGACAAGATGAACACCACCTAATCCTTGTCAATGATCCCACTGATCCACCGACCTTCTACTCCCGCCGCTGGCATACAACCACCACACCGGACCTGGCTTTCTGCACTGATGACATCCACAGAAAGATCAGCAGAAAGGTTGAACATCAACCAGGTGGAAGTGACCATCGCCCAGTTATCCTCACCATTAGTGGTGTTGAAATGTCTGGACATGCCCAACACCCACGATGGAACTGCAAGAAAGGGAAATGGGCTCTCTTCAGCATTAGAACGAACGAGCTGACAAGAAACATCAAGACAGAGGGAAGGAACATCACAAAGTTGTGAAGAAGTTTAACAACAGCATCCTTCAAGCTGCTAAGGAGTGCATACCAAGGGGAGCAAGGAAAGACTACAAACCATACTGGTCTGAAGCGCTGCAGCGGACTCATAATGCTCTTAATGAAGCCAGAGAGAAAGCCGAGACACAGCTGAGCCAAAGAAAATAACATCAAGCTGAAAGAATGTGCCGCCAAACACCTAAGAACAAAGATAGAGAACAAGCGTGCAGGCTGGAAGGAAAAGACGGCAAGTTTAAATATGGAGAAGGATACCGCCAAAGTCTACCGTCTAATGAAGGCAATGAATGATGAAGGTACCAAGGGACAGAAGATCACCCTAGAGGAAGATGGACAGATGCCAACAGGAAAGGCAGCTGCAAACACCTTCGCAAGCACCTATGCAGAAGAAAGCAACACCACCATTCCCAAGCACTTACAGAAGGAAGTAAAAACAGAGAAAAAGCACAGATTAGCACAAAATCGCCCTACACATGATGCCATGAAACAAGACCCCTCCATGGCCGAACTGAAACAAGCCATCCAGAAGTTGAGGAAAAAGAAATCTCATGGCCCTGATAACATCACAAACGAGATGCTACAACATTTAGGCAACTCGTCGCTTCAAACTCTTTTGGACATATTCAACCTTAGCTGGAAAGAGGGGCAGGTTCCGCAGTACTGGAAGGAAACTACAATGATTCCCATCCTTAAAAGAGGCAAGAACAAAGGCAAACCTGCAAGCTACTGTCCCATCAGCCTTACTAGTTGTGTCTGTAAGACCATGGAGCGTATTGTAAACCAGCGCCTACAGCTTTATCTGGAGTCTGAGGGCATCGTGGCGCCTGAGCAGGCTGGATTCAGACAGTACAGAAGTACAGAAGATCAAACAACTCACCTGTCCCAAGTTATAGAGGATCCTTTCCAGTCTCAGAAGGTCACTCTGGCGGTCTTTATTGATTTACAGAAGGCCTTTGACAAGGTCTGGAAAGACGGCCTCCTTGTGAAACTCCTGCGAAATGGCATCCAAGGCAACATGTACCAGTAGACCAAATCTTGCCTGCACAACCGAAGAGCCAGAGTGTGGGTGGATGGCCACTGTGGCCGAAAGGTGTTACTGAGGCAGGGTGTTCCCCAGGGAGGTGTGCTCTCACCCACTTTGTTCATCCTCTTCATCAACGATGTGTTCGCAGAACTACCAAGAGGTGTCCATGCCGCGCTTTATGCAGACGACCTGGTACTCTGGAGCAACGGAGAGCATGCAACAACAGCAACCTATAGAATGCAACTTGCCCTGGAGAGTGTTGCAGCATGGGCTGAAAGCTGGTGCGTAACAATCAACAGGAGAAGTCCACAGCCACTCTTTTCACGCTCTCCCCCAAAAGCAAAACCTGGGATACTTACCCTTGGAAACACCACGCTAAAATTTGAGGATCATCAAACCTACCTGGGAGTCACTTTTGACAAGCGAATGACATATAAATGAAGCAGAGAACAAAGCCAGAAGAAAACTAAACATCATGCGGAAACTGGCCGGAACCAACTGGGGAGCAAACGCAAAATTACTGAAGACAGTCTACCAAGGCGCAGTAAGACCTTACCTTGAATATGGATCTAACTCTTGGATGACAGCTGCCAAGACTCACCATCAAACTCTTAACAAGGTCCAAAATCAAGCACTAAGAATCATAACAGGGGCAATGAAGTCTACACCAATCAACAGAATGGAAGAAGTGACTGGCATTCCTCCCCTATCTACAAGAAGAGAATAGAAGGCCCTGATACAATCAAAGAAATACGAGTGCACTACAGATCACCCAATGAAGACAAGGATAAAACAACTATCCTCAGGCAGGCTAAAGCGATCTAGCTTTGCCCTTGAAACTAGAGGCCTAGTACGAAAATACCAAGCAAAGCTTCCAGACCATGTCGAACCTCTCTCTCTCTCTCTTGACACACCACCATGGGAAGAAAGAAGAACTGATACCAAAGTAAATACCTCTGTCCCCCACATAACAACAAAAAATGAGCAAAGTGAAATTGTGAAAAAGACTCTCACACTAGCCATGTTGGAAGAAAGATACCCCCAAGAAAACTGGATTCACATACACACCGATGGATCAGCAACTGATGCTGTCAAGTGTGGAGGTGCGGGGGTCTACATTCAGTACCCTAGTGGAGAATGGCAGGCTGAAGCTATTCCAAAAGGCCTGCATTGTACTAACTACAAGGCTGAAGTAGAAGCACTTCATGAAGAACTTCTTGCGCACACCTTAAAACCTGTTCCACATTTTGGAAGAGTAGGCTATTGTGTGCTGGTGAGAACGGATGACAAAATGTTCAAAATTGCATGCACATAGGGACTGGTTGCAAAAAATAGACTTGAGTGCTTATTACATTATCCTCAAAATAAACGAATATTAATCTCTCTCTCTCTCTCTCTCTCTCTCTCTCTCTCTCTCTCTCTCTCTCTCTCTCTCTCTCTCTCTCTCTCTGTTTTTCACTCTCAAAGTAGACAGATGACTGGACACTATTATCAATGCCAGATAAACATTTTCTTTCTGTGAGCACGAGGTAGGTAGGAGACTTCGTCCTTCAATGACATCTTCTTTTTGTCTCTTTTTGCGCTGCCTCATCGTCTGTGACGTTCCTGTTCTGCTGTGCACACGCCGCTCACCTCGCTTTCTCTGCCCCAGCCGTGCCCAGATTCATTCTGTCAAATCCCCAGGGCCAGAATTCCACAGGAAACCTATCAGTGTCAGGTCGCCATGGGCCACCAGCCATATGGGTCTGCTGTTGGGTCACTTTGGTGGTGTCCTGTGGTGCCTGTTCTGAGCTAACATAGGCAGAAATCCATCTACAAATCTCCCTACCGACGAAAGTAATTGCTAAGTCGAGGATCCAGACTGAGTGAGATACCCATCCCAGGGTGGTGACCACCATCCCCACGTTTCTCCAACGACCTCCCTCTGTGAACCTTCCAAACCCCAGTGCTCTGACACAAACCCACCACAGGCACAGACGTGTAGGGGGAAACGGAAACTGGAGTCACCACGAGAGCTCGGCGCTGCTTATCCTTTGCTTTTCCCATCCCCATTTCAGCAGACTGACTAGTGGTCTGTGTGCTAGTCCTTCTCGTGAAATGAGGAGCGAGAATTTCTTACTCCCTGCAATGTGTTGAAAGGACATAGAAGCTATGGTACTTGCGTGATTTGTGTGTGTGTGTGTGTGTGTATGAATCTGCGCACGCGTGCGTATATGTTTACGTGCGTGCGCATATGCGCGTGTGTTTATGTATGTGCATGTATGTGTGTGTGCATGCATGGACGCGTGCATGCTGGTTAGATAAGCTGCAAAAGTAACACTACTGCACCTTCACCCTTCACCTATCCTGTGGTTCCATGACTGCCCCCAATGAAGATTTTGCAACCAGCTTCCTCCCACCCCAGCGGTCCTCTACTTTCCGTAGCAATTCATTCCACCCAAGGCCAGTCCACTCTGATGTTGTCCTCCCATCGTTTTTCTCTGACTGCCTCTTCGTCTCCCTCCTTGTACGCGCGCGTGTGTGTGTGTGTGTGTGTGTGTGAATCTGTGCGCGCGTGCTTATATGTTTACGTGCGTGCGCATAGGGCGCGTGTGGGGTATATATGTGCATGTATGCGTCTGTGTGTGTGCATGCATGGACGCGTGCATGCTGGTTAGATAAGCTGTAAAAACCTGGCTAAGACTGTCCTACAGGGAACAGTCAGGCTACAGGACTCCTTTATAACCAGCACAGCGGCGACATCGTAAAGCAGACAACTGGATTTTGTCGAGCATTTAGCTGAGAGAAAGATGGGTATAGTAGCACTCTGTCACTACACAGCAGTGGACTTCTAGTTGTGTGAAACGACCCAGCAGGGAACATGACACACAGAGCTACAGGACGGCAACGCTGACAGAATGTAACGATGTATGAGCATGGGGGAGTTGTCAGAACCCAGTTCCCTTGACACTTTGCTGCTGAAGAAGCAGTCTAGTGTGCGAAGACAGCGGGAGCATTGTACTGTGTTGTAATGTGTTGTATTGTAGTGTAGTGTGCGTATCGTAATGTATTGTATTGTATTGCATTGCTTTGTGCTGTATTGTTTTGTATTCTATTGTATTGTATTGCGTTGTGTTGTGTTGTATTGTATTTCATTGTATCATAACGTGTTGTATTTTGGTGTATCGTATTGTATTGTAGTGCATCGTATTGGATTGCGTTGTGTTGTGTTGTATCGTATCGTATCGCATCACATCGCTTCGCAATGTCTCGCATCGAATTACATTTGACTGCATGGCGTTGCATAGCGTTGCATCGCATCTCATCCCATTGCACTGCATCGTGTTGTGTTGTGTTTTATTGTATAGTATTGTATTGTATCGTATCGCATTGTATCATAACTACTTTCACCCACGGCACATTTCTCTGCATACAATTCTGGCTGTTCTCTCAAGGGGAAAGCGCGCGCGTCGCCACAAGAACAGCGCCATTCATTAAAAAAAATAAATCTGTCTGCATGTGCTTTAGTTTCCCTATGACGGTGGTGTTATTCTCATTTTGCCACAGGTTCTTTTTACCTACGCTGAATGTGTGCTGGACACAAAGCCTGGGTTTAGTGTCTCGTTCGAAAGACTAGTACCCAGACCAGGACTCTAGGCCTAGTGGAATGGGGAGAAAAGCCCGAGGAGGGACTAGGATCGTACCCTCGACTTCTCGGCTTTCTAGGCAGGTGTGTTATGGCTAGACCACCGATACAGCAGCGAGACCATTGAGAAAGAAGGCCACAGGGTTGCGGCATCATAAACCCCGGGTATCACCACTTCAGAAGGACATGGCTTGGGCCAAGCGCAGACTAACTAGCTACGTTCCATCTGTCTTCCTGTAAGAATGGAAAGTAGTACAAAAGTTTCTCTGTCTCTTTCTCTCTCTCTCTCTCTCTCTCTCTCTCTCATCTCTCATCTCGTCTCTCATCCTCCTCTCTCTCTCTCATCACTCTCTCTCTCTCTCTCTCTCACACACACATACATACACGCACGCACGCATGCACGCACAGACTCACGCACACGATTTAATTCCTTTCTCCCTGTTTGTGGTATGGAGGATACCGACGAATTCAACAGGAGAATAAACGTAACAGGAATACACCCCAAAATAACACACTCACACAACATGTACACCACACACACAACAAGACCATTTGCAAACAGTATTCTGTTGTTGCTATTTGGTTTAGGTTTCAGTTGGGTGTTTGTTTGTTTTTTGGGGGGAGGGGTTTGTGGTGATAAACACTGAAATGCTGGAAGAATTGCGAAGAAAAAAGAAGAATTGCGAAGAAAAAGAAGAATTGTGAAGAAGAAGAATTGCGAAGAAGAATGCAAAGAAGAGGAGGAATGCAAAGAAGAAGAGTTGCGAATGTAACAAAGTGGACATTTTGCAATGTCCCATCTCTGCACAAACCTGGGGTACAAGGTACAGTCTCACAGATGGGATGTGGCCTCTAAAAAGAAGCTGCATAAATTCTACCTTTCACCATGCAGATGGAGTGTATGCAACAACTGTTTTCAACCACCACCCAACGAAACAGAGTCCCGCACAATTTGCAGGTGTGTCCCAATTTGCGGGTGGCTCTGATCACTTGGGAGGTATTCTTATTACCACCCTGACACACCAAGAAGAAGAATTGTGAAGAAGAAGAAGAGGAAGAGGAAGAAGAACAATTGCAATGAAGAAGAATCGTGAAGAAGAAGAACTGCAAAGAAGATGAATTGCGAAGAACTGCGAAGAAGAGGAATTGCGAAGAATTGCGAAGAAGATTTGCGAAGAAGAAGAAAATCTTGTACGCTGTTCAATATTTAATGATCTTATCTAACCCCTTCTCCTGCAAATGAAGAAGGGTTCTAGGGAAGACACACTAAACAGACATGATACTGATTTTATATATATATATATAATATATATATATATAAATAATATATATTTAATATATATATATATAAATATATATATATATAATATATAATATATAAAATATATATATAAATATATATATATATATATATATATATATAAGAAGTTCTAGAATCTTGTAGTGGAAGATTCAATAAAACGTTTAATTGCAAAAGTAACACTATTTTCTTTCTTTTATATTTTGTTAGTTTTCCAAAAGGTCTTCACTCCTCCTGTCTCCCCTCTCCCCCCATTCCATCCATTCGCCAACATAGGCACAGGGGAGAGAGAGAGAGAGGGAGAGAGGGAGAGAGAGAGAGACAGACAGACAGACAGATAGAGAGACAGAGAGACAGAGAGACAGAGAGACAGAGAGACAGAGAGACAGAAAGACAGAGAGACAGAGAGACAGAGAGAGAAAGACAGACAGGTAAACACACAGACAAACAGACAGCCACGTTCTAAACATTCTCTCCAAAGATTCTTTTTAAATCCTTCCTTCCTTCCTTCTTCACCAATTAAGAGCAGTATGAAAAAAGAAGCCATAGGTGTTTCTCATTCAGTGAAAGATTTTTTTTTAAAAAAGGATAAAAGTCTGCTTCATTTGAGAAAAAAAATCTGCTTCATTTTCGAAGAGAGATTTGTGTGTGTGTGTGTTGTGGTGTGTGTGGTGGTGTGTGTGTGTGTGTTGTGTGTGTGTGTGTGTGTGTGTGTGATGACTACGGTATATTTTTTATATTTTTTTTTTTTTGGGGGGGGGGCGGACGTCCTTTTGATTTTAATCATTCTTCCTGGAATGGAAGCCCTAAGTTGGCAGGCTTCAGTTAGGGACATGTCCTGCGTGTTTCAGCCTCGATGCTCTGGCTGTAATCAGTCCATCCTGCTGAAGCAAGACGTACAAGGTTCTATCAATGTGGATCGTGGTTGGGGATCGGTGGTCTAGAGGTAACGCATCTGCCTAGAAAGGGAACAGTCCGGGTCGGAAGTGTGCGGTGATTCGATCCCTGTTTGGGCCTGAAACTCCTCCCCACTCCCATATATTAGACCAAAAGTGGGTGGTCTGGGTGCTAGTCTTGCAGATGAGGCAATAAACTGAGGTCCCGTGTATTACACATAATTATTTAGCGCACGTAAAAGAACCCACGGCAACAAGAGAGTTGTCCCTGGTAAAATTCTGTAGAAAAAGCCACTCTGATAGGGAAACATATACAGTTGCATACAGGAACAAAAAATGGATAGCACTGTTCTTGTGGCAATGCGCTCTCCCCGGGGAGAGCAGTCTGAATTTCACGCAGAGAAATCTGCTGTGACTGAGAGTGGCATAAAATAAAATAATAAAAATATGTATATCAGGCCTTGAGGAGGCTATGATATTGTATTGGGAGTTAGGGGGAGGTGGGGGGGGGGGGGCAGTGAGGGCAGGATAGCTGTATGGTTGGAGCCTTGCGCTCCTGATCTGATGGTCCGGGATCGAGCCACCCCAGAGGCACCCGTTTTAGGGGGTTTTACCCCGGAGTTAGTATTAGTACCACCACCACTTCTCCAAAAGTCCTTCAGATGAAGCTTTATACCGAGGCCCCGTGTGTAAACGCACGCAGAACATCTCTTGCACACGTTAAAAACCCGGTAGGTTTTTTTTATTTTTTAAAGATTTAGGCCATTGCGTGCCGGTGGGGAAAAGGTAAAAGTAAAAGTGACTCATAACCTATAAGGTCGTAGTGGAGTGAGGCGTCAGAGACCTCCTTTCTCTAGGGGCCAGCATATTGAGAGCGGCGCCCATCTCCTCTCCCTCCTGCTTTACCTTCCCTGACCCTAAAGAGGCAGGTACCCATTTACAGCTGGATGAACTGGGGGAACTGTACTGAAGCCAAGGCGCGCAAACGGTCACCCATCCAAGTGGTAACCACGTTTGACGCTGCTAAACTTGGCTGGGAGAAAGCGAGTAAACACACATTCTCTGTCAATCTCTCTCTCGCACACACTCACACACATCCATTATCCTCTAAAATAAAAACAAATGAAATGAAATAAGATAAATAAAATGCATGTATGCATACATGCTGGCAGGCAGGCACTCTCACAAGCACACGCCTGCATGCATCCGCACACCCACATGCAGGCACAAATGCATATAAAGCCACAGGCAGAAGAAATCACCGCCGAAGAACAGGCAGATTTTCACCCAAACAGAAGTACCACAGAACAGACATTCAACCTGCGAGTTCTGTGTGAGAAGTACAGCCAACACCAACAGAAACTGTACCACGTCTTCATAGACTTTAAAAAGGCGTTCGACCATGTATGGCATGATGCGTTATGGGCCACAATGAAGAAGTACAACATGGGACAAAAGATCATCCAGACCGTCAGAGAGCTAAGTGCAAAAGCCACCAACGCAGTGCTTGTCCAAGGCACAGTTGGAGAATGGTTCCATACCTCAGTGGGAGTCCGTCAAGGCTGTCATCTATCACTGACACTGTTCAATGTCTTCTTTGAGCATATAATGACTGATGCCTTAGAAGTATTGGAGGGCGGACAATCAACAACCTCAGGTTTGCCGATGACATCAACGGAATGGCAGGAAATGAAAAGGAACTAGCCAACCTAATTCCTGGATGAAACATCCTCCAGATACGATATGGAGATCAGTGCCTAGAAGGCAAAACTAATGACGAACAGTGCCCAGCCAATCACTACCAAGATCACAGTCAGTGGAAAAGAATTTGAGGGTGTAGATCACTTCAATTCCTCGGAGCTTTTATTAATGAAGAAGGTTGAAAAACCGAAATACTCGCAAGAGCTGCACAAACAACAGTAGTAGTGGCGAAGCTCAAGACCATCTGGAAAGACCAAAATATCTCTCTCAGGACCAAGGTCAAGCTACTGCATGCACTGGTCACCTCTACATATCTGTATGCATGCGAATCCTGGACACTGAATGCAGATCTACAAAGGAGGATCCAGGCTGTGGACACGAGGTGCCTCAGAACAATCCCTGGCATTTCATACACGGACGACATCACCAACAAAGATGTCAAACAAACCATCACCCAACAAGTAAGAAAAGGTGGCGATGCTCTTATGGCGACGCGCTCTCCCCAGGGAGAGCAGCCCGAGTTTCACGAAGAGAAATCTCGTGACTTAAAGGGGTATAAATAAATAAATGAATAAAAAAATAAACAAAGCACCACGAAGACCTGCTGACCACAGTCAAGAACAGGAAGCTCAGATGGTATAGGCATGTGACAAGATCAGATGGGCTCTCCAAGACCACACTGCAAGGAACAGTGCAGAGGAAGAGAAGGCGAGTCAGGCCGAAGAAGAAATGGGCAGACAACATCACTGAATGGACCGGGAAGAGCTTCTCCACAACCCAGGCACTTGCCCACAACCACCGCAAATGGAGTCAGCTGGTGCAAATTTCGTCACTGCAGTGCCCATACGACCCAGGAGAGGGTTATGAGAGCAGATGATGATGATGATGATGATGATGATGATGATGATGATGATGATGATGATAAGGGTGATGATGATGATGATGATGATGATGATGATGATGATGATGATGATGAGGAGGAGGAGGAGGAGGAGGAGGAGGAGGAGGAGGATGATGAGGATAATGATGATTATTTTACTTTACTTTATTGGGTTTTTGTTTCCTGTCACTGTCCACTCATCCCCATATCCAAACAAGTCATTGACAATGCCTGTACAATGAAGACATGTGGAGGACAGGTCAGAGACTTCCAACTTTTCCAGCTCAATAATTTGTTTATTTATTATCTATCTTATCTTGTTCTGTTTATTTAGGTTTCGAGGACAGTGGTCAAACTATACACTCATGGAAGGAGACTTCTGGATCTAAGCACTCCAAATGTGTAGGTTTATTTCATCTGATATGAGACAGATTCTTTGATGAGCAGTTTGAAAATACATAAAAAAGATAAAGGTGTCCCATAGCCTGTGTGGTCGTAGGGCAGCGAGACATCAGATACATCAACTTCTCAAGGGGCCAGCATATTGAGGGTGGCACCCATCTCCTCTCCCTTACTGCTTTACATTCCCTGATCATAGCACACAGGTACCCATTTACAGCTAGGTGAACTGGGGGACTATACTGAAGCCAAGTCATGCAAACTGTCATGCATCCAAGTGGTAACTACTCTCGAATATGCTTAACCTTAGCTGTGGAAAGCGAGTGCTCTGACCACTGAGCTATTCCGTCCCCATAAAATATGCTTGAATCAGTTCACATGTGCTTTTTTACATCTAGTCCCTGTGTGAATGCAGTTTGGTAAATTTTGCCATCCGTTCTCACTGGCATACAATGGCTTACTACTACTACTACTACTACTACTACTACTACTACTACTACTACCTACTACTACTACTACTACTACTACTAACTACTACTACTACTACTACTACTACTACTCCTGACCTCTAAGCTGAGATTCAGAAGAGTCTAATTCTCCATATCATTTTGACACAACAGGGATACATTTCCTGGTTTTTCCTTAAAAAGACGTTGCATGGAAGAAAACAACACAACAGTAATCATGTTATTTCTAGTAAACTGTTAAGTGTAGACAGGCTGACTGACATCTTTCCAGCTGCTCACAGACGGGTCCTCTCTCTTCCAATGAACAAGATGACACAGGACTTTTCTGAATCTGGAACTGGTGGCCAGGAAACAGAAGAAATCTACCATGCAGCTGAAGTCGACCAGAGCGGCTGTCACCCACATGTCGATGACATACACATTCCTAAACTTACCCATGTATGAGTACTCTGGGTAGATCGTGCTGAAGAAGAAATGGAAAGCTTGTGGAAGACTTAAAGCTACGTAAGCAACTGTTGTTGAGAGAATGGTGAAGGTTAACTGGTATTCCTTTTGGTATTTGGCATCCTCTTTGCTGGCGGAGGTCAAATGCATGGTGGATTTGCGATAACGGCGCAGACTTCTGACAGTCAGGACAGACAGAAGCAGCAGCATGAGCAAAGGGAGATACATCAGCAACACTTTAGCCAAGAGACTGAACATGTCATTGATCTGTTTGTGTCGAATATACAGTGGTGTCGGGAGTGGCTTGTAGACCACACGTGTTCCTATATTCACGGCCGCCACATAAGTTTTCGCGGGAATGTAACTATGCAGAAGACCTGCCACAGTGTAGGCAGCGATGGTCACAAGGCCGGGACGCCGGGAGAGGAAAAACGTCTTCAGGTGCAAAGGCCTGAGGATGGCGTACAGCCTCTCCAGGGAGAGCAGGCACATGACAAGGTAGGACCCTCTCCTTGACACAGCGGAGAAGAGGACTGCAAAGTACAGGGTGTAGATCCAGTAGCCACGCTCGTTGTCATAATTGGGGTGCAGTTTTTGAGTGAGGGAGTCCACGAGGTGAACGAGGAGATTGATGATCTGGACGAGGCTGAGGACCACGATGTAGAAGCTGGCCGAGCTGCCCATGGAGGGATGGAGGAACACGACCACGTTGCAGATGGTGAGGAGCACAGCCAGGGGACGCAACACCCAGGCAAGGGCTGACAATGCCTGGTCCATCACCTCCACCAGTTCATCAGAAGGGAACAGCAGTTTTTCCCAAAAGGTGAGGCTGCTACTGCTGCTGCTGCTACTGATGCTGGTGTTTCTGGACGAGGGTGTCCATGGGAAAATGTCTGTGGTAGACTCATTCATTTTGTCACAATGGAGATGGTTAGCATTGTAGAGTGGTGTGATGCTGTATAAGACACAGGACGCTGCAGATCTGACACTGTACAGAGAAGTGCCGAAAGGAAGCTGAATAATACAAGTGCAAAAATTAGTGTTGCTTAAAATAAAAATGGGTGAGAGAGAGAGAGTGCTTGCAGGTATGTGTATCCATGACCTCTGTTATGTTATGACAATCATGACAACTGCTATATAATCAAAGGGTAGTTTGGCTAGTGTATATCCACCTGTTATGAGAAGTATTGTACTTGGAACTTTGTTGATAAGATGCCTCAGTCTAATTCTAAGGAGTCAGCCTATCGTTTGATACTGACATCGAATAGTGCTCATCAGTAACTTAACTGACCACCTCACTACACACCACTGACACTCTTCTACCCACTGCCATAGAGTTTCCTCATAGGCCAGTTACTGGTTGTCAGTTCGAATCTATAAAAGAATGCTTTTTGTATGTAGCTTTAACTTTGGTTAGAACTACAACAAAGTTGAGTGAAGCTGAGGTTTGGAGAACATAACCACCAGAACGTGTAGAGTGTCCTGTATGTCTGACAGTATTGCATGGCCATGTTAAAACTGTCACCATGCATGGTGAAGACGAAAGGTTTAGTGTATAGTCACGAGGTGCATATAGCCCT
>CM054142.1:20513741-20571241 GCA_028751875.1 Rapana venosa | reverse complement strand
CTCTAAAGACCGGATCTGAATGGCTGTCACAAGGAAAACAAGACAGAGAGTTTTCATAGGACTCACTTGTTTTGTACTTAGCTTCCAAATAATTATACTGGTTTGTTGACAGGGATTTCAGAGCGCTAACAGTTGTCTGTCGTTTGTGTCTTTGCTTTCTTGTTTTGCTGAGTATCCAAAAAGAGAGGCAAAGACATGATTGAATTTCACTTTTGAATATATTATTTTTGTTTAGACTTTCCCGATCTGGGAGGGGGAAGGGATTTAAAAAAATTGAGATCACGTGTATTTGTATTTGTACTTGTATTTGCATAGCACTTTAAAGTCACGGCAAATTTCTCTGTGTAAATTTCGGGCTGCTTGAAGAGTGCATGGCAGAAGAGCAGCCCCACCCATTATTTTATTTTCACCCCTGTCTGTATGTGTATTTGTTTCTTATCATAGTGGCTATTTCTACACAATTTTTGCCAGGAACAATTGTTTTATTGCCATGGGTTCTTTCATCTGTTCTACTCTTCTCATCTGCTCCCATAACCGCCTCCAGGGTCGTAGGGGCACAGCAGTAACAAACGTTGCACCAGTTGGGCCCATTTGCGCCAGTTGTGAGCAAGTGCCTGGGTTGTGGAGAAGCTCTTCTTGGTTCATTCAGTGATGTCGTCTGCCCATTTCTTCTTCGGCCTGCTTCGCCTTCTCTTCCTCTGTACTGTTCCTTGCAGTATGGTCTTGGACAACAAATCTGATCTTGTCACATGACCATACCATCTGAGCTTCCTTTTCTTGACTGTGGTCAGCAGGTCTTCGCACTGTTTTACTTGTTGGGTGATGGTTTGTCGGACTTCTTCGTTGGTGATGTGATCCGTGTATGAAATGCCAAGGAGTCTTCTGAGGCATCTCATCTCCAAAGCCTGGATCCTGCTTTGTAGATCTGCATTCAATGTCCAGGATTAGCATGTATAGAGGTATATGGAGATGACTAATGCATACAGTAGCTTGACCTTGGTCCTGAGAGAGATGTTTCGGTCTTTCCAGATGGTCTTGAGCTTCGCCATTGCTGCTACTGTTTGTGCAGTTCTTGCGAGAATTTCGGTCTTTGAACTTTCTTCTCTAATAATATAGCTCCAGGGTACTTGAATTGATCTACAACCTCAAGTTCTTTTCCACTGACTGTAATCTTGGTAGTGATTGGCTGGGCACTGTTTGTCATGAGTTTTGTCTTCTCGACACTGATCTCCATGCCGTATCTGGAGGATGTTTCATCCAGGTGGTACACTAGGTTGGCTAATTCCTCTTCATTTCCTGCCAGTCCGTTGATGTCATTGGCAAACCTGAGGTTGTTAATTGTCCGCCCTCCAATACTAACTGTGCCAGTGTGATCTTCTGATGCATCAGTCATTACGCACTCAGTGAAGACACTGAGCAGTGTTGGTGACAGACGACAGCCATGACGGATTCCCACTGAGGTATGGAGCCATTCTCCAACCGTGCCTTGGACAAACACTGTGCTGGTGGCTTTTGCAGATAGTTCTTTGATGGTTTCGATGACCTTTTGTCCCATGTTGTACTTCATCGTGGCCCATAAGGCATCATGCCACACACGATCGAACGCTTTTTTGAAGTCTATGATGTGGCACAGTTTCTATTGGTGCTGGTTTTATTTCTCACACACAACTCGCAGGTTGAATATTAGTTCTGTGATAGCCTGCCTATTCTTCGGCGATGATCTCTTCTACCCGTGGCTTTAGTCTGTTCAAGATGACTTTAAACATCATTTTACTGGCATGACTGATCGTTCGATAGTTTTGGGATTGCTGGAGATGGCCTTTCTTGGAGAGCATAATGATGAGTGATTGGGTCCAAGGTGTTGGCCACTCTCCGGTCTGCCAGATCTTGTTGCAAATTCTTGTGAGGTTATTTATCATTGTTGTCCCCCCCCCCCCCTGCCCCCGTGTTTGATGAGCTCTGCTGGGATATTGTCAATGCCTGCAGCTTCCCCATTTTTGAGCGATTTGATTGCCGCCTCAACTTCTACACGAAGGATAGGGAAGTCATCATCTTCTGACGAGTCCTGATTTGAAAGTATGCTAGGGTCAGCTTGTGTCTGATGGTTGCAGAGCTCTGAACAGTATTCTGTCCATCTGCAAACGATATTGTTTTCTTCTGTGAGGCACTTCTCATCTTTGTTTTTGATGTTGTTGACTCTTTCCTGCTTCTGGGTTCTTTGACGTGCACTAAGTGCGTGTTGCACACGGAACCTTGGCTTACCGTCTCATCCGAAAGACCAGCATCCAAACCACCACTCATGTTCTAGTGGATGGGAGAGGGGGACAAGTTTTGGGGAACAAACTGGGATGACACCAGAACATTTCGCTTTCTAGGCAGGTGCGATACCTCTAGACCACTGATCCAGTGTGCATTCTTCTCTAAAGGTGACCACACTAAAGGTGAAAAAGAAACTCTAAGAACATATAACCCCATTCCACCTGCCCCATGAAAATCCAGTCTCACCATTCCCGTGGTGCCAGTCAGTACCTGCAGCGTTCTCACTCCATGACTCTAGGCAGCTAGTTCAGCAATGAAAAGACTGGAACTACAATCCATGATTTTCCACTGCTATTTTGGGGGTTTCATTTATTTTCATTATTGTGTTGAAGTGATGGCGCTGGGTAATGGGCTCATGGAGGGAGCTGGAGCCGAATTTCTCTGTTTATTGAGATAATCAAGTATTGGTATTGGTGAAACCTCACCCCCTCTCTGTCACTGTCTCTGTCTCTCTGACTGCCTGTCTCTGTCTGTCTATCTGTCTCTCTCTGTGTCTTTCTGCCTGTCTGTCTTTCTCTCTCTCTCTCTCTCTGACTCTCTCTCTCTGTCTCTGTCTGTCTGTCTGTCTCTCTCTCTCTCTACTTCCTTAACTGGGAGAGATGCACCATGCCTGGTCGACTGTTGTGATGTTAACCCTGCAGGAGGTATACCTCCTGGCCTCAGCTGTCACATTACGATTTCAGAACAGCTCATATATTTTTTTATCAGGAGGTGTGCTGGGCATGTTCGTGTTTCTGTTACTAATCAAATGCCGACATGAATTGCAGGAGCTTTAATGTGCACATTTGGTCATCTGCAGAATTGAACAAATGGAAGAAAAGAAGGCGCCGGCAGACAGGCACTGTAACCTGACCTGGGAGATCGTAAAAATCCCCACCCTCAATTTCTTACATGCCGTGGCCAAGGTTTAAACCCACGATTTCATGGAACCATGGAATTAGGAGAAACACAAACCTGACGGGATAGCTCAGTGGTAAGAGCACTCGATTTCTCCTAGCTAAGATTAAGCAATATCCAACGTGGTTACTACTTGGATGGGTGACCGTTTGTGTACCTTGGCTTTAGTAGAGTCCCCCATTTCACCCAGCTGTAAATGGGTACCTGCCTCTTTAGGGTTAGGGAAGGTAAAGCAGCGAGGGAAAGGAGACGGGCGCTACCCTCAATATGCTGGCCCCTAGAGAAGCCGAGGTCTCTGATGCCTCGCTCCCCTACGACCACATAGGTTATGGGACACCTTTCCTTTTTGACTTCGTTGCACGAATGAAGAGAGGGCACTGGCAGATCGGCACTGTAAGTTGACCTGGGAGATCGTATCAAAATACCCACCCTCAATTTATCAGATGCTGCTGCCGAGGTTTGAACCCATGACTTCACGGACCCGCAGAATTAGGAGAAGCACAATGCTGATTCAGAGCCCCTGGCTAAGTGATTTGGTGACAAGCTATTGGTGTAAATGGAATTTTTGTACAGAAAATAAACCATCATAACATACTGAGGGCAATAGCGAACAATAATTTGTGGCATGCTCAGGACAATACTTTTTGCGACAAGCTTTTGATTCATTACCCATGCTCTATTGTCTTCACTGGTTGCCTGTCCGACAAAGAGTAAAGTACAAACTTAGTTCCTTTTGTTATAAAAGTCTCCACAAAGCTGCACCCTTCTATCTCTATTGATGTCTTCACATGTACACTCCATCTCGTTCCCTCCGCTCTGCTGCAGATGTTTTGAGCTTACATATTGCTGGATTGAAACAACTCACTGGTGGCAACTGCTCTTTTTCTGTTTCAGGCCCATCCAACTGGAAATATCTTCCTCTCTAACTTCGCCAAAGGCCTATGCTCAAGGCTTTCAAATCCAGCTACAAGACACACTTAGTTTCAGCCTAGCCTATTTCCTCGTTGCGACACCCCATATCTGGCCATACCTTAACAGCCACCGCCATGTTCATCACCCACTTAAGTGGTGTGTGTTGTGTGTGTGTGTGTTAGTGTTTGTGTGTGTGTGTGTGTGGGTGTGTGTGTGTGTGTGTGTGTGTGTGTGTGTGTGTGTGTGTGTGTGTGTGTGAAAATAGGTATATAACGCTAGCAATGGATTCCTTTCCTACGGCATGGCATGACATCACTCATTGCCTTTTGTTTTTCTGAAGATGGCCAGCGTCATCTCCCAGTCATTGTAGATTTGACTTAACCTACACAAGGCATTGGGGAACGGGGATGTCTTATGTCACCTTATGCTGTACATTGAGGGACCTTAGAAACATCTTGATACTGTTACAGCCTACAGTGGTAATGACTGCATAGTGCAGTGATATGACTGAGAGTAATCATCACAAACCTAGATAATCATTTGTGGCATTACCTTCATAACCACTCCTTTAGTTTGTGTCCTTAGTCTGAATATAAATAAACGATTTCCGTATTTGTATCCCTACCTATCATGATAGAATAAAGTGAACTAAAAAGGTATTTGACAGAGTGATCCTTTATGACTATACATTTGTTCAAACCTTCTTTCATCCACAAAGGAACTGTGTACACCAGTAAGGACGGGTAGCTCAGTGGTCAGAGCACTTGCTCTTTCCAAGCTCAGGTTAAGATGTGGTTGCCTGTTTGGATGGGTTTGCCCAGGTGTTAATGGGTACCTGCCTTCTTTAGGGACAGGGAAGATAAAGCAGCGAGGGAGAGGAAATGGGTGCCACCCTCAAGAAGCTGCCCCCTAGAGAAGCTGAGGCATCTTGACATCTTGCTCCCCAATACCGCACAGGTTATGGAAACACCCATGCTTTTACTAATCCACCAATACATCTGACCTTGCTTTTTCACTACCCTTCGCAGTTAATTCTTCTGCAGATTTTGACCAAAGACAATATTTCTATGCCCCTGTTTTTATAAGCCTAATCTCGAGTTCACACAAAATCTCAGTTAAACACTGCATCTGAAATAAAATCACAGTGACGCGCATTCAAGCTCTTGTAAGCTAGGAGAAAACCTCAACTCGCCTAATGATGCAAACGAGGGATTAAAAAAAAATACTTCAACGTTTTTCATGGATAGGCATTTACTTTGATGTTTTTGCTTTGACAGAATAGATAAGTCCAACGTTTCTGGGCCATCACTTTATAGTAGACGCTGGAGACTCAAGGTCAGAGCATTGAAGAACAGTTATAATCACAGGAGGGAAAATATCAAAGAAATACCATTGGTGGTGTTCAGTGTTTATTTATTTATTCAGACCAATTTAAGTCACGGCAGATTTCTTTGCGTGAAATTCAGGCTGCTCTTCCCGGTAGTGCCTGTTCTGAGCTAACATCGGCCAAAGCACCACCTACTAGGCCCCCTACTGCTGACGACAACAATAGCTAAGTCGTGGAGCCAGACTGAGTGAGACACCCACTGCCACCAAAGGTGGTGACCACCGCAGCGTCCCTCCAACGACGTTATACTGTGAACCCCTACCCTGAAGGCGTTGACACCAACTCACCACAGACACACACACAAAACAGAATGACAGCATGACTTTATAGGACGCTAGAAAACAGCTGTCTGACCATCCTTTCTAGTGTTGTGCGGAGTCGTGCCTCCATTCTGTAACACAAGTGCGGATCAAAAGTGGGGATTCCTTTTTTTTGGGGGACAAAACCCTTACTTAAACTTCTGTAGACTGGTCAGTCCCTTAACTTCATTTCGAGTGTCAGTACACGCCTACATAGAAGTAAGTATGGATGTACAAGATCCTGAAATTCTTGTCAATGATCGGGAGATAGCAAAATAAGAAAAAAAAACCGACGAAGATAGTCAACAAAATAGGCTGATTGGGTTACACAGTTTTTAAGTATCTGCCTTGTATATTTGTTTGAATGTGATGCTAGCGTATGAAAAATACTCTGCATGTAATGACACTTCCTCAAGAGCCCTAAAAATTGAATAAAAGACCAGATGCAGAACGCACAATTTCAACATTCAAACTCTCTTAGGGTAGTATCAAATTGTAAATTAAATCAAGTTATTCTCCATACAGACCATTATTGTTAAATCCCCAGCCCCTATCCTCCCAACGCGCCCCTCACCCCAACCCCCAGATAAAAGATGCAATAAAGAACACACGATTTCACCATTCAAACACACTCCCTGTAACCTCATCTTCGAAACTGAATCAATTTCTTCTCCATACAGACCTTTTATTTTTTAGTTAACCTATTCTTTGGTTCAATCCCACGCCCCTGCCAACTCCCCTTACACACCCATCCCCACCCCCGCCTATCCCCCTACCCCCTTACCCCCGCCCTGCGATTTCAACATGCAATCTTCGCTAAGAAGTTCTCAGGCACCGGCACTGGAAGCAGGGTGATGATCAAATCATGTGGATCAAACCATTCAGGCCGGCTGTTTGAATACACGTAGAATGAGCGGAGAGCTGGAATGACATAAACATGAACATGAGATTCAGGCCAAAAACGCCTCTGCCTGTTCCCGGGTTTGTTTGTCGCTTGGGTATTTTTGGCATCAAAGTGCAGTGGTCTCTTCTTCGCGGTGCCTCGTCTGATTTCATCAACAGCCAGTCTTCTGTTCCTTTTCCTGTCTGTCTGTCTGTCTGTCTGTTTGTCTCTCTCTTCTCTCTCTCTGTCTGTCTATCTGTTGTCTCTCCTCTCTCTGTCTCTGTGTGTCTCTCTCTGTGTGCCTTTTTCTGCCTCTCTATCTCTCTTTCTGTCAGTCTGTATGTCTTGTCTGTCTGTCTGTCTGCCTGCCTCTCTCTCTCTCAGTAGTCAGATGGTTGGACACTATTATCAATGACATATAGACATTTGTGACGCTCCAACACGAAAAGAGTGGCTTAGCACCTGATCCCCTTTCCCGCTAGGAGCCATTTTAGGCAAGTAAGGGTCAACAGAGGTAGGCATCCATCAGTAGTCTCGTAAGACTTATGGAGTTGCGCTCTAAGTGTTTATACGCCAGAGCGCAAAGCCTGGGTAAGTCAGTATGGAGGGCAAGCTGTTACCCATGCAGAAGACCCTCCCCCCCACCCCCCTCTCCACGTCATTGGAAGGGTCCACCGGAAAGACAATCACTGATACACATTTTCATTTCATTTTCATTTCATTTTTCATGTTTACCACTTTAAGTCACGAGATTTCTCTGCGTCAAATTCGGGCTGCTCTCCCCGGGGAGAGCGCGTCTCCATAAGAGCAGCGCCACCCAGTTTTTTTTAAAATTTTGTCTGCAACTGTATTTGTTTCCCTATCAGAGTGGCTTTTTTCTAAGAATGTTGCCAGGGACAACTCTCTTGTTGCCGTGGGTTCTTTTACGTGCGCTGAATAATTTTTGTGTTACACACGGGACCTCGGTTTATCGTCTCATCCGAGAGGCTAGCGCCCGGACCACCATTCATGATCTAATGGGGGAAAAAGTTTGGGCCCAAACGGGATTCGAACCACCGCACACTGCCGACCCGGACTTTTCGCTTTCTAGACAGGCGCGTTACCTCTAGACCACCGATCCACATGTTTCCAGTGCTGTCGCAGGCGTTGCCAAAACGATGCTGTATCCCATCATATAGGTGGCCGCGTTCCGACCTCCGGGGTGGTGTCTAAACACGACACCAGTGTGCATGCTGGGTTACTGGACCATTACCCTATCTTGTAGTGGAATATCAAGGCATAATTTTGTTTCTCTAAACATGTTTTAAAAATACCCAAGCCCTCATTCTGACCACCTATTACAATGCTAAGCTTGTCAATTTCTCATTTTGTCACTTCCTGCAGTCTATCATTTCAATTTGTAATAACTTTTCATAGAATTGTCTGATTTTCAATCCGTTTTTTGTATTAAACAGCCTTTTCATTGCAGATTATTAACATGTCAATACCTGAAAATTGACCGCTGGTGCACTGTGACTCATTTTGTGATGGAGCGTCACATTTTCTTTCTGTGAGGTAGAGACCTCGTCCTATAATGACATCTTCTATTTGTCTTTTTTGCGCTGCCTGTGACGTTCCTGTTCTGCTGTGCACACGCCGCTCACCTCGCTTTCTCTGCCCCAGCCTTGCCCAGATTCCTTCTGTCACATCCCCAGGGCCAGAAATCCACAGGGAACCTATCCGTGTCAGGTTGCTATGGGCCACCAGCCAGATGGGCCCTACACTGCTGCTGGGTCATTTTGGTGGTGTTCTGTGGTGCCTGTTCTGAGCTAACGTAGGTAGGGATCTGCCTACAAAGCCCACTACTGACGACAGTCACAGCTAAGTCGAGGAGCCAGACTGAGTGGAATACCCATCCCAGGGTGGTGACCACCACCCCCACGTTTCTCCAACGACCTCCCTCTCTGAACCTCTAAACCCCAAGGCTCTGACACAAACCCTCCACAGGCACAGACGTGTGTGGGAAACCGAATCAGAGACATTTTTTTTTGGTATTGCATGGTGATCAATGATGACGAGAATGATGTAATGATGATGCTATGGAAGTGGATGTGACTTGAGACTACTTCACAGGGCTGTATTCCACACTTCATATAATAATATATTCCGGCGTCAACCTGGTTCGAGAGATACGGACACCTGCAGTGTTGGTCACGTCATTTGAGCAGCACTTTCAAAAATGTATCTGTAAAGTGGATGAAGCTCTACTGGGTGGTCCTACCCCCCCACCCCCAGTCTTCCCAATGAGCCCATAGCAAACTCGCTCTGGTTAGGAGCAGGTCGGAGTCCGAAAAAGCCTCATTGCTTTTACAGGATTTTAACTTGCGACCTTCCAGTCAGTAACCCAAGACACTAACCACAATGCCATGGGGACTGATTTAGCCGGTCTGTCTGTCTGTCTGTATGTCTGTCTGTTTGTTTTGGTCTCTTTTCATGTAACCAGGGTCTTAGACCTTACTATGCATAGTAGAGTTGGGTCTCTTTCTGTAAGAAACACTTGTTCCATGGTAATATTTTTCGGCTTGTTTGATCTCACTTGCATTTTTGACTGTCAGTCTGTCTGTCTGTCTTCCAGTCGGCCGGTAGGTCGGTCTATTTGTTTTGACTCTCTGCCCACCTGTCTATCTATGTCTATTTGCCATTGATATTACCTACCTACCTATGTACCTATCTATCCTATCTATCTATCTATCTATCTATCTATCTATCTATCTATCTATATATCTATCTATCTATCTGTATGTCTCTCTGTCCGCCTCTCTGTCTATCTATATTATCAACCTATCTGTCTGTCTGCCTGACTGCGTGTCTACCTGTCTGTCTATCTATGACTTTGTTTTCCCCGTCAGTCTGCCTTATCCCTCTATTCGTCTATCTGCCTATATTTATTTAAAGCCTTAATTGGTCCACAGATCGTTAGACGAACAGAAAGCACACACAAATACCACCGTCCTGACATCGATTTTTGTCGCGTTCCGCTCACTGTGTGTTTTAATGATAATGCATGTAAAAGAATTCATCGATTTCTGTTTCTGATGCACCTAAATAAAGTACACAGCTTTTTTGATATCTAGTGTCACAGAATCACAGAGCTGTAACAAACATGACTTAAACCAATTCGACGTTTTTTTCAGTTGATAGTACAAGCGCGTGTGTACATGCGTGTCTTATAATTATGTGTGGGTTGCTGTGGT
The DNA here is from genome assembly GCA_028751875.1 of Rapana venosa. Classification (NCBI taxonomy): domain Eukaryota; kingdom Metazoa; phylum Mollusca; class Gastropoda; order Neogastropoda; family Muricidae; genus Rapana; species Rapana venosa. The sequence continues at coordinate 20,561,311 of CM054142.1, read as the reverse complement.
GTGATATGTGTGTGTGCGAGAGAGAGAGAGAGAGAGAGAGAGAGAGAGAGAGAGAGAGAGAGAGAGAGAGAGAGAGAGAGAGAGAGAAAGACAGATAGACAGACAGAGATACAGAGAGAGGGACAGAGAGAGACAGAGAGACAGACAGAGAGAGAGAGAGGGACAGAGAGAGACAGACGCTTTGACGCTTTGACCAATTTATTGTCAATGCCCAATGTGGCCTATTGACAAGGGGGGCTATACACGTTCTCTCTCTCTGTCTCTCTCTGTCTCGCTCTCTGTCGCTCTCTCTCTCTCTCTCTGTCTCGCTCTCTGTCTCTCTCTCTCTCTGACTCGCTCTCTCTGACTCGCTCTCCCTCTCTCCCTCTCTCTCTATCTCTCTCTCACTGTCTCGCTCTCTGTCTCTCTCTCTCTCTGTCTCGCTCTCCCCTCTCTGTCTCTCTCTTTGTCTCGCTCTCTGTCTCTCTCTCTCTGAGTCTCCCTCCCTCTCTCTCTCTCTCTCTCTCTTCTCTCTCTTTCTCTCTTCTCTGTCTGTCTGTCTCTCAACTCCCTGAAGATTCACTGGGGTACTGCACTGACTTTGTCAGGCCGGGTCTCTCGGGCAAGTTGAACCAGGCGGAGCTCATCCCTCTTCATGTAGCAGGTGCATCCTGGGCATGTTTAAGCTCCCTTAACCCCAGGCCAGCGGACTGGCCTTGAGTGGAACGATTTGCTACGGAGAGCGGAACACCGCGGGAAGTGGAGGAAGCTGGTTGCAAAATCTTCATCGGTGCCCTCACGGTCTACGGGGCTACGGGATAGGTGAAGGTGAAGGTGAAGCAAGGAAAGAACCCACGCTGACATGAAATCGGATATATTCAATATCCATGTGTATTATTATAATTATACAAAGGAAAGTACGGCACTGGCAGGTCTGCGCTTCGATTTCAGCTGGGAGATCGCAACAAAAATATCCCCCACCCTTTGCTTACCAAACGCCGCTGCCAAGATTGGAACCTGAAACTTCGTGGACACTTAAACGCTTTCCTCCGCTTAGTTATGTATGGCGCCTGTCATGTACAGTAAAGGTAAAGGTACAGGTGTCCCATAACCTTTGTGGTCGTAGGGGAGCGAGGCATCAGAGACCTCAACTTACCGAAAGGCCAGCATATTGAGGGCGGCGCCCATCTCCTCTCCCTCGCTGCTTTACCTTCCCTGACCCTAAAGAGAGCAGATAACTATTTACAGCTGGGTGAACTGGGGGGCTGTATTAAGCCAAGGCACACAAACGGTCGCCCATCCAAGAGGTAACCACGCTCGATGCTGCTTAACCTTAACTTGGGGAAAGCGAGTGCTCTGACCATTGAGCTATCCCGTTTCCTTCATGTGCAGTGCAGGACTATAATCATGAACTATATATATTTTTTAATTTAAGTTTATTCAGTTTCAGCAGCTTTCTAGAGGACTCTAGGTTAATTTTCACCATCACCTATCCCGTAATCCCGTAAACCGTGAGGGCACTAATGAAGATTTTGTGCAACCAGCTTCCTCCACTGTCCACGCGCGCGGTCCTCTGCTTTCTGTAGCAATTCGTTCCACTGAAGGTTAATCTACTGGCTAGAAAAAGAGAGAGGTTTATCGTTCGAATCCCCCAAGAGTGCGGTTGCTGTTCTTCCTCTTTTTTTCCCAAGACTATGAGCAGTGGTCTTTTGTAGACAGTGGGTAAGTGAGGATTGAGATCTGTTTGCAGACAAGCGTTGACTACGTGCAGAAGAACACAGATTGGTTGCGTGTGCTTGACTTGAGGCAGTTAGCACCCAAGCTTAACCATGGGGGGTCCACTAGAATTATGACTTCTGTTACATCTGACTCACACTTGCGTAATATCCTTTGTCGAATCCATACGTGACTTTATGCCTTGTGATGCTCCGTCTTTGTCAGATCGTATTTGCAGAGCGATGGGAAAACTTGCGATCCGTACTAACAGACATGTCGTCATAGAGCAGCGATCAGTCTAAACTCTTCAGAACAAAACAACAACCAGATATTATTCTTTCGCTGCGTAACAAATGAATCACTATGTCAAGCTTCAATATAAGATTACGATAATGCAATGACAATAGACGGTGTAACTAGATGAAACAGCGACATCACTAAACCACCATAACGACATCCAGGCATCTTACTAACGGAGTGTGCTGTGGTTTGTAGGGAAGAGACGAACACGACAGAAGAAAGCGACAACAACCACACAGACACAGCTACAGACGAGGAAAAGCAACAGAAACAACACACAACAGAAGGACTATTAGATATGTTATTATCTGATAATACAAGAAATAACGGCACTAACAGTGCACACACACACACTCAACACACACACTAACACACACAACACACACACACTAACAACACGCACACTACACACACAACACACCACAACACACACACACACACACACTACACACACATAACCACACACACAGAAGCAAAGGTGCTGTTCCATTATCCTCGAAATAAAAGAATAAAGCACATAAACCCCACACCCACCCGCTACACCATCACACAAACACACAAACAACACCAACAGCACCACACACACACACAACACCCCACCATCAACACACCACACTACACACACAAACACACACACACAGCACATCACCATTATCCTCGAAATAAAAGAATAAACACATACACACACGCGCGCGCACACACTACACAAAGGGTGACAACTTTACTGAGCAAGACGGAGAACGAAGCAGTTAGAACACCCTCTTTCTGTTCCAGGCTGTCCTGACCCCTCCATTCTGCAGCCTGGCCTTCCCCATGACCTGAGCCTTGTAAAAAGGTAAAGCTGTCCCATAACCTTGATGACCTACTACGGAGATGCAGGCAAGAAGACATGGGAACCATCATCACCAGAAGACGGTGGAAGTGGATTGGGCACATCCTCCGAAGAGACCCACAGTCAATCGCAAGAACAGCATTGCACTGGACCCCAGAAGGAAGGAGAAAGAAAGGAAGACCAAAAGCAACGTGGAGAAGAACTGTAGAAAGTGAGATGAAGGCCATGCAGCACTCTTGGGGATCAGTGACTAGGTTGGCCCAGAATAGGCAGGAGTGGAAGCGCTTTGTTGCTGCCCTACACACCGCTGGGTGTAATGGCTAATGATGATGATGATAACCTTTAAGGACGTAGGGGAGTGAGGCATCACAGACCTCAACTTCTCTAGGGGCCAGTGTACTGGGGGTGGCCGTTCATCTCAACACCCTCGCTGCTTTACCTTCCCTGACCCTAAATGGGCAGATACCCATTTACAGATGTTGTGAACTGGGGGACTATACTGAAGCCAAGGCGCACAAACGGTTACCCATCCAAGTGGTAACCACGCTCGATGCTGCTTATTCTTAGCTGGGGGGAAGCGAGTGCTCCGACCACTGAGCTATCCTGACTCCTGTACTCCATAACATAGTGGATTGGTGGTCTAGAGATAACGCGCCTGCCTAGAAAGCAAAAAGTCCGGGTCAGAAGTGTGTGATGGTTTGATCCCCGTTTGGGCGAAAAACTCCCCCCCCTTCCCTTCCCACTAATCCATAAGACCATGAGTGGTGGTCTGGGTGCTAATCTTTTGTATGAGACGAAAAACTGAGGTCCCGTATGTTACACAACATTATTGAGCGCACGTAAAAGAACCCACGGCAACAAGAGAGTTGTCTCTGGAAAACTTCTGTTTAAAAATGCCAGTCTGTTGAGAAAACAAATACAGGTGCAGACAGGAAAAGAAAAAAAATGGATGGGGTTGCTTTTGTGGAAGTCTCTCCCCGGGGAGAGCAGCCCGAATTTCATCAAAGAAATCTGCCGTGACTTCAAGTGGTATAAAATTACAATTAATTTTAAAAAAGACACAGGAAAGAAAATAGTACAACAGCTATTTAGGACTGCGGCAGTTAAACCCATATAAACAAACTGTAATGCTATAGTAACCTTTATGTTTCTGAATCCTTTTGAAAATTGTTATTTTTAAAACACACCCCTCCTTGGTATCTCATACAAAGATCACATCACTAATGTAGAAGTGAAAACCAGAATCAAGACAACGCCATCGGACCATATGAAAAGCTCCTGACTTCAGTGGGGAAAAATCCGCAAACTTAAGTGGTACAGGCACGTCACACGAACATCGGGACTGGCCAAGACTGTCCTACAGGGAACAGTACAAGGAGGGAGACGAAGGAGAGGCAGACAGAGAAAACGATGGGAAGACAACATCAGAGAGTGGACTGGCCTTGAGTGGAACGATTTGCTACGGAAAGCAGAGGACCGCTGGGAGTGGAGGAAACTGGTTGCAAAATCTTTTTTGGTGTCCCCAAGGTCCATGGGCCTACGGGATAAGTGAGGTGAGGTGAGAGTTTTTAAAACAGCAAAGCTTATTAATTTTTTGTAGATTTATCACGTAAGAAAAAAAAAACAAAGCAAAAATCTCAGTTAATATAGCTGACCCATTAGAAAGATTGCAGTAGAAGAATATACGTGAAATATTCTTGTGGTGTTTTTTTTTTCTCTCTGTGTTCCTTGTCTTCTCTTGTAACATTTACAGAGTTGAAAGATTTACACTGAAGTGCTGTTAGCCAACTCCTCCGGTTATAAGGTTTAGTGCCACATGTGCGTGCGTTAAAATTACAATATTTACACGCAGCAGACAACATACACACACACACTACACCACATACAACACCACACAACACAACAATCAACACAACCACAACTTAAAAAACAGCACACACACCACACCTACATCATACAAACACACACAAAAAAACCAGAACACAACAACCCACGCCATTATAAGTCGTCGTGGGAAAGATGACAAATTTAAAAATTGCATACACACAGGGGACTGGTAAAAAGCCATGGTGCTTATTCCATCACTCGAAAAAACAGAAAAATAAATAAATAAATAACCCACGGACGCAGGAGTTCTTCGTCTGAATGCCTCTGTCAGTGAACAGACGTTAAATCGAAGCAACAACAACAGTACTAGGATTTTCTAGAACCCTGAGTTCATTAAAATGGCCTTCTATAAAAAAAAAAAAACAAAACCATAACCAACCAAAACAACCAAACAAAACCAACCCCACACTTTTTTCTCATATTATTCCACCATTGATCTTTATAACAGCATCTTCCTAGCACGCTTAACTAACAGCCTCTCGTGGTGTGTGGTGATGAGCATGTGTGGTATAGTAGTCCACCACACGTCCTGGCCTCTGACACACCAGCAGGCGGTAAGGGTTGTCCGGAAACTGAGCTGTGAGAAAGAAGCTGAAGAAATCCCACCGATGCAGCTGAAAGGTAGGATGGTCCCATATCGTTGTTGACCAGGTACAGGTTACGGAATGACCCATGAAGGGTACTGAGGAAATGGCGTGTCTCCAGCAAATGGTGAAAAAGCCTGAGGAAGGGTCAGCGCCACGTAGGCCACAGACGCGTGAAATGTAACGACTCATCGACGTTCCTGACGGCGTCTGACCGTCATCACTACGTATGACGTCATCTTCGACGATCGATACGTAACGATGACGTCTCAGAGCGATGACGGTGAGGACGATGAGGACGAGCAGGAAAGCCAGAGGGAGGTAGACCAAGGCTACTTTGGCCAGGAGGCTGAAGGCGTCGTTGATGCCTCGCTGACGCAGGTAGAGGGGCGTGGGCAGAGGTTTGTACACTACCCGCGTGCCTGTGCGGTAGGCGGCACCCACAGAGTCTTGGTCGGCACGTAGACGTGCAGCACTCCGGACAGCAGGTAAGCCAGGACGATCATCAGGGCAGGACGCCTGGAGAGAACAAAGGTCTTCAGATGAAGAGGCTTGATCACCGCGTACAGCCGCTCTAGCGAGAACAGACACATGACGACGTAAGACCCTCTCTGAGCGATGGCCGAACAGAACGCCACGCCGTAGATGCTGAAGATCCAGAATCCACGGTTGTTCTCGGCGTCGGGCAGAAAGGCCTTGAGCAGGAAGAGGACCAGGTACAAAGCGAGGTTGGCCAGCTGGGCGAGGCTGAGGGCCACCACGTAAAAGGCTGCAGAGCCCCGCATAGAGGGCTGGAGGAAGACCACCACGTTGCAGATGGTCAGGACAAAGGCCACGGGCAGCAGCAGCCAGCGTATGGCGGACTGGATCTGGTAGGACTGCTGCACTTGTTCCTCTGACAGCGTGAGGAGACTTTCCCATGGACTTTGGCTGTCAGGGTCTGTGCCGTCTGGTGAAGAGTGATCAGAGAAAACATCCCTTGTCGTTCCGTCTGTGACGTTTGAAGTGAAGGGTGTAGGTGAGGTCATGGTGGTTCTGAAACGTCAGCTGAAAGGAGTAAATGGGTACAGTACCTGCCTTCTTTTAGTAGGGTCAGGGGAAGGTAAAGCAGCGAGGGAGAGGAGATGGGCGCCGCCCTTTAATGTGCTGGCCTTTTAGAGAAGCTGAGGTCTCTGACACCTCGCTTCCCATCGACCGTATAGGTTATGGGAACACCTTTACCTTGGAGAACAAAGAGTGGCTTTAACATCACAAGTTACGCTGAGCTAGACAGCTACCCTGAGTTTGGGATGTAAACATCTGCAAAGAAAATGAAAGCTTTTAAGATGAGAAGTTTACCTGAATTAATCAGCTTTAAGGGCTTTCTCACCATTAAAAGTCTGCTTGAATTAAAACGGCAACCGAGAAGGTTTCAGTCATACTGATTCTGAACATGAAACAATACTGAAAAATTTTAATAAAAGTCTCGTTAAAACCTTTGTTTTTAACACTAGACAAAGGAAAGGAGTTTTCTTCAGAGCGGACTCCTGTGGATCGGTGGTCTAGAGGTAAGGCACCTGCCTAGAATGCAACAAGTCCGGGTTCGAAATGTGTGATGGTTTGAGCCCCTTTCGTGCCCGAACCCCCACCCCCTCTTTCCCCCATCCACTAGACCGTGAGTGGTGGTCTGGGTGTTAGTCTTTCTGGATGAGACGATAAATCGAGGTCACGTGTGAAACACGCATTTAATGCACGGAAAGGAACACACGGCAACAAGAGAGTTATCCCTGGCAAATTTATGTAGAAAAAAAAGTCACTCTGATAGGGAAACAGATACACATGCAGACAGGAAAAGGAAAACAAAATGGGTGGCGCTGCTCTTGTGGTGATGTGCTCTGACCGGGGAGAGCATCCCGAATTATACGCAGAGAGGTTTTGCCCTGACTTGAACTGGTATGCAATACAGTCCAATGCAATACGATGCAATACAATACAATACAACACAACACAATACAATACAACACAAACAACAATACAATACAACACAACACAACAACACATACAATACAACACAATACAATACAATACAACACAATACAATACAATGCAATACAACACAACACAATACAATACAAGCAAACAATACAACACAACACAATACAATACAATGCAATACAACACAACACAATACAATACAATACAATACAACACAACACACAACACAATACAACACAATACAGTACAACACAACACAATACAACACAATACAATACAATACAACACAATACAATACAACACAACACAACACAATACAATACAACACAATACAATACAATACAACACAATACAATACAAGATAGCCAAGTGTTTTGGTTTTCGCACACTGTGCTGTGGTCACACTCTCGGGCTTTCAATTGCACATCATTCATTCTCAACCAACCAGATCTGGGGCAGTGAAGCAAAGCCAATCATTTTTAGAAGGACATTCGCATGGGAAATACATTTTTTCGTGGTTTTTCTTTCCTTTTGTTTCAAAGCAATAACTCTTCGATCTGGCGTTTATTTACTGCTTTCATTTTAGAGTAATAATTCTCAGATTGGCAATTGCCACAGTTTGCTTATTGTTTTTATATTCTAAAAAAAAAAAAAAGAAGAATCCTCAACTCAGAAATTGTCAGTTTGTTTTATCGTTTTTATTTTAAATAATGATTCTGAATTTGGAAAAATGTCACAGATTGTTTAAAGCTTTTATTTCTAGATAACAATTCTCAATTGAGCAATTTGTCACATATTGTTTATTGTTTTTATTTCTAAATAGTAATTCCCAATTTAGTAATTTGACACAGTTTGTACATTGTTTTTATTTCTAAATAATAATTCCCAATTTAGTAATTTGTCACAGATTGTTTACCGTTTTTTTATTTTTTAAATGAAATTCTCATTTTAGAAATTTGTCATATATTGTTTATCATTTTTAGTTCTTTGTATATAACAATTCTCAATTTAGAAATTTATCACAGTCTGTTTTATCGTTCCTTTTGATTCTAAGCAATAAATTCTTCATTTAGCATTTGTCATAGTTTATCTATTGTTTTCTTTATTTTTAAGCAGTAAACTCTGAATTTAGTCATTGTCACAGTGTGCTGTTTCTTTCAGTTCTGAGCAATAGCGTCTCAATTTAGCAATTGCCGAAGTTTGTTGTTTCTTTTATTTCGGAGCCCCTAAAACATCTAAATATAGCAATTATCACGGACACATAATTATCAAGAATATGCGGCCTTCAGGTAACACACTTCTAAGAGAGAAGATGATGTTCATTATTCGGAACAGATAACAAAAACTGAAAAACAAACCCCATGGACACATTATTTCACACACACACACACACACACACACACACACACACACACACACACACACACACACACACACACACACACACACACACACACACACACACACACACACACACACACACACACACACACACACACACACACACACACACGAAGTCGAATGCGGCTACCTGAATGGTGGGTAAAAAACGGTCGCATACGAAAACAAATCTCACCATTGGTGAACCTGGAGAAACGAAATAAATGCACGAATGTTTCTGTGAATACTTTCACGTACTTCCACACACCTACGTCTGTTAATTCTGATCTTTGCAAATGTCGTGTAAGTCCAGGAGATTTTCTAAAATTATATTCTTAAAGTTTTTAATTTTAAAAAACCCTATTATGTCATACACACGCATGCATGCATACACCCATGCACACGCGCGCACACACACACATACACACATGCACAGGTACAGGCACACACACAAACACACATACACATACACGCAAGCACGCACGCGCGCGTACAATCTCTTTCTATCTCTCTTACACACACACGCACACACACATCTCTCTCTCTCTCTCTATCTCTCTCTCTCTCCACACACACACACACACACACGCGCGCGCGCGCGCGCGCGCACACACACACACACATATACACACTCACACACACACACATTCACACACGTACTTCGTGTAAACCCATGGGATTTTATTCAAATCATATTCTTGAAGTTTATAAAAAAAATAATATTTTGTCACACACGCAAGCATGCATGCATCCACACACACATACACACAGAGGCACAGGCTCATACACGCACACACACACAAACACACGCACGCACGCACGCGCGTGTACAATCTCTCTTTCTCTCTCTCTCACACACACACACACGCGCACACACACTTCGTGTAAACCAAGGGGATTTTCTTCAAATTATATTTTTGAACTTCATAAAAGCAAATATTATGCCATACACACGCATGCATGCATCCCCACGCACACATACCACACAGCACAAACCACACACACACACACACACACACACACACACACACACACAACACACACACACACACACACAAGCACGCACGCACGCGCGCGTACAATCTCTCTCTCTCTCTCTCTCTCTCTCTCTCTCTCTCTCTCTCTCTCTCTCCTCTCTCTCTCTCTCTCTCTCCCCTCTATCTTTCCCTCTCCCTCTCCCCTTCCATCTCTCTAGCTCTCCCTAACCCTTGAGTGTTCCGTGTGTCCCTACCCTCCCATTAAATTTGGAATTTTTATTTTTCTATTTCCTTGCAAGGAACATCTATTGCTCTCTCAAATATCATTTGTCCTTCACATTTCAGGAGTATGCTTGCAGGATTTTTTTTCTGTTCTTTTCTTTCCTAGATTTTAGTTCTATTTTTTTCCTTTTTTATTTTATTTTATTTTTTAGCAGGAAGACCTATTTTCCGACGTTCCGGTTTTTCGCGTTTTTTTGTTTTTTTGTTTTGTTTTGTTTTGGTTTGGTTTTGGTTTTGTCTCTACCTGTCTGTCCGTCTGTTCGTTCGTTTCCCTTCTCCTTCTCTGACGTATCTTGTTTTGTTGTTTCTCTTTTTGGTTTTGTTTGTTTTTCACTGTGATTGTCTTTCTATAATTATTTATTTATTTCTCTTTTTGCCTCGCTGTCTGTCTGACTCTCTGTTTGCATGTTCGTTTACCTCTCTTTCTTTTTTCTTCGTCTCTGTTTCTGTCTGTCTGTCTGTCTGTCTCTGCCTCTTTCTGTCTCATTCTCTGTAACTCTGTGTATGTGTGTGTTAGCGCGCGTGCTTGTGTGTGTGGTGTGGTGTGTTTGTTGTTGTTTGTGTGTGTGTGTGTGTGTGTGTGTTAGTGTAGGAGTGTTGTGGTGTGGTGTGTGTGTGTTTGGTGTAGGAGTGGTGTGGTGCGGTGTGGTGTGTGTGTGTTTTGTGTTGTGTTGTGTGCGTGCGCGCGCGCCCGTGTGTCTGTGTCTGTGTATGTGCCTGTCTGCCTGCTTGCCTACCTGCTTGCATCACATGCCTGCCTACCTACCTAGTACCTGTCTGTGTCTGTCTGCCTGTCTCTGTTTCTGACTATGGGGCTTTGCTTGTTTGTTTTCATTTGTTCCCTTTGTTTGTGCAGGTTTCTTGTCACCTTGTGTGTTTGTTCTGTTCTTGCCTTGTTGATATCAGAGGCTTTCCCTGCAGTTTGTATGTTCTTCTTCTTAACTTTACTTAAGCTTGAAGTCAGTGAATGGATGCTAACGATCTTGGCTCCACGTAATGATGTTTGGAATCATCTTGAATTGACAGGTGATTTGCTGATCCTAATGTCAGGGGGGATTCAACTACGTCTTCAAGTGCCTCATTGCATGTCTCTCCCTCCCTCATTTTCCTCCCGCTAGCTCTCACCCCCCACCCCCACCCCCCACCCCTCCATTCTCCTGTTCCGTCCATCTCCCCTCTGTTGTGTTTTTTTATGTTGATCTTGTCAACAAAACAGTACAGTCCCGGTGTCTTAAATCTTAAAGATTCCCCCCGTGGAGGTGACGGGGTCCTGTCAGTATAAATAGCATCCCCACCTTCTGGAAATTTCGTGCTAGAATTTTTCTGTGTTTTTTTCACTCTTTGTTTCTACCTTTTCTTTCCTTCTCTTCCCGTCACCTCCTTCTTGTCTATTTTCTGCCTTCTTGGTCCCTTCTCCTGCCTTCATTCCAGAAGGACTTAACATATTATATCAATTCTCTCTTGTCCGAAGTCGGATTCGCTGGGCCTGACTTTTATTTCCATTTCCCATTTAAGTCATTCACTCATTCACTTTTAGTCACGGCAGACTTGTCAGGCACTTATGGCAGCGTCACGCATTTTCTTCTTCTTTTCTTTTTTGCTTTTATAACGGACAACAATAGTTGCTGTCTTAGCAATCGTCGAAGGAAAAGAAACCAAAAAAAAAAAAATTAAAGATGTTACTTTTTGAGAAATCGCTGTATGTTTTGTCTGTATTATCTCAGTTGTCCAGAATAATTCGTTCATCGTGATAGGTCGTGTGCCATAATAACAATGTTGAAACTTCTAGTTTGAATCTGCATGTTGTAATTCATGTCCTATCCCCGAAGTCGGAATGCGGCTATTTCCACTGTGGACGCAAACGCAAAAAATCTCACCATTGGTGAACCTTGGAGCACTAGCCGAGGAATGAAAAAAAACCCTACCCAAACCCTCGTGATCTAGAATACGCTCAATCATCACTGTACGTGTAATTGGCCAGGACATGCCTTTCTGTCTTCCAGAGGAGGAGATGGGAGGAGGAGGAGGAGGAGGAGGACAACGTCTTAGACTGGACAGACCTGAGGCTGACTGAAGGAAGGAAGCACTGCCAGAGGGGACGTGATAACCTGGTGGTTAGAGTGATGCATTCGTCATCTGCTGACCAGGGTTCGAATCTCGTTCAAGATGATTTTTTCCCTCTGGAGTTAACATCAGTGCCGACTCCATTCCCCTCAAAATCCTTCGGATGAGACTATAAACCGAGGTACCATTTGCGAACGCACACAGAACATCTTGCGCGCACATTAAAACCCGTTCAGCTTTTTGGAAGAGTAGACCATTGTGTGCCGGTGGGAACGGATAGAATTTACAAAACTGCATACTTATTCCATTTTCCTCGAAATAAAAGAATGATAATAGCAAAAGAACTTTTTAAAAAAATGAAGACAGAGAAAGATGGAGAGGGTTGGGTGTCAAGTCCTTCATGGCACCCCTATATGTTGGAAAAGACGATGAAATGTATGACGCAATGTAACGTAACGTAATGTAATGTAATATCAGCCTACCAACCAGACTTTCGTTATCAAAAGTTGGGTTTTTTGAAAAACTCAAACTTTTCATGGTAGAGAAAAGCTTGATATTCTTTTTATTTAAGTTGGAGGATATATATCTTTGTTTGAAAGCGGATCGGTGGTCTAGAGGTAACGCGCCTGTCTAGAAAGCGAAAAGTCCAAGTCGGAAGTGTCCGGTGGTTCGAATCCCGTTTGGGCCCGAAACTTTTCCCCCAATCCATTAGACTATGAGTGGTGGTTTGGGTGCTAGACTTTCGGATGAGACGATAAACCAATGTCCCGTGAGCTACACAAAATTATTCAGCGCACGTAAAAGAACCCATGGCAACAAGAGAGTTTTCCCTGGCAAAATTCTTAGAAAAAAGCCACTCTGATAGGGAAACAAATACAGTTGCAGACCAAAAAAAAAAAAGGTGGCACTGCTCTTGTCGCGACGCACTCTTCCCGGGTAGGGCAGCCCGAATTTCACGCAGAGAAATCTCGTGACTTAAAGTGGTATAAATGAAATAAATAAATGAAATGAAAATGAAAGCCACTGATCGGAAACTGTCGAAGATTTTCCACAGAAATTAAACAAAGAAATGTTAATCAAAGTCCTTCAGATACGACTATAAACCGAAGCCGCTTTTCCGAACACACGCAGAAAATCTTATGCACACATTAAAAACCCGTTCTGCCTTTGGGAAGAGTAGGCCATTGTGTGCATACCGGTAGAAACGGATGACAGAAAGAAAAAAAACACCTACCCAGCATGCACACAGGTGTCGTGTTTAGACACCATCCTTGAAGCCAGAATGCGGCTACCTAAAATGGTGGTGGTGGTGGTGGTGATGGTAGGGGGAGGGGAACTAGTCGCATACGCATAAATACCATCATTGCTAAGCCTCGGAGCTCTAACCTAGGAAAGAAAACAACAACAACAACAACAACAAACATTGATTATCAAAGGCCGACTTGTCTTCTTTCCTGGGTGAAAATTGCAAGAGACACTGGAACCCAATTTTAGTTATAATAATTATTGTTTAATATTAAACAGGCACTGTCGTGCACTGATGCAGGATAAGGCTCTGTCCACGAGGCTGACACGTTCCTGTGATCACAGAAACCACAAGCCTTTGCCGGTAAGCGTCCCCAAGCAAAGAAGATCAGAGGCAAGACAGAGAAAAACGATGGGAAGACAACATCAGAGAGTGGACTGGCAGCCTCGAGTGGAACGAATCGCTACGGGAAGCAGAGGACCACGGGGGGAGAGTGGAGGAAGCTGGTTGCAAAATCGTCATTGATGCATCCCCACGGTCTAAGGAACTACGGGATAGGTGAGGTGAGGTGAGGTGAGGTGAGGTCGCCTGGAAATTTTGGACTCAACATTAGGGATTTCTGCCAGGTAAAACGCGACTGGCCAACATTGGATTTTTTGTTTTCGTTCCTCGGCTAGAGCTCCAAGGTTCACCAATGGTGAGATTTTCTTTTTTCGTATGCGACCGTCAGCACCCCCTCCCCCCCATACCCCCACCCCCTACCACCATCCCTGCCCCTACCCCCTCCTCCCTTGCTTGGAGAAACCCCCAAATCTTCTTACGTTTAGTGTACTAGCAGTTTGTATCAACACCTCTTCTTTATATCTCACTACCGTAGTAATACGAACAAAACGAAATAGTTAAAAGCCACGACACTGTTTCGTTTTATACAAAAATACGTGTGTTGTTGAATAGGATAAAACTAGGACCCTAAACTCCAAATGAGTGTTTGCTAATTATATTCGAAATAACTTTTTTTTTCTCTCTATAATTATTTTGTTTGCTTCTCTGCTCTTCCTTTCACCTAATTTGTTGATTAATAATTGTCATAAATATGTTGTTTTCTTCAAGGATTTTTTTAATCCAGTTTATCGCTCTGTTGATATTTCATTTCTTTCCGTCTTTTAAAAAATTTTTTACCCTTTATTTAAGGGTTGTTCTTTTCTTTTCTTTTGTTTTTTATTCTTTTGTTTTCTTTTTTGTGGGTTGCTGTCGCTTTTAATTTTAATGTCTGTGCATTGTTAGTGATATTATAGGTGTATGTGTGTGTTTGTGTGTGTGTGAGAGAGAGTGAGTGTGTGTGTGTGTGTATGCGTGCGTGTATATGTATGTGTGACTGTGTGCATGTATGGTATACAATGTGTGCGTGCGTGCATGCGTGCGTGTGTATGTGCATGCGTGCATGGGTGCATGTGTGTTCTGTTCTGTGCGTGTGTGTGTGCATTTGTGTGTTATGTGTGTGAATGTGTGTGTGTGCGCGCGTGCATGCGTATGTGTGTGTGTGGATGTGTGTGTTTGTGTGCGTGTCTGGGTATGTATGTATGTATGTATTTATATACATATACATATATGTACGTACGTACGTATGTATGTATGTATGTATGTATGATTGTATGTATGTATGTATGATTGTATGTATGTATGTATGTATGTATGTATGTATGTATGTATGTATGTATGTATGTATGTATGTATGAATGCATGTTGTTGTTGACTTCAATTTTACGTCTGTTCACTTCTAGTGATATTAGACGAATGAATGCATGTATGTGTGTGTATGTATGTGTGTGCGCACTCATTGTGTGTGTATATGTGTGTGTGTTTGTGTGAGTGTGTGTGGCGTGTGTGTGTGTGTGCGCGCACACACACGCGCGCCTGTGTGTGTGTGTTTGTATTGAGTGTATATCTTTGTGTACGTGTATGTGTGTGTGTGCGCATGCATGTGTGTGTGCGCGCGTGTATGGGTATTGATGTGTATGTGTGTGTGCGTGTGTTTGAATATATGTGTGTAATTATGTTTGGGTGCATACGTACGTGGTTGCGAGCGTGCGTGCGTGCGTGCGTGTGCGTGTGCGTGTGCGTGTGTGAATGTGTATGTGTATGTGTGTGCGTGCGTGTGTTGTGTTTATTTTCTTGTTAGTTCTGTGTATTGCTATGTTTTAAAGTCGAAGTTTTCCTTTGCTTTCCTTCTCTCTCTCTCTCTCTCTCTCTCTCTCTCTCTCTCTCTCTCTCTCTCTCTCTCCTCTCTCTCTCTCTCTCTCTCTCTCTCTCTCTCTCTCTCTCTCTCTCTCATTGCTCTCTCATTAGCATTTTGTTTTCATCTTCCTTTTTTTTTCTTTACCTTAATCGAAATTGCTTGTTTTATTTTCGCGCGCGCGCGCGCGTGTGTGTGTATGTGAGTGTATGTGTGTGAGTTCGTGCGTGCGTGTGTGAGTGTTTGTGTGTGTGCGTGCGTGCGTGCGTGCGAGTGTGCGTGTGTGTGCGTGTGTGTGTGCGTGCGTGCGTGCGTGCGTATGTATTCTGTTTTGCTTTCTTTTTAGCTTTGGTTATAAATTTAGTTTCGTTTAAATGACTGGGGTTTTTTTGGGTTTTTTAGTTTTTTTTGTGTTTTTGTATCTTTCTTTGATTGCCTTAGTTTTTTTATAGATTTTTTTGTGTTGTTTTGACTTGGGTTTTTTAAGGTGGGGGAGAGGGGTAGGGGGCTAGGGGGAAATCATGTCCTTAAAAAAAGTATTTTGGTTTCTTTTTCAGGTTTTTTTTAAAGTTAGGTTTGTTATTCGTAACACTCTTTAGCTTTTTTTGTATTCTTCCTTTCTTTTAACGTTTAGGTGAATTTACTTTTGTTCAAACTGTTTTGTTTTGCTTTTATAAATGTTATTTTAGATAAGTGTTTGTGCGCATGTATGCATGCATGCATATGTGTGTGTGTCGCAGGTAGATGCGTTCGTGCGTGTGTAAGTGCGTGTGCGCGAGCACACGCGTGTGCGTATCTATGTGTGAGTATATGTACATGCACTCGAGCACGCTCACGCGAGCAGGCGCACGTGTATGTATGTATGTATGTATGTATGTATGCATGTATGTATGTATGTATACATGTATGTATGTATGTATGTATGCATGTATGTATGTATGTATGTATACATGTATGTATGTATGTATGCATGTATGTATGTATGCATGTATGTATGTTTGTATGTATGTATGTATGTATGTATGTGTGTGTGCGTGCGTGCGTGTGTGTGTGCGCGTGTGTGTCTATGTGTCTGTGAGTCGTGTGTGTTTGCGTCCGTGCGTGCGTGCGGGCGTGCGCGCGTTCGAGTGTGTGTGTATGAATGTGTGCGTGTGTGTGCGTATGTGTGTGCGTGCTCACGCACTCGCGCGAGTGTGCGTGTGAGTGTGTGTGTATGTGTGTGTGTGCGTGCGCGCCTGTGTGCGTGCGTGTTGGATGGTTTTTAAGAGGAAATAGTTTTTGTGCTAGAGACAAGAATTTTATTTTGAGGATTTCTGATAATTCAGATACAAAACATGTACATAAAGTACCAGGGGGAGGAGGGCGAATGTTTTCATTTGCTCACAATATTTGCATAGGCACATTGACATTCAGGGAATTGTGCGTTTCTGACCCCGATCTTGAGTCTGTGAGCTCTGAAGTTCTGTGGATCCTGATAATGACATGTCTTAACCTCTGCAGGCACAGCATTTTCATTTTTCCCGGATTATGCGTATCACTGGTAGATTCTTTTACTTTAGTCCTTACCATTTCATGTTATTCTTAAATGCACTTCACACACACACACACACACACACACACACACACACACACACACACACACACACACACACACACACACACACACACACACACACACACACACACACACACACACACACACACACACACACACGTTTTCCCTTCTTGTTGGTTAGTTTCTGCCATTTCTTCAAGATCTAAAGACAGACTCTTTTCATGTGTCGAAGAGGCTGCATGCTGGGTATGTTTCCGTTTCTGTAGCCCGTAGAAGCTCACATGGATTACAGGAACTGAATGTACATATCTTGTATTGTATACCTCTTTAAACTGACGGTAGATTTCTCTGAGTAACATTCGAGCTGCTCTCCCATGAGAGAGAGAGAGAGAGAGAGAGAGAGAGAGAGAGAGAGAGAGAGAGAGAGAGAGAGAGAGAGAGAGAGAGAGAGAGAGAGAGAGAGAGAGAGAGAGAGAGAGAGAGAGAGGATACATCTGTAGGTTGTATGATCGATCATCTAGATAACGGCTGCATACGCAAAAAATATCACCATTGGTGAACCCCAGAGCTCTAGCCGAAGAACACACATAAAACAAACAAAGATAAAAAGGAAGAAATTCTATATTTTGTCTACTTCTGACACGCACATGCAACGATAAACAAATCGGTGACACAAACAAAACACCTATAGCAAGTGCCTGTACTCTCAGCCTTGGGTGGTTGTTGTTTTTTTTTCCTTTTTCTTTTCATGATAATAGTCGTGGTTTAGCGTGAAGGCAGGAGAGAGGAACCAGCCTGACAGTCTGTGACTGATGAGTCTGAGGATGTGGCAATAACCCTTGTAGCATAAGGGGTGGAGGGCTGTGGGGGTTGGGGGTGGGGTGGGGGATGGTTACTGGTAATGCTCCCGTGTTTTTGATATGACTCTGGTGGTGAAATGGTTTACGATTTCAGACACGTGGCAAAAGATGTCGTGAGTTCGAACCCCATTTGAAACTTTTTGTTGTTGTTGTTGTTGAAATCATGTACATACACAAGCTTCATCTTAAACAGACTTCATTTTGAGAGACTGAACTTTGAAAGACTTACTCTTCATGGACCTAATGTTGACAGATTAATCTCGAAAGACGTATTCTTAGCAGACTTCTTTCTAGCTCACCTAATCTTTACAGATTTCATCTTAACATACTTTAACCCAACAGACTTAATTTACATACTTGAATATTAACAAATCTCATCTTAACTGACTTGATCTTAACAGACTTAGTCTTCACAGACACAATCACAACAGACTTAGTCTAAACACATTTAGTCTGAACAGATGAAATCTTAGCAGACTTGATCTCAACAGTCTTGCTCTCGACAGTATCATAACTTATGTTTATTTATTTATTTATTTATTCTTTTATATCGAGGATAATGGAATAAGCACTCATGTGGTTTTTTTTACATCCAGTCCCTGCGTGTATGCAGTTTTGTAAATTTTGTCATCTGTTTCCACCTGCACACAATGGCCTACTCTTCCGAAGAGCGGAACAGGATTTAACGTGTGCGCAAGATGTTCTGCATGCGTTTGAACATGGGGCCTCGGTTTATAGTCTCATCCGAAGGACTTTGACAGAATTACTCAACAGATTAACATATGTAACCTTACCAGACGTAATTGTGGTTTTCCCACAAAAGCGGTGCCCGTCCTGGGTTGATCCTTATGGTTGGCCAGGGCGTTGATGCAAGGGATGACAGTATAGTTGATTTTAATCTGTATATACTTGCACATTTTTATTCTGAGATTTAAAAGTTGACGAGGTGACAGCCCTGATATGGCCTCTGTGGTCGGCGGGGCTATAAACAACAGGATTGGATTGGACAAGAACAAAGATATTCTCAACAGTCTAAAACCTCGCCAGACTTAATTATTTCAAGAGACCTAAATCTTATCCACCATAACTGAACAGACCTACTCTTAACAGACGTCATCCCAAGAGACTTAGTCTGAACACACTTCATTTTAACCACACACAAAAACACACACACTAAAACCACAGATGGAAGAAATCATAGCAGAGAATCAGACTGGGTTCTGCAGTGGAAGCACCGTGAAACAGATGTTTCACATCGGAGTTCTGTACTGTGTGGGAAATACTCACAGGGTTATCAGAGCATAATGTGCTTCTGGGGCTGCTGTGATGAAAGTGTGGTTGTGCCACTGTCGATGATGGACTTCATTTTCTTCGTCGGCGTCATGGAACGCTCAGACAGCAACTCTTGTTGTCTGTCATATTCATGAGCAAGAAATGCGTTGCGCTGCCGTTAAGCGCCTGACAAGTCAGGCCCGGCACATCTGACTTCCGTGTAGGAGAGAGAACTGCTATCTTTAAAGTCTCTCTGGAAGAAAAATGCTGGAGAATGGACCAAGAAGGCAGACAACAGACAAGGAGGATGCGACAGGAAGAAACAGAACATGGCAGAAACAAAGAGAAGGATACAAAAGAGGAAATTTCTTGCTAAGAATTTTCAGGAGGTGGGGATGCTATTTATGCTGACAGGCCCCATGCATCCCCACGGGGGAGCCATGCCTAACTGATCCATCATGAATGAGGAAGACTCTTTTCATAAAAAACCCCCTCCTGTTGAATGAGGTGTAATATGCATAAATGGCATTTCAATCATCCAGACAAAACTTTAATATTGATCACATGCGTTCGAAATCTAACACCTCATTAATATATAATACGTTCATATTTCCGACCTAACATGAAAACAGAACTGAGATGATGAGATACCAAAAAAAAAAATCCACATCAAAATAACAACCAACAAACAATGAGATCAAATAAAAGCGTGTAACCATTTCATTATATCTAACTATCAGTCAGTCCACCAGAGAAAAGCTTTGAGAAGTAGGACCCTTTTTGCGAGCCATGTCCCACGGCTTTCTATGCTAATTTTCGTTCCAAAGTACGGGATCTTTTCCTGTATACGAAAACGGCCTCCTTCAAGTCATCTGCATACTCCTTCCATCCAGACAAAACTTAATCACCATGCTCAACTAGACACCTCATACATATTGCTTGTCCGATAACAGGGAAGAGAACTGAGATGGAGAACAAGAAGCGACATAAATAGTGAGTCATAAGCGTGTAACATGCTTTATGCTACCGCCTTCACAGAAACGAGATGAAATTTGTAGGATCGTATTGCAGTGTTCTGTCCCAATCGTGTTCATTTGGCTATTGGAATGTTGATGGGTTAAAACTTCTGTACCACTCTTTCCATGCCGTCTAGCCACATAGGACATTTGACAGACGATAATGTTAGAGTTGTCAAACTGATTGTTTTGGTATTTGTGTGAGACAGATACAGTTGGCTTTATCAGATTATCAGGTAGAACGTGAACCTTCTGAGAGATATATGGGAAGATAAGATTGAAGTATAAAAACTAGGTCAAATGTTTTACTGTTTTTATTGGAATTTGCGAGTTTGACAAAAATGTTTTAATCATTTAACTGTCTTTGGGTATTATGTTTACAGACAGGTAGTTATTGATATGTACGACAAGCAATAGCATAAGAATAATGTGATATTGACAAAGAAGAAATACAATGATGATGATTTTCTTTGATTACAAGACTCCAACATTTGCCTGAATTCTGGGATTTTGTTTTTTTATCTCTAAGTTCGTTACTAAGCCGATACTGACAATGTATCAGATTAGACAAATAAGAACATCACGAATGCAAATACTGTTCGATGTGGCTTTTAAACACATGTACATCCAGGTGCAATTTATTTCAGTGTTGAATTAGACAATAGTCACAGCTGAAAATTGAAGGCGACTTACACCAAATTCGTTCACATAATTACATATTATGGACAGTGTGAGAATGTCAACTAAAATAATTCCGCAAGTTCGGTTATAAAATTTATAATTATGAGTACGAAACTGACAAAAATTCGAATAGGTAAATTTTAATCGACACATCTTCACGACATTGCTATAGCCTCAAAATCTTAGACATTAATCTATTAAGAATAATACATAGAATGTTCAAATATGTTTTTGCATTTGTTTGTTTGTTAGATCGAGTGTTTGTTCGTTTGTTTATTTGTTTGTTTGACTGGGAGATAAAGCGGGCATTCATGTGTAGGAATAATAGCGGGGGATAACGATGGAGGGGGATGTTTAAGCTGCACTGAACCGCGCATAATGGGATGATATTACAGACAGTGCAGCACGCTTTTAATCGGAATTGAGTTATGCTTCTGAATACTAAACAGCAGCACTAGTTGTGTACATAGCCATAGAAAAAAAAAGAGGAAGTTGTGTAGAGAGGAGAGAGAGAGAGAGAAGAGAGAGAGAGAGAGAGAGAGAGAGAGAGAGAGAGACAGAGACAGAGACAGAGAGAGATGATTCTAAAGCAAATAAATGGGGCAATAGTTTACACGACGATGCTTAAGCTTTTCGAATGGCGTCATTGATAATTAGGGCTTTTCTGTCAAAAATGACGATTCCTATGAATACCATTAAGCTGGGGAATTTTCTTGACGACTTCAGTTATTTTCGATATATCTTTGACTTCGGGAAACTAGTCATGGTTTTTAATAAACATATTACATATAGTGAGATGATGATTGATGATGATGAGTTATGATTAATATATAAATATAATAATATAATAAAAATATAAGATTATGATAATAATAATAATAATATGAATTTGTATGCGCTAGAATCTTGTAAGCAACAAATCAAAGCGCTCAGAGAATGATTTATTTTTAATAATCGGTAATGGATTTAAGCATTCGGTGATTTTTTTTTACATCAATCCCGGGTGATGCGGTTTTGAATTTTGTCATCTGTTCCACCGCACACATGGCTACCTTTCGAAAACGGAAATGAATTTAACGTGTGCGCAGATGTTTCTGCATGCTTCGACACGGCCTCGGTTTATAGTCTCATCCGAGGAGAGACCACGGATTATAACACACTCACTGGCCTGATATGGTCTTTCTGTCATCCGTGTTCAAAATGAAGAAAGAACTTGACATGGTGGCTTCTTCTGTTCAATGATTGTTTTCTCTTCTTCAGCTTCCCGGGAGATTCAGGCACTACGCTGAAGAACATTACCAGATTCCTCCGTTTATTTTGGCTTGTGCCAGTCTCTGGCAAATGCTTACTGCCAGTTCTGTTGTCTCACTGTCTCCGGCTTTCAAAAGGTCGCGAAAGTCGTTCTAGCATCTGTTAGTTACTATCATGGAAGTCGTGTTGTATTACCTTTTCTGTTAACGATACTGATATCAGAAGTCAGTGTTGATTAACTTTCCGATGTTACGATACGATAATCAGAAGTCAGTGCTTGATTACCTTTCTGATGTTAACGATACTGATAATCATGAAGTCAGGTGCTTGATTACCTTTTGATTTGATGTACTGATAATCAGAGTCAGGTTTGATAACTTTCTGATGTTAACGATTACTGATAATCTAAGTCAGGTTTGAACTTCTGATGTTACGATACTGATATCTAAATGTAAGGTGATAACTTTGAGTAACGATATATAATCAGAATCAGGTGCTTGATTAATTTCTGATGATGACGAACGATTTCAGAAGTCAAGTGCTTGATTAACTTTCTGATGCTAACGATACTGATAATCAGAAGTCAGGTGCTTGATTAACATTCTGATGTTAACGATACTGATAATCAGAAGTCAGGTGCTTGATTGACTTTCTGATGTTAACGATACTGATAATCAGAAGTAAGGTGCTTGATTAACTTTCTGATGTTAACCATACTGATAATCAGAAGTCAGGTGCTTGATTAACTTTCTGATGTTAACGATACTGATAATCAGAAGTCAGGTGTTTGATTACCTTTCTGATGTTAACGATACTGATAATCAGAAGTAAGGTGATTAACTTTCTGATGTTAACGATACTGATAATCAGAAGCTTGATTTCGTGTTGATTACCTTTATGTTAACGATCTGTAATAAAGTTAGGTGTTTGATTACCTTTTGATGTTAACGATACTGATAATCTATAGTAAGTGATTAACTTTCTGATGTTAACGTACTGATAATCTGAGTAGTGCTTGATTACATTCTAAATGTTGAACGAATATATAAAAGTAAAGTGCATTGATTAACTTTGATGCAAGATACTGCATAATCAGAAGTCGGTGCTTGATTAACATCTGATGTTACGAACGATTAATCAGAAAGTCAGGTTGCTTGATGAGCTTTCTGATGTTAGAGATACTTAATCAGAAGTAGGTGCCTGATTAACTTTCTGATGTTAATCATGTATATCAGAAGTCAGTCGTCTTGATTAACTTTCGATGTTACGATACTGATAATCAGGTCAGGTGCTGATTGTCTTTTGTGTTAATCTACTGATTGCTTAATAATGCTAATGATTATAATAAATTTGTTGTTCTGCCTTATCTATATGGAGAACATGCATCACAAGTACGGTTGTACAGAACAGCTTTCCTGAAGTTCCAGCAACGTTTCACATAAGTAGTCACGTCCTTTGCAGTGGCCGCTACTGAAAGTAGGTGGGCCCTTTCGAATTGCTGTGTCTTATCTGTCTGTTGTCCGTCCGTTCGTCTGTCGTATGTCTGTGTCTCTGATTCACAGTATTTGGCCTGTTTAGAAGCTGTCTGTGTATCTTTTTGTGTCTGTCTGGTGTTACTGTTTGTGTCGTCTGTCTGTGTTCTCTGATTCACTGTTTTGTGTCTGTCTGTTGTGTCTTCGTATCTTTTTTTTCTTTTTTCATTCTGTTATTCGTGTGTGTGATAGCACTCGCGTGCATTTTACATCCATCCCGTGTGTTTTGCGGCTTCGTATATATGTCATCTGTTCCACGGCACACAATGACTACTCTTACGATAGCAGAACATGATTTACTGTGCGTTGTTTTGTCTGTTCCATTATTCGCGTTTCGGTTTTGTCTCATCCGAATCACTGTTTTTGGTCTGTCTGTCTGTTTGTGTCTCTGTTCATGTTATACGTTTTTGTCTGTCTGTCTGTCTGTTTCTGTTGTCCTTCTATATCACTGTTTTGTGTCTGTCTGTCTGTTTGTGTTCTGTTCACTGTTTTTCTGTGTCTGTCTGTTGTTTGTTCTGTTGTTGTGTCTGTCTGTCTGTCTCTTGTGTCTCTGCATCAATGTTTTTGTGTCTGTCTGTCTGTCTGTGTATCACTGTTTTGTTTTGTTGTTGTTTTGTTTTGTGTCTGTTTCTGTTTGTGTCTCTGTATCAGTGTTTTGTGTCACTGTTTTGTCTGTGTCTGTATCACTGTTTTTGTCTGTCTGTGTCTGTGTTGTGGACTGTTTTTGTGTCTGTCTGTTCTGTGTTGATTTTTGTGTCTTTCTTCTGTGTCTCTGTGTCACTGTTTTTTTGTGTCTTCTGTTCTGTTTTGTGTCTGTCTTGTCTGTCTGTGTCTTTGTCTCGTGTTTTTGTGTCTGTCTGTCTGTATTCTGTGTTCTGTGTATCACTGTTTTGTGTCTGTCTGTGTCTTGTATCATGTTTTTGTGTCTGTCTGTCTGTGTTTGTTGTTTGTTTTTGTCTGTCTGTTGTCTGTGTATCACTGTTTTTGTGTTGTCTGTCTGTGTCTGTGTATCACTGTTTTTGTTGTCTGTCTGTGTCTGTATCATGTTTTGTGTCTGTCGTGTCTGTGTCTCTGTTATCACTGTTTTTGTTCTGTCTGTGTCTCTGTATCACTGTTTTTGTGTTGTCGTCTGTCTGTCCGTGTCTCTATTACTGTTTTTGTGTTGTCTGTCCGTGTCTCTAATTACTGTTTTGTGTCTGTCTGTCTGTCCTGTGTCTCTGTACATCTGATTTTGTGTTGTCTGTTTGTGTCTGTTCACTGTTTGTGTGTGTGTGTATGTTTTTGATCACTGTTTTTGTGTCTGTTCTTGTCTGTCTGTGTCTCTGTATCACTGTTTTGTGTCGTCTGTCTGTCCGTGTCTCTGATTCCTGTTTTGTGTTTTGTCTGTTGTCTCTGTTCACTGTTTTGGTCTGTCTGTCTGTTCTCTGTATCAGTTTTTTGTCTGTCTGTCTGTTGTCTGTGTCTATGTATCATTTTTTGTTGTCTGTCTGTTTCTAATGTTCTGTGTATCTTTTTGTGTCTGTCTGTCTTGTCTCTATCACTGTTTTGTCGTCTGTTGTCTGTCTGTGTCTCTAATCACTGTTTTTGTGTCTGTCGTCTCTCTGTCGTGTTCTAATCACTGTTTTGTGTCTCCTGTTGTGTTCTCTAAATCTGTTTGTTGTGTCTGTGCGTCTCTCTGTCGGTGTCTCTTAATCACTGTTTTTGTGTCTGTCTGTCTGTGTCTCTAATCACTGTTTTGTGTCTTCTGTTTTGTTCTAATCTCTGTTTGTGTGTCTGTTTGTCTGTTTATGTCATCTTCTTTGTGTCTGTATCGTTGTTCTGTGTCTCTAAATCACTGTTTTTGTCTGTCTGTCTGTGTCTCTAATCCTGTTTTTGTGTCTGTCTGTCTGTGTCTCTAATCACTGTTTTGTGTCTGTCTGTCTGTGTCTCTGATTCACTGTTTTTGTGTCTCTTTGTTGTCTCTGTATCAGTGTTTGTGTTGTTTGTTCTTGTTCTGTAGTATGTTGTCTGTCTGTTCTCTCTCTCTGTCCTTCCTCTTTTTGTCTGTCTGTCTGTCTGTCTCTGTCTGTGCTTTGTGTTGTCTGGTCGTGTGTGTGTGTGTGTGTGTGGTTGCTGTGCGTGTGGTGTGTCTGTCTGTGTGTGCATCTGTCTGTCTCTCTTCTCTCATCACTGTCTTTTCTCTCTCTCTCTCTCTTCTGCTTCTCTGTCTCCTTCTTGTGTGTCTGTCTGTTGTCTGTTGTCCTTTCTTCTGTCTTTCTTCCTCTCTCTCTCTAACTCTCTTCTTTGTCTGTCTGTCTCTGCTTCTCATTTTTTTTTCCATTTTTCACATGGCTGGTGTTAAAGAAAGAACTGCCTTGGTCTGAACAAATTATCATCATGACATCTGTTTGGGTTCAAGCTCTCTCTCTATCTCTGTTCCTATTCTGATGATGGTCCTCCAAGTGTCTTCTTTTAACTGTGTGCCTCAATGCTTTCCTTATACCTAGTGTGATGGCTTGTGTGCTGGTGGTGCGTGGTGTGTGTGTGTGTGTGTGTGTGGTGTGTGTGTGGTGTGTGTGTGTGTTGTGTGGTGTGTGTGTGTGTGTGTGTGTGTGTGTGTGTGTGGTGTGTTGTGTGTGGTGTTTGTTGTATGTGTGGTGTGGGTTGTTTTAGTTTTGTTATCTTTTATATTATTTTATATCAGATATAATGATTATATACTTATTGCATTTTTACTTACGTCCCGTGTTATGCGGTTTGGTTGAACTTTCACCTGTTCACTGTCGCACACAAGGCCTACTGTTACGAAGGCTGCGTACGGATTTAACGTGTGCGCAAGATGTTCTGCGTGCGTTCGCACACGGGGCCTCGGTTTATAGTCTCATCGGAAGGCATTTTGGGGAGAGTGGAGTCTGCACTGAAAGGAAAATGTCCCCTTGAACGGGAATGGAACACGGGTCGTCAGATTGCAAGCGCAATGTTCTAACCACTAGGCTATCCCGTCCCCCCGCGTGTGCGTCTATGTAAATTTGAATTTGTTAACACTGTTAACTGTTATTGGTTGAGAGAGCGTCGCCACAGGAGCAGCGCCATCAATTATCTGTTTAATAATAATAATGTATGGAATTTATATAGCGCTGAATCTTGTAAAGCAACAAATCAAAGCGCTCAGATTTCATTTCATACCACTTTAAGTCACGGCAGATTTCTCCGTGAAATTCGGGCTGCTCTCCCCGGGGAGAGCGGGAGAGCGCGTCGCCACAAGCGCTGCGCCACCCTTTTTTTTTTTATGTCTGCAACTGTATTTGTTTCCCTATCAGTGGTTTTCGATTTTGCTAGAATTCCAGGACCTGGTTTTTGCCGTGGTTTTTTTGCGTGCGCTAAAAATTACGTGTACACGGACCTCGGTTTATAGCTCATCCGAAAGACTAGCCCCAGTACCCACCACTCATGGTTAAAGTTCGGGGAAAAGTTCGGTCCAAACGGGATACGAACCGCCGCACCTTTCCCGGACTTTTCGCTTTCTGACAGGCCGTTACCTCTATGACACGATTCAATCTATCCAGCAAAACCCCCAAATTTTACACGCGACCGGCACGCTGTTTGTTTTTAAAAGAAGGTCTACAAATCCGGAATGCAACATGAACAATGCCCACTGTCACGTACTGACAGTTAATGGAACTAAAGAAGGTTACGAATACAGGATTACGGTCGAAAACTCAAAAACAAAGATGAAGAATTATACTAGTTGACAGTTCAGGGAAAAAACAATTTTTTCCATTACTGGGAATAAAGAATAAAGAAATAAAATAAATGATCCAAAAAATACATACTGACAGTTCAGAAAAAGAATTACGAATTCAGTGTTGAACGTTTTGGATAAAAATGAATTAAAATCATTCCTATCATTTCGAATCATTTTCTTTTGCGATATACTCAGTTCAGTGATTGTATCACTTGAAATTGCCTTCCTCTGAAAATATGGTCTTCCTAGCCTTCAGACATTAAGAACTGGATGACTCAGAACAATTTTTACAACTTAATTGCGATTAAACGAAGCCATGCTCATAGGGACCACAAAATTTTCTTCGGAAACTCATGAATTCGGGCAATACGTCAGTTCCTTTGTCCAACATGTGAATATTTAAGGGAGTAGTTCTTAACACACACTCTCTATGAAAAAATCATCACCCAGACCCGCCAGTCTTTACTGATCAATTACGGCGCATAACGGGATGCAATACTCCACTGATGCACTTCCAAGTTTTGTTCTCTATGCCTTTCACGTTTAGACTACTGTAATTCTCTTTGCTGGCCAACACATCATTATCCCTCTCTTCAAACGCAAAAAATACTTTAAGAAGGATCTGGTCAAAAAAGAACAAATCTGAACAATCCACTCATCTTCTGATCTCTTCATGGATCCGGTCTACAAAGACAAGTATAAAATCAAT
Organism: Rapana venosa; assembly: GCA_028751875.1. NCBI lineage: Eukaryota > Metazoa > Mollusca > Gastropoda > Neogastropoda > Muricidae > Rapana > Rapana venosa. The sequence continues at coordinate 20,533,257 of CM054142.1, read as the reverse complement.
ACCTGTTGCAAAATCACACAAAATCTGCACCTTTATTCTGTAACTGATTCACTTTTTACACTCCATCCGTCCATTCGATCAGACCCAGATACATTTGTGCCTTAAAAAGCCAGATTAACAAACCACTGATAGGCGTTCGCATTCTCGTGTTTCTGGTCATCACTGGAATTACCTTCCTTCTTTTCACTTCGCCAAACTTCACTTGATACTCAACCAGCTCTAAAACAACTTATTTCCTACCTGAGACTTTCCCCACTGTCCTATTTTCAACATAATTTCACCTGTCTAAATAGTTTCCGATTGATGTGTGTACGGTGCTGTGTTGGTGTGTGATAAGACTTGTGTTGTGTTGGTGTGTGTTGTTGTGTGTGTGTGTGTTGTGTTGTTGAGTGTGTGTGTGTGTGTGTGTGTGTGCGACAGCCGTGTTGTGCTGCACTGCATACGTGCGCGCGCATGTGTTTTGAATCTGATTCATTATGTTAAGGAGATTCAAGCACTGTCAATGACTTCAGTGCAAGCGCTTCGATTTGTTTGTTTATTTACAAGATTCAGCGCGATATAAATTCCATATATTATTATTATTATTATTATTATTATTATTATTAAAATTCCAGTTTTAAACAGTGCAGGAGATGGGAATGATTAAATCCCTGTAATTGAAGAGTTCCGGAAAAAGAACAACTTAAATCCCAATATTGAACAGTACAAGAAAAAGAATTATCAAATTCCCAATAATTGAACAGTTCAGGGGAAAAATCAAAATCCTAGTATTGAACAATTTCCCGAGAAAAAAATCAAAATCCCAATAATTGAACAGTTCCAGAAAAAAGAATAAAAGATCCCAGTAAGAGAACAGTTCTGCAAACAAGAATGATCAAAATCCCAGTATTTATGAAGAATCGAAATCCTAACATTAAACAGTTCCAGGAAAATAAATGATCAAAATCCTAGTAATCGAACAGTTCTAGAAAAAAAATGATGAAAATGTCAGTAATTGAACAGTTCCAGGGGGAAATATCCCAACACTGAACACTTCCAGAAAAAACGAATGATCAAAATCCCAGTAATTGAACAGTTCCAGTAAAAGAATGACCAACATCTCAATATTGATTAGTTCAGGGGAAAAAATCCCAGTACTGAACAGTTCCGGATAAAGAATGACCAAAATCAATCTGCCCGGGCAATCACTGGAAGTTTGGCCCCATGCTTTCGATTTTCACCCTCTCCCCGTCCTTCACTGGTTTAAGGTCTGTCGCCTGCCTCTTTCTTTGTCTCTCTTTCTTTCTTTCTCTCTGTCCGTCTGTCTGTATCTCTGTCTCTATCTCTGTCTGTCTGTCTGGCTGGCTGGCTGGCTGGTTTCTCTCTCTCTCTCTCTCTCTCTCTCTCTCTCTCTCTCTCTCTCTCTCTCTCTCTCTCTCTCTCTCTAGCTCTCTCCCTGTGTGTGTGTGTGTGTGTGTGTGTGTGTGGAAGGGGAGGGTATAGTCAGTCAGTCGGATGGTCGGTCGATCTCTTTCTTTCTGCATCTTTCTGTGGTACTGTCTCTCTCTCTGTGTCTGTGTCTGTATCATTCTCTGTCTGTCTATCTGTCTGTCTGCCTGTCTTTCTACCTTTCTGTCTGTCTCTCTGTTTCTCTCTCTCTCTCTCTCTCTCTCTCTCTCTCTCTCTCTCTCTCTCTCTCTCTCTCTCTTATTCATCTCCGCAAGATGTGTCACTCTATCTCCACCACTGCAGCAAACGGAGAGCAGAAGAGCATTGCCTGTGGGCTTCAGTCACGGTATCACATCATCAGTGGAATGTTAGCATCCATAGCCCCCAGGATCCGAAAGTTCTCCTTCTTCTGCTCCTCCTCCTCCTCCTCCTCCTTCCTCCTCCTACTCCTACTCCTCCTCCTCCTCCTCCTCCTGCTTCTTCTTCTTCTTCTCTTCTTCTTCTTCTTCTTCTTCTTCTTCTTCTTCTTCTTCTTCTTCTTCTTCTTCTTCTTCTTCTTTCTTCTTCTTCTTCTTCTTCTCCTTCACCAAACACTCAGAAGAAACTGTTGTCTGTAAATAAAAATAAGCACAAAAAAATGGGTTGCGCTGCCGTTAAGCGCCTGTCAAATCAGGCCCAGCGCATCCGACTTCGGCGTGGAAAGGAACGACCTGAAGGAGATGTTTGGCCTAAAGTTGTTGCCATTAATTGTTAAATGTCAGCCAAGTGTCAAGTCTTATATTAAAATGTTGTTCTGCTTTAAAATGTTATGTTGATATTGTGTCTTCAGCCAAGACAAGTTCTAAGCATAACAACCTGTATTTTCCGTTAAAGGAGAGAGAGAGAGAGAGAGAGAGAGAGAGAGAGAGAGAGAGAGGAGAGAGAGAGAGAGAGAGAGAGAGAGAGAGAGAGAGAGAAATAGAGGGAGAGAGAGAGAGAGAGAAATAGAGGGAGAGAGAGAGAAAGAGAGAGAGAAAGAGATAGAGAGGGAGAGAGATAGAGAGAGAAAAGAGAGAGAAAGAGAGAGAATTCAATGAATTTTATTTAGTAATAATAATGATAATTATAATAATAACAATAACAATAAATGAAATTTGTATAGCGCTATATCTTGCAAAGACAAATCAGAGCGCTTGCATTCAACATATTCTTACAGAGACATGCAGCCAATAACTATCAAAAGCTTCAACAAAATTCAAATGTGTACACACACACACACACACACACACACACACATACACACACAGGTTGTAGGCTTTGGCAGGGTAATGGGATTTTGGCTGTTGAAGGCAGGGGCAGTTTTGAGATGAAAGAGGGCAAAAGTTAGGTTTGAAACAAATATGTCTTGAGGCTGGATTTAAATGTGTCATATGTAGGCCTCTGTCGAAGAGAGAGAGGAAGGTTGTTCCAGATGGATGAACCAGAAATAGAGAGAGAGAGCGACGACCAACGGTGGACTTATTGAATCTAGGTATTCGTAAGCACAAGGTATCTGCAGGAGAGCGGAGGGAACGTGAAGGAGTGTACAGGTGAAGAGGGTAATGGCATAAGCAAACACACTTTTTCACAACCAACCCTCTGGGCACAAAACACACAAACAAACAAACAACAACAGCAAACAAGAAAACTACATACCAAAAATAAAACAACAAAACCCCACCTATGTATGAGGAAGAAGACAAAAAATCATAATTATTATCCAAATGCAAGAAACATATTCTACCCATATACTTTTATCTTTTACCAAAAAAAACCACACGAGCACACGAGGACACGAGCACACGAGAGAGAGAGAGAGAGAGAGAGAGAGGGGAGAGAGAGAGAGAGAGAGAGAGAGAGAGAGAGAGAGAGAGAGAGAGAGAGAGAAGAAGAGAGAGAGAGAGAGAGAAACGAGCGAGCGAGCGACAGAGAGAGAGAGAGAGAGAGAGAGAGAGAGAGAGAGAGAGAGAGAGAGAGAGAGAGAGAGAGAGAGAGAGAGAGAGAGAGAGAGAGAGACGCTGTAAAGTATTCGTAAAAACAACTATACACGCAAACTTCACATCCAATGTGTGCTTACAGCCTTACAGTGATTCCTAGGCGTAATGAGGGAGACAGAGTGCATCATATTCTGGGTGACCCCCAAGGTGTGAAACTGGGGAACGCCCTACTGCTATACAAGAAAGAGGTGAGAAAATCTGAAGATTTGGTGGTGGGGGTGGGTGGGGGTGGAGGGTTGGTATCATATAAAAACCGGTCAATTTTCTCTGCATAAGTTCTGTCATACTTGTTTCCCCCCTAGATGTTGTCAGAGGTGCATGTCAACCAAGGATTTGTGCAGATTGCAGAAAGCATTATAGACCATGAAAAGCAACATCAAAGACGATGAAAAATGCAAAGTTTTACGTTTTCACTTTCGCACTTTTGTTGTCTTTGTGTTGATTTTTGTAAAAGTCTTCAAGAACAAATATCTTTGTTTGGTTTATTGGTTTGTTTCTTGGGTGAGCAATGTATGTGTGTGTGTGTGTGTGTGTGTGTGTGTGTGTGTGTGTGTGTGTGTGTGTGTGTGTGTGTGTGTGTGTGTGTGTGTATCTATTTATCTTTCTATCTATCCCTCTCTCTCTTTTATGGCTTGTACTTTTTTTTGGATGTGGTCTGATCTCAACATGAAGTGATTTTGTAGAGGATATAAGATAAGATTTAGGTACCAGTTACATAAAACCAACCATACAACCGAATTGTACAACACAGTTTAATAAACGGATTCATTCTGTCCCGTTTTATTACAAAACTGCTCGTGTTTTTAACCTGTGTTTACCTGTTACTTCACCTTGTGTGAATTTTCAATACAGGACACACAACGACTAGACATGGTAATAAAGCCAAGTTATATCCAAACCATTTCCACAGTATCAGTTTTCTAGTGTAGTTATAATAATCATGGGCTATCATAGCATTATAAAAGACCCCCCCCCCCCCTACGTACTCACCCACCCTCACAGAATCAAGCTGCCGAAGTAATTATCGTGTGTTTGATTTATCATCGTGTCTGAAAAAGCACCGCAAATAACCAATTCCCCCCGAATCTGTTTTGACAAATTAGCGTTATCACCAAGCCCAAACGATTTTATCCGAATCAGTCAGCCAGGATGATTAGTGTCAAGAACCATATCCAAAACCGGTCACATAGAATCATTCAGCTGCTGTAATTATGGTGAATTTGGGGGTAACCACCATGTCCAGCATCACAGCAGGGAATCAATTTGCAGGCCCAATGACTGTCAGTTTGGGTTGATTTCAACGTGTCTCTCCATCAATCTTTTCGTTTCCCCTCCTGCGAGGCCCCATCAATGATTCCTCAATTTGTGATCCACCAGCTCCTGTTCGTGACCCGTTTCCACGATGCCATCCATCCCTGACAATGTTGTGACAGCAGGGCATTAGCAGAGGACCATGGTCATGAAGAACGTTGTGTTGATGGATTGTTAATACTGGTTTTTTGTCTTTAAAGACCAACAGTTATGTCAGGTTCAGTTTTCGTGGCTGTGAAGCTTTATATGCATGTGGGGTTTTCTGTGTACATTATATCATGTTCTAAACGATTGCATACGCAACAATATCACTGTTTGTGAACCTTAGAGCTCTAGCCAAGGAACGAAAAAAAAAGTCATATTCTAAAAGCCACAAACAGGAGGGAGGGGAAATGGGAGAAGGAAGAGGTGAAGCTAAGGATGAAGGGTTTGTTGAATCACTCACGCAGATGGCTGACCAACATTAGAATCAAACTGCTAGACAAGCCTCAATTTCCTTGGTGTATAATCTGTCTGCATTTGTAAGTATCATGGGCTTGAGTGTGCGTATATGCATGTGCTTGTGTGTTTGCAAATGAGCTTGCATAAACATGTGCATGTGAATATGAGTGCATGCATTTAAAGAGACTGCTTTCAGGTGTGTGTGTGTGTGTGGTGTGTGTGTGTGTGTGTGTGTGTGTGTGTGTGTGTGTGTGTGTGTGTGTGTGTGTGTGTGGTGTGAGTGTGTTGTGTGTGTGTGTGTGTGTGTGTTGGGGGGGAGGGGGGCTGTATACTTAAAAAGAAGTGGTTAATAAAGAGTCTGTGTGTCATTTAGCTCTAACACTGGCGGTATTTTAGCAACGATTCGGTTACATTTATGTGAATAATATCTTTGTACATATTGGCAACTACAACCTTTGGGCAAACACTTTTTAAGGTATTCTTTATGACCGCCTTAAACCTTGCTGAAAGGAACTTTGAGCAAAATAATGACTCTTGCTGACGTCATGATGCCCCTGAAGGCAGTTGAGATGATTGTATTTCTGTTCACCACACAATATGATAATCAGTGAAATAGAAAAGAGGAAGCAAACACTGGCGTCATTTTCCTATACTTCTTAGCTGTTTTCGTTTGATTCTCAAATCCATCTATGTCACTAAAGATAAGTCATCAAATGCATTTACAACACCTTGTAGGAACAGCTTATGTTCAGACAAATATAAACACCAGTTTGAACAACTTTTGTATATCATCTCCAATATGGTTTTTAATTGAGAAACATGAAATGAATCGATTTTGTAAAAATGATTATTCGAGATACCGTAACAATAAAAAGAAATCACTGGAGCATGCCAATCAAACTTACAAAAACCAATATGCCTGCGCAATTTTGGAAAGATGGCTGTTTCCATTTCTTTCACACTTCATCCGTAGTTTCAGCTATATGTTCTTTTCTTCCTATCTGTAAATAATTGGTCCCTCACATACAGTTCATCAAAATGACGTCCTCTGACACTGGAAGCAGTGAAAGAGGAATAACAACACAGTGTATAGAGAGAGGAAATGAAATTGGGAGTGAACCTTTTCTGTGAAGAATGGTGTTTAGTATTTCAGTCTTTGAGTGTAGTGTACATAGTAGTTTGAAAATAGTAAACCCCAGGTTCCCAGTCACTGCTGACTGAAAGTCTTTTACTCAGACTGAAGAGTACTACTGGTACAAAGCTTCAGGATTTGAACAGAAACGTTCTACTTCTAGCCCGTTTGTAGGGTGCAATTTGATTTTCAACACGCTCAAAATAAGCAGAATCTTTTTAGGTTAACCTGTAAGCCTGATTATCAGTCTACAGTTCTGATATTATATTGTATAGTCAGTAGTAGGAACAAAATCGTAACCTGCTTCTTCACTCTGTAATATTTACATAAGCCTGTAGAAAATCTGCACACACAGGCTTTAAGCTGTGCAGCCATGATGCAAAGAAGAAAACCCATCACAGATGCTACTCAGAATTATTCAAGCGACTTGACAAGAATAATAGATTGGATCTAAGATTCTAATCATACGCCGATCACACCTATTCTTTCTGACATTTCTTCCTTTTGTAATGTGTGAAAAAGGGGTGAGGGGAGGGAAAGGGAAGATGGAGGTAGACATTTGTTTTTACTTTGAACATCTGAACACTGCCTCAGGGCATTGTTTGCTTAAAAAGACAGAGGAGTGATTTGTCTTGTGCTGCAACCCATCTTTTTGTGTTGTTACAGATGTGTTCTTCATCGTGCTGATGTTTCTCTTTGGGCCACAGCTGCGTTTTATCTTCTCTCTGAGACTGGCTAATTGTTTTAACAAATAAAGAGAACAATCTATACTCTCGTCCACGCTTTTTATACAGATTTTGTTATTCTGAGAGACAATATTAAACCTGAAAAATCACTGACATTGTCAAAGACAAGTGGTCTTGGCAGTCTAATTCTCCTGCATAAGGATGAGCACAATGACTGTACATATCTTTTCAGGGATATTGTGTAGGATGACAAGATTGCCAAATTACACAGCCTAAAACTCAAATGATTGACACAAAAAATCCAATCCAAAAAGCAAGAAAATAATGACCATAGTCCTCACCATTGTGTAGTGAAGTTGAAGCCTAATTTCAGCTGATTGAGGGCTGGCCTTGCCATCTTTGGGTGGTTTTATATTCTTTGAAATTCTCCTGCAGTTCTTCAGCCTTCAATGCAGGAAACCTCAGCTCTCTAATAAACAGCCACTTGTCTTTCTATTGCTCCTGGGACTGATGGCCACTCAGCCTAATAATGATGAAAGAGTAGCAGTGACAAATGGGGGATGCTATGAAAAAGAAACTATTGCACTAGCAGTAACCGTTGGAACATTGCTGTCTTGTAGCAAGGCTCCTGTAATTCATTGGCCTATTGCATTTTGGTTTGAAGGTTTGAGAAATAGTCAGTGACAGAATTGTCTATACTTACTGCTCGCTGATTATAGCAGACATAAAGTTACAGTGAGAAACTTACATGAATAAGATTGTGCTATTGAGTAGTAGATATTGTTTGTTGTAGTGTTGTAGTTGCGTTGTGTTCTGGATTTTGTTGTTGAGTTGTGAAAGATGAGTGAAGAGATGATGTGATGATGATTTGTAGTGAAGGAGTAGTGAGAGTAATGGTACATATGGTAAAGGTGCAGATAGTTGTGCTGGATATGAAGCTGCAGCTAATATTGTTCATGTCGTCAATGCTGATAATCTGGATTTCATGAACAGCATGTAGTTTTTATTGCTGTTCTCGTTCTTGGTGTTATTGTTATCATTGTTCTTGATCTTGTTCTTGCATTTGTTTATCTTTTCAAATACTGCAGTTTGATTTGAGACTGACTGGTCTGTGCCTGATTTATCCTGCTTGCTTTTATTCCACTTAGCCAGAATCCCTGGTCAGTATAGGATACATTCTCTGCGTGTTTGTCTTTACTTTTTGCACATTTTGGTGATTTGGAATATGGAGTCCAAAACAAAGTCCATTTTACATGCATACAGCATCTGTCTGATAAATCATTGGTGTAGCATAATTATAAGGCAACATTGTTTGGCTCTGTGACATTTGGACTACGGTGCAGGGGATGGTGTGTTGCCAATATAGGGAGGTTCTCATTTTTTGGGGTCACTTTCCTGATTACTTCTTTGCCTGTCAGTGTGGTTTTCTACATAAAGTTGCCAGAGGCAACAGTCTCATTGCCTGGGATCATTTATCATCACGTCAACCATACTGGCCAGAGAAGATGAGTCATGGCTTAATGGCTGTTTTTGAAGTCTCTATCTTTCATTTTTGATAAGAGCGCAATGCCTCTGGACTCTCACATTACCTTAAAGGATTATTCATTCACGTGGTTTTGGTAAAAATAGAGAGACAGAGTAAATTACTTGTATCTTTTCTCTTACACTAGGGAAATGCTAGTGATAGAAGATCAAAGTTAAAATAAGAGTTATCGATCGTACATCTGAAACTGCTGGCACATTATGGTTTTAGAAACTAATGGCATCAAAAGTTCAAGAGAATCACTCCAACATCCAATATCAATTTTGTACACTCTATCTTCATTTCCTGAAAAAGAGACAAAATCAATGTCAAAACCACTAGCTTTAAGCACAAGCAGTCTTCCATGTATCTTTTTTTCTTCAGTAGTACATGAATACTCCTTCAACCAAACCCTGTTAGAGAGATGTTTCCTGACACTGACAATAATGAGAGAGGAGTACTGACAAGGATAGGGAGTGAAACATAGGAGAAGAGGTTAGAGGATGGAATGGATGTTGTGAATAGTAGATGCTGATGGGTATGTGTCTGATGGCTTCTTCTTCTTCAGACGTGAGTGCTAAGGAGCTACGGGAGAGGAGATACAATGTGGGAGGGTTCTTAGGCTATTCAGCAAAAACACGTGCGTGCTTAGTGAAAAGAGGTTCAGACTCAGTCCCTAGTGCTTGTTTTGCTGGAGAGAATGATCAGGGAGGACTGGGAGGATGAAGCTGGGGGAATTTTAGTAGTAGAAGAGCAAAGGTTAAAAAAATATCCATCACACTTCTGGTATTACTGGCACATAAAGGGAGCGAATAGCACCAAAAGCTCAAAAGATATAGACAAACTTCAAATGCTGATTTCAGAGAGTTTTTCTACATTTCATAAGAAATAATCTAAATCAATAACAAAGTCACTAGGTTTTAGCACAAGCAGTCTCCCATATACCTTTTTCTTCAGTAGCACATGAATGCTCCTCCAACTAAACCCTGTTAGAGAGATGTTTTCTGACACTGACAATAATAAGAGAGGAGTACTGACAAGGGTATGGAGGGAAACATAGGAGAAGGGGGTGGAGGAGGGAGTAGATGTAGTGAATAGTAGATGCTGACGGATTGTGTCTGGCATTTTCTTCTTCTTCTCAAGACCTGGATGCCAAACTGGAGAGGAGATACATTGTCTGAGGGTTCTGAGGCCATTCAGCGAAAACACACGCGTGCTTAGCAGTAAAGAGGTCCAGCCTTGGTCCCTAGTGCTTCATTTGCCAGACAGAAGGGTCAGGGAGGGCTGGGGTGATGGAGCTGTAATTGTTTGTGTGGATGGTAGGAGAATTGGATATTGGAGAGAACAGTGTCAATCCATTGTGTTTGTTGGTTAAACACGTTTCGCTGATGAAACTGTCTTCTGGCCTCATCTGTTTCATTATATCAAGTGAGGTTCTTAAAAAGCAGCCCCATGCATTACTTTTTTTGTTTTTTGGCCTGGCTCTATATTTTTAATCTAATTTCCTTTATTCATATCTGATTTAATTCTGGTTTGTTTTCTTTTTATTGAGCATATCAGCACTACCTCAGGCCATTGCTTGCTTAAAATGACAGAAGAGTGATTTCTCTTATGTTGCAACCAGTTTGTTTGTGTTTTTATAACTGATGTATTTTTTACTTTGCTGCTGCAGACACCATTTTTACTGTTTCTACCACAGCTGCTGCATTTTGTTTTGCTGAAACTTGCTAATCCCCTAAAATAGAATAAATGAAGAACAGTTCAATCTAAAGTTTTGTCAAAACTTTGCATATAACTTTTTCCTTTTGAAAAATGACATTGAAATTAAACAATCAAATGACATTGTCAAAGACAAGGGGTACTGGCAGACTATTTTCCTTCATCATGATGATGAGCACAATAAGTGCACAAACCTTTTCAGCATCATCTTGCAGGATGACAAGGTTGCCAAATTACTCAGCCTAAATTTCAAATGATTGACACAAAAAACCCTATCCAAAAAGCAAGACAATAATGACCAGAGTCCTCACTATTGTGCAGTGAAGTTGAAGCCTAATTTCAGCTGATTAGGGGCTGGCCTTGCCATCTTTGGGCGTTTTTTTTGTTCTTTGAAATTCTCCTGCAGTTCTTCAACCTTCAATGCAGGGAACCTCAGCTCTCTAATAAACAGCCACTTGTCTTTCTATTGCTCCTGGGACTGATGGCCTTTCAGCCTAATAATGATGAAAGAGTAGCAGTGACAACATGGGAGATGCTATGAGAAAGGAAATGTTGCACTGAGGGAGTAACGTGCAACATTGCCATCTCGTAGCAGGCCATGTAATGCATTGTTCTGATGGCAGTTTGTGTTTGAAGGTTTGAGAGAATGGCAATGATAGGAATGTGTGCAATCCTTTATTGTTGCTGGATTTGAGTGGCATCAGTGACTGAGAAGCAGCTAGATTGAAGCTATTGGTGATGATGATGATGTTTATCACCACCACCACCACCACCATCATCATCATTATCATCATCATCATCATCATCATCATCATCATCATCATCATCATCATCATCATCATTTGGTTGTGAAAGTGGAAGTAAGGTGGTGATGGATCATGGATCATGGTGGTAGTTGTGTTAGAAGGGGTGGTTATGATGCTACAAATGAGGCTGTTAGTATCAATGATGACAAGATTGTTGCTTTTATAACTATGTTACTGTTGTTCACATTGTTGTGTTTGTTGTTGTTGCTGCTTTGGTGATTTAAATTACAGAATCAAAAGCAAAATACATTGTGCATGCTTATATGTCTAGCGTGACCTGGTAGAGTGTTTATGGTTACATTTTTTTTTCTATGTGAAAGTTTGTTTCATTTTTTGGGAAAGATTACACCGTGAAAGTTCTTGCTGATCATGTTTTCTTTTCTTTTATTCTTTTCTGTGCATTTTCTTGCTTGCTTGTCACTGTGGGTTAGTACATAATTTGGTCAGGGATAAGTGTTTTACTGGTGTGGGTGATTTATCATCACATCTGAAAGACTGGCCTCAGTCCATCACTCATGGTCTTAACATTGCGAAAAAAAGTCTGGTTAAAACAAGTTATAGACCCCAGACGTCTAACGTTTTGTATAGCTGCTACATGGCTTTAATACATTCATATTTCCATTCAGACTGCCACTTTTCACGTTTGGTCAACAGACAAGAGATATTATTTATGGAAAGTATTCATTCACATTAAGAAGATTTAGTGGTTTAAGTTCGAAATACTGTTTAATTATTTAGCATTTGTCTATTTCTGCAGACACATTTAATACAAGGTAATAGCACCCAAACAGTAAACCTAGCCCCTGCATCCCCCCCCCCAAAAAAAAAAAAACCCACAACAAAAAACAAAACAACAATAACAAAAACAACAACAACAAAACCAATAAACAAAAAAACAGCAACTAATTGTGTACGTGGGTTTTGTATTTCATGGAAGAACTATAGAATGAATGGCTGCAAAAGAACTAGTTTTTGGTACAAGCGATTCCCCATAGATCTTTCTCCTCAGAAGGGAGGGACCACCCTTCCAACCAAGCCCTGTTAGAGGGACGTTTCCTGACACTGACAATAAGGAGAGAAGAGAGGAGCACTGGCAAGGGTAGGGAGGGAATGGGGGATCAAGGGGCTGGGGGAGGGAGTGGATGTTGTGGGTAGTGTGTGCTGTTGTGTGGTGTGTGATGGCTTCTTCTTCGTCTCCTTCTTCTTTTTCTTCTTCTTCTTCTTCTTCTTCTTCTTCTTCTTCTTCTTCTTCTTCTTCTTCTTCTTCTTCTTCTTCTTCTTCTTCTTCTTTCTTCTTCTTCTTCTTCTTCTTCTTCTTTCTTCTTCTTCTTCAGAGCTGAATGCCAAACTGGAGAGGAGATACAATGTCTGAGAGTTCTGAGGCCATTCAGCGAAAACACGTGCGTGCTTAGCAGTAAAGAGGTCCAGCCTTGGTCCCTAGTGCTTCATTTGCCAGACAGAATGGTCAGGGAGGGCCGGGGTGATGAAGGGGTAATTGTTTGTGTGGCTGGTGAGAGAGTTGGGACGCTGGGGAGACCAGTGTGCTTCCTTTATGTTTGCTGTTTAAACGTTTTTTGTGTCCTAAAAGTTGTCATCTGGTATTATATTTTGCTTCACACCAACTGAGATTTTTTACCAGTAAAGTCTGTCTGTTCATTTTGATTGCCTTTATTTGACTTTATTTTCAACACAAATTTCTGAACAGCATTTTGCATAATTATTTTCACACATTCTTCCAGTCTTTATTGACACAGGACATATAATTATTCGACAAGACATTAACTTTCAGCAGCTGAAGAAGAAGGGTTCAGTCTTCAGGTAGCTACATAGTTTCCAGTTTGTTTCACTGTAGTGTTTGTTGACATGCTTGGTTGATGATGGTTGGTGTATAATTATAAGCTGGAAGTCTTTGTGCCTTTGTCACATCAGAAAGCAACAGACGCTATGGACATTATTAGCAATTGTCAAAAATTGTTAGGAAGATTAGCAAACAGAAATAAGATAGTACGAACATTACAGCAATATAAGAGAAGAGGTAAACACTAGACGTTTGTCATTAGTTGGTGTTTGCCGACCAGGTTTTGTGTTTTGAAAGTGCTTCATTGCTTTGTCTTGAAATAAGCAAAGTCTGTTAATGTAAACTGATAATTATGACGTTCGCTTCTCATCTGCTGTCAAATTACTTGTGCATAACTTGTACATTGACTTTGATGCTGGTAGGAATAAAGCTCTCACAATTTGAATGTTGACCCTTTGTTGAATATCACTAGAAGATTATGATGATATTTATTCATGTTTATTCTTGGATTAAAGAAAAACTGTTTTGATGGCACAGATTTTTGTGAATAAATATGGGTTGTAGTTTTTTTTAATCGTCCCTATCAATAGCTTGTAGCATTTGTGTTCTAATGATAATATTTGCCATGACATTTTGTGGGATTTTTTGTTGTTGTTGTAGGGATTATTTTGTTACTATTTCCCTATGAACATATTGTCTTTTTCTTCTTGTTTTTTCTCCTCTTCTTCTTTTTCTCTTTCTCCTCCTCCTTCTCCTCGACCTCCTCCTACCTCTTTTTTTTTCTTGTTCTTGTTCTTCTTGTTCTTGTTTTTGTTGTTGTTGTTAGTGTTGTTGTTCTTGTTCTTGTTCTTGTTCTTCTTCTTGTTCTTGTTCTTGTTCTTCTTGTTCTTCTTGTTCTTGTTCTTGTTCTTCTTCTTCGCATTCTTCTTCTTCGCATTCTTCGCATTCTTCGTATTCTTCTCTTTCTTCTTCTACTTCTTCTTTTGCCTTCTCCTTCATCTTCTTTCCTACAGTTCTGTACCCCGTCTCTCTATTTCCCCATTGCTTTCTCTCTCTCTCTCTCTCTCTCTCTCTCTCTCTCTCTCTCTCTCTCTCTCTCTCTCTCTCTCTCTCTCTCTCTCTCTCTCTCTCTCTTTCTCTCTCTCGGCTTGCTTGCTTGCTTGCGCTGGTGTGCGTGTGTGTTTTCAAAGTTTCACCCTTTTGCCTCCTCTCATAACACCTTACTTTCTACAGCAGATTGGTTTATCTGGCTGCAGACACCTTGTAGTTGTTCCCTCCGCTAACAGGATTACTAGCAACACACTTAGCCTTCAGCCAGAAGACATGAGCAGTGTCTGCAGGGATTCGGGCTGTACTAGGAAAGTTTACCGTGGTATAAATAGTTTTTTCTTCTCTTTTCGTTCTTTGGCTAGCGCTCCGAAGTTCACCAAATGGTGAGATTGTAGCGTTTATGACCGTTCTTTCCCTACCATTAAAGTACCCATGTTCCGATTTCGGGGATGCAGTTGGGAATTAAGTTAAACCTACCAATTTTGCCAGGACAGTAAGAAAGTACCTCCCTGCTCTTTCCCATCTTCAACTCCTTTGGGTTCCTATGAAGTGCGCAAATCTGTAAGCTGTGGAAGACCGAACCTGACATCCTGACAGCCTGCAGGTAACATCAATTCTGGCCCCAACTGCTTGATCGTGTTATAGAATTCAGCTTTGAGTTTGAAATTTGTTTGTACAAATACCGTTTCTGGCCCTTTGTGTTTAGCTGGTCGGTTGAGCATGAACCAAGGTTAAGCAAAATTAGTAGTTTAGTAGAAGAGGGATTAGTCTACGAATCTGGCTTGAGTAAGATCCTTCCACTGGGCAACTGCGCTGCCTTCAATGAAACCGGGCAACTGCGCTGCCTTTGGTTTAACTGGGCAACTGCGCTGCCCTCAGATAACCCTCTTGTTGTTGGATTCTACAGAGCTAAACTGCCTGTAGATTTTGAATTCTTTGAGGGTTTTCTACCTCCATCTGACTTACTTTACTCCTAAGACAATTGTGTGTGTGCATGACAAGTTATCAAGCTGAAATTTTGTCACAAGCTAGGTATATCTTTGTACGTGCATTTTGGCGCAAGTTTATGTGTCTGGTCACAAGATGTCTTGTCATTGTCACCTTATTTGTCACCAATCACAGGTAAAAGTATGGTATATATGATAAAACAGCAAATCCTGCATGGTTTTGACAATAGTTCAAGCATGTTAGTGTCGAATAAGGAAGTGATAGCCAGCTGATGTGTTTACCAATAGTTATGTGCAATAGTGCTTCAAGGATGTGTCACACAATGTCCCCATAGCACCTGTTGTTTTATGGTATGTCTCGAGGAGACAGAAGTTTTGTTTAACTATTTTTCCCTTTTGGAAACAAGTCATATTCAATCAACATGTGACCTTTATACTGCAGTTCATATCTGCGTGTGCTACCCCATGTTTGTTAAGTGTACAGAAGTGTATTACTGTACATGACTGTCACACTGTCACCAGTGTCACAACACAGAACTTCTATAACCCTACAAAATTTTAATGTTGGTAGTCTCTAAAGTAGTCGTAGTGGTGGCACAGGATCACATCACATCACAAAAAGCACAAATTATGGATATGAGTGTGTGTGTGTGTGGGGGGGGGGGGGGGGAGGGGTGTACCCATAGCTCTCACCTGTCGAACCTTAGCAGACCGGAGACCTATTTTATTTTTATTTTATTTCTTGCTATTTTCATTATCGGCATATCTGTTCGTTTCTGCCATTGCAGTTTCAAAGCAAAAGTGTGGTAATAATGAGAAAACAGTCAAAAGGCATCGTTTTCAGGCGTCTATGCCGCGGACCAGTCAGGAGATCAAATTTCTCCACAGTCAGTGTGTGTGTAGCACAGGTCAGGAATGTGCCCCATAGCACATTATTTTCAGGCTCATTCTTCTCCCTAACTGCAGCATTTCCTTCCTCCTCTTCCTTGTAAGCGTTTAATATCGGACTCCCTTAACAATTCTCGTTCAAATGTTTCTACTTCCAAGACAATAACATTCAATTTATCGTCTCGCTAATCAGATGAATCGTCTGCTACTAAAGAAAACGCCTTTTTTTTTCACCACGCTGCACCATTGAAAAGCGTTCTGGTCGCTGGCTGTTATTTCTTCCTTTCCTCTCCACTACACGCATGTTAGTGGACTAAATTTATCACTGGCACCTTGTGACACCTTTCCTGCATCGCCCCACCAACATTCAGACACATAGTGTGAAAACCACGAGATCTGTGTGTGATGGAAAAGTACTGCCCACGTCAGTTAAACTGGGCAACTGCGCTGCTTTCAGTTAAACTGGGCAACTGCGCTGCTTTCAGTTAAACTGGGCAACTGCGCTGCCTTCAGTTAAACTGGACAACTGCACTGTTAAGGACAGGGATTATAAAGCAGTGAAAGAGATCAGATGAACGACACACTTTATCATGGTACCCCTAAGAAGCCGAGGTCTCTAACATCGACAGATCTTGTTTTCGTTCCTTAGCTAGAGCTATGGTGGTTCGGCAATGGTGAGGTTTTTGTGGAAGGGACCGTCTTTGCCCATCACCAAGGTAGCCGCATTCCGACTTTGGGGATGATGTCTAAATACGACCCCAGTGTGCATGCCGGTTTTGTGTATACTTTTTGTCATCCGTTCCTACTAACCCAAATGACAGACTCTTCCGAAACAGCAGAATGGGGTTTAACTTATGCGCAAGATGTTCTGCGTGCGTTCACATACCACACACGGGGGGCTCCGGTCTCTATTCTTATCCAAAGGACTTTTTTGGGGGAGTGGAGTCAGTACTGATGTTAACTTCAGAGGAAAAATCCCATTGAATGGGCGCCTTGATGGCGGCTGGAGCCTGGGCCGTCAAAGTCTTGAACGCAACGCTCTAACCACTAGGCTCTCTCGCCTTCCCACAACGGGTATGTAATGACATCTATGGTCATGGAAAACTTATGTTTACTGGCTGCCAATGCTTCAGTACGCTGCCGGAGATTGCTATGTTACTGATGCTGGTTCCAGTGTCATTTAGATTCTGTGTATATCTGTTTATCTCCGCATAATCACTGACTTTCTGTCCCCTTATGTGTATTCTTCTCCATCGTTTTCTTCGGTGGTTTTTTGTTGTTGTTATTTACCTTCCAGTAACGATGATGACAGTGATAATGACATTGCAGCTCCGTGCAGAGTTAAGATCGCAAGAAGAAGGTAAAGAAATGTTCGTTGCTGTGTTTATTTGAATTTTTTTAAAAATCAGTACAATGTTGTGAGTGTGATGATGAAAACCGGGATGTTGTTTTTGATTTTTTGTATTTAAAAGATGCTTCAAACAATTTCATATCAGAAGTGTGTGTGTATGTGTGTGCGTGCGTGCATGTGCGCGTGTGTGTATATATATATATATATATATATATGTATGTATGGATGGATGGATGGATGGATGCATGCATGCATGTATGTGTGCTGTGCGTGCGTGCGTGCGCGCGCCTGTGTGCGCGTGCGTGCGTACGCGTATGTGTGTGTATGTATGTGTGTGCATGCGCGCCTGTGTGCGCGTGCGTGCGGTTGCGCGCGTGTGTGTATATGTGTGTGTATGTGTGCGTATGTATAGGAGAGAGGGCGGGGGGGGGGGGGGGGGGCTGCACACAGATTCAATAATAAGATTAAACAAACAAAAAATCATAACAAAACAAACACATTTCTACTTGATTTTGGGCAATATTTTTTCAGCCTTCTTGTTTGGGCTGTTGTTGTTTCGCTATTTTTTATTTTTGGGGGAGTAGGGGGAGGGGGAGGGGATCGACCGGTTGCCCTTTTGCCAAATAAGCCATTTTTTCAGAAATTGGTTTATGTGGCAACAGACCTCAGGTGATTTTCTGGGCTAACAGAATTAACACATACCAGCCCAGATCCCTGTAGAACAAAGGGTGACAGCATCAGCTTTCAAATGATGTCTCTGGGGATTTCAGCTGTATGCCAAGTTGTAAGTATGAAGTTGGTATTTTATTCTCCTTTTTTTTCTCTCATACACAGCATACAAAGTTAATGATACCAAAACAAAACAAAAAGTAGAAGAAAAACAATCGGTGGAATGGGAAGAGATAAAAGGGGAAAAAATGAGGGGAAAGGAAAGAAAAGAAAAGGAAAGGAAAAAAGAAATGAAAAGTAAAAAAGAAAGACGGAAATACGGGGATAGACAGACAGACAGACAGACAGACAGACAGTCTTGTCGATGAGACTATATTAAACCGAGGTCCCGTATGCGAACGCACGAAGAACATCTTGCGCACACGTTAAAACCCGTTCCGCTTCTCGAAAGAGTAGGCCATTGTGTGCCGGTGGGAACGGATGGCAAAATTGACAAAACTGCATACACACGGAGACCGGATGGAAAAAGCACATGAGGGTTTATTCCATTATCCTCGAAATAAAAGAATAAAACAAAAAATAAAATAAAACAGACACAGACAGACAGAGATCGATAAGATTAGATTAGATTAGAATAGATTAGATAAAGAGACAGACAGACAGACAGTTAGATAGATAGATAGATAGATAGATAGATAGACAGGTAGACAGAGATACACAGACAGGCAGACAGACAGATAGACAGACAGACAGACAGACAGACGACAGATGATAAATAGATAGATAGATAGATCAATAGATAGATAGACAGACAGACACACAGACAGGCAGGCAGGCAGGCAGGCAGGCAGACAGACAGGCAGACAGGCTGGATTTCAAAGTGTCATAAAGTAGGCTTTTGGCGAAGTTGAGAGAGGGAGGTCGTTCCAAATCGATGGACCAGAAATAGAGACAGAGCGACTGCACAAAGTATCTGTATCATGTATGTATATTATGCAGCTGCGTACACACACACACACACACACACACACACACACACACACACACACACACACACACACACACACACACACACACGCACACACGCACACACACCACACAACACACAAACACACACACACATACACGCACGCACACGCACGCACACACACACCATCTGGAAATAAAACTTTGACTTGACTTGACACACACACACACACACACACACACATACATAGACACACACACATCTCTCTTCTATCCAAAATAAGAGGAGCGAAAACCTCGTTTCCCTGTAAGCCACTGTTTCAGAAGAACTCTCTCAGTGGCAACTATGTTCTTATCATTATTATTATTATTATTATTATTATTGCTCCATCCCAAGCCCTGTTTTCAGCAGAATCGATCCCCTTAGCCAGTGGTGTGGGCTGGGGGGTTTTGCACCCCGCTCACTGCATTGCCAGGCTTTCACAGCAGCATCTCATTGCTTCAGCCTTCCTCATACCATCATTATCCATCTGTCTTTCTCTCTCTGTCTGTCCCTATCTGTGTCTGTGTGTCTGTGTCTGTCTGTCTTTCTCTGTGTGTGAGTCTTTCTCTGTCTGTCTGTGTGTGTGTGTATGTCTGTTTCTGTGTGTATGTGTGTATGTCTGTGTGTGTATATAACTGTCTCTGTCTCTGTGTGTCTGTCTATATGTCTGACTCTGTCTGTCTGTCTGTCTGTCTCTGTCTGTCTGTCCCTGTCTGTTTGTCTGTCTCTATCTGTCTATATTTG
>CM054142.1:20503741-20508741 GCA_028751875.1 Rapana venosa | reverse complement strand
ATGGAGGAGGAACGTTGTTTGTTGTGACTAATTAGCAGCTTTTACTCCCCCCCCCCCCCCCCCCCCTTCTAATAAAACATCAAAGTAGCTGTACATGGTCATTCATTATGTACTTTGATCAATACAACTTTGTTTTAATCATTTGTTTCTTTCGCAATGATTTCTTTCTTTAACTTGACTTTTGTTATTGTTATTATTATTATTATTGTTGTTGTTGTTGTTGTTGTGGTGGTGGTGGTGGTGGTGGTTTTAAGAGTTTTATCGCACCATTAAAACCTGTCTTACTGAGAATACTCAAAATAAAACCAAAGGAGTTTTATCATGTCACTAAAACTAGGCTTTCTGATAATGTTCAAAATAAAGCAGAAATAGTTTTATCATCCCATTAAAATTAGTCTTTATGATAATTCTCAAAATAAATCGAAAAAGTGATTTATCACGCCATTAAATCTAGTCTTTTTAACAATGCTCAAAATAAAGAAAAATAGTTTGATCACGCCATTAAAACTACTCTTTCTGAAAATGCTACAAAATAATGAAAACGAGTTTTATCACGCTATTAAATTACTCTTTCTAAAAATGCTACAAAATAAAGAAAAATAGTTTTATCATGCCATTAAACCAGTCTTTCTGGGAATGTTCAAAATAAAGCAGGAAGAGTTTTATCGCGCCATTAAAACCACTCGTTTTTAGAATGCTTAAAATAAACCCAAAAAAAAGAGTTATATAATGTCACTAAACTAGTCTTTCGGAGAATGTTTAAAAAGAAAGCAGGAAGGGTTTTATCACGCCATTAAAACTAGTCTTTCGGAGAATATTGAAAATAAATAATAATAATAAAAGAGTGTTTCATCATGCCACTGAAATTAATCTTTCTAAAAATGCTTTAAAAAAATTAAATCATACACAAAATCACACACACACACACACACACACACACACACACACAACACACACACAAATTCGTCAGTTACAAATTATAAAAAAAATGGTCACAGAGCCAATGTGCACTCACAGGGACATGATGACATCGTCACACTGCATGCCAGTCTGACTGAAGGATGTCCTTTGATGATCTGGTGCGCATGTTGCGAGCACATTGATTTTGTTGGCCATATCCATAGAATTATTCTATTTAAAAAAATTTTTTGGCCCCTTAATGGGATTGCCCGTCACAAAGCCGCGTGTGTCTCTTAGTTTATGGGTGATGGCTTCAACAAGCAAACGGTGCCTGTAAGGATCTCTCTGTCTCTGTCTCTCTGTCTCTGTCTCTTTCTCCGTCTCTGTCTCTTTCTCCGTCTCTGTCTCCGTCTCTGTCTGTCTGGCTGTCTCTGTCTGCCTCTGTGTGTGTGTGTGTGTGTGTGTGTGTGTGTGTGTGTGTGTGTGTGTGTGTGTGTGTGTGTGTGTGTGTGTGTGTGTGTGTCTGTGTGGGTGTCTGTCTCTGTGTGTGTCTGTCTGACTGTCTCTGTCTTGCTCTCTCTCTCTTCTCTCTCTCTCTCTCTCTCTCTCTCTCTCTCTCTCTGCTTCTCTCTCTCTCTCTCTGCTTCTCTCTCTATCTCTCTCTGTCTGTCTGTCTCTCCGTCTTTATGTATCTCTCTGTCTCTGTCTGCCTCTGTCTCACTCAATCTCTTCTCTCTCTCTCTCTCTGTGTTTCTCTGTCTCTGTCTCTGTGTGTCTGTGCGTATTTGTGTGTGTGTCTGTCTGTCTTTCTCAATCTCTCTCTTTCTCTGTCTCTGTCTCTCTCTCCCCTCTCTCTGTGTGTTTCTCTGTATCTCTCTGTGTCTCTGTGTCCGTCTCTGTGTCTGTCTCTGTGTCTGTCTCTGTTTCTGTCTCTGTCTGTCTGTCTGTCTGTCCGTCTCCAACTCTGTCTCTGTCCGTCTGTCTGTCTGATTGACCGTCTGTCTGTCTGTCTCTTTGTCTGTCTGTCTTTATGTCTGTCAGTCTGTCTGTTTTTCTCAATCTCAATCTTACTCTCTCTCCAGGTATGTTTTTCATGCTAGTAACAGACGAAAGAAAAGCATTTTGTAACCGTGCTGTTTTTTGTACTCCTTGTTTCCATTATAAGTCGTTGTGGCTGTTTGATGTGCCGTTCTTTTGATTATCAGGTATGCATTGACTTCGTGTTTTGCTTTCAAGGTTTATTGTCTTATTGTTTTGTTTATTTGGATGATGTACTTGGTGTGATGGCACCAGGAGAGCTGGCTTAGATGGAAAATGTGACGATCTCTTTTTGCATTTCATTTCCTTCACTTGCCTTTTTGTCTTGCTCACTGTATGTATTGTGGCCAAAGGCCAATGTACATTAAACCTGTTCAGAGTTCAGAGTTCTCTCTCTCTTTCATGTTTATATTTGCAATGTTTATATTTGCAATGTCTTGGTAGTCGCCAAATATGTCATGAAGTTTTTTGGGTTTTTTAAAAATTTGTTTTTGCTTTGTTTTGCCTTGCCTTGTTTTGCTATGCTTTGAGGTACCCCATACTTGGGGCTGGAGGCCTGAAGAATAAATGTTGTTCATTGTTCATGATTTATTGCTCTCTCGCTCTATATGTGTGTGTGCGTGCGTGCATGTGTGCATGTGTGTGTGTTTAAATAGGTGTGTGTGTTTGTATGTATGTATGTATGCATGGATGTATGTATGCATGTATGCATGCAGGCATAGATGTGTGTTAAATGTTAACATCCATATACGTTTCCTAACCATTAAATTGATTTCTTTTTAAAAACACCATGTTTGGCGTTTCTGATTTCTTGCTGGTGGAAAAAACCCTCTGGAAGACAGCTGGATAGTTTTTAGAATTATTCATCACCAAGTTCATTCACAAATAAAGAAAACAAAACCTGCATTGTAATCATCTTTTGTAGTTGCATATTTAAAAAAAAATTTTAGGTAGTGACAAAAGACCCTGAAATGGGCTAATAGCATGCAGGAATGACAAGAAGATTTTGCAGATAAGTACATTATTTTCTAGCAGTCTGCAATGCATTTTCTACAGCTTGAGTGACTCTGACAACATCCTCATTTCCGTATGGGACAAAGCATCTTCAAAACAACTCGTTTTTAATTTTGTTTTATTAATTTATTTACACACAGGCATTTGGAATAAAAGATGTGACTCTTATCAGTTAAGAATTTTGAAGATTTGACTTTTAAGAGAACTCACCTGTCTTACCAGTTGAGAAGTTTGATGGACTGATCTTGAAAAAAGGACTAATTTCTTAAAGTGCGGAATGCGGCTGCCTTCATGGTGAGTTAAAAAGGGTCTCATATGCAAACCTTCACCATTGGTAAACCTGGGACGTGTAGCCGAGAAACTAAAAGCAAAAAAGAAAGAAATTCCAGAAAAAATGGCGGTGGAGAGAGATCTGACTGTTATAGTCGTGACCTTTGATGAATTGATATTCAAAAGAACTCATTTCTGTTATCAAAAGAAAGAAAACTTCGATGAATTAAATATTGAAACAAACTCACTTTAGTTATCAGAAAAAACACTTTGATAAATAAAATCTTCAAAGGAATCACTTCTCTTATCAGAAGAAAACTTTAATGAACTGATGTTTACACGAAGAAACTTCTGTTGTCAGTTGAAATTTTTGATCAAGCGCACTTCTCTCATCAGAAGAAAACTTTGATGAATTGATGTTTTACACGAACAAACTTCTGTTGTCAGTTGAAAACTTTGATGAAGCTCACTTCTCTTATCAGAAGAAAACTGTGATAATCTATCCTTTTAAAAACAGCAACCCACTTCTGCTATCAGAAGAAAACTTTCATGAAATAATATTTAAAAAAAACAACAAACTCATTTCTTTAATTAAAAGAACACTTCGATGAACTAAATCTTTAAAAGAACTCGCTTCTCTTACCAGAAGAAAAATTCTGATGAATAATTAATCTTCAAAATAAATATGTTGTTAAAAAAAAAGAAAGACACAGTGGAAAGAGATAAAAACAATTTTTTTAAAAAGATGTGACCGTTATCCGTTGAGAAAGTTGACGCTTTAAGTCTACCCACACATCATACTTTATGTACTGTAAGCATCAAACTGCTGAAAGCATACATGGGCTGAACCATGGCTGCTTCTAGCGTAGGCAAAAAAAGCCTTGCAGAAAATTGATTTGGACACCACGTTCCATTAGAGGGGGAAAAAAATTACATTGGCTGCAGGCGCGTGCGAGTCTTCCATCATAAAAGCTTTAAGTGTGTGGCGTGTATGTAGTGTGTGTGTATGTGTGTGTATGTGTGTAGTGTGTGTGTATGTGTGTGTGTATGTGTGTGAATGTGTGTAGTGTGTGTGTATGTGTTTGTGTAATGTGTGTGAGTATGTGGTGCGTGTGTGCATGTGTGTATGTGTGTGCGCGCGTGCGTGCGTGTATGTGTGTGTGTGTGAAATGTGTTTGTGGGGTAGGGGGTGGGGGTGGGGGTGTCGGTCGGTCTGTAGGTCTGTCTGTCTGTCTATCTGTCGCATTGTGGGTTTGTATTTTGGTCAATGTCTTCTGATTTGCCTGCCAGTTTGTGGCTGTCTGTCTGTCTGTCTGTCTCAATTTGGCTGTCTCTTTCTATCCATGTGAATAAACGGAAAAGACACAAGGATGCATAGATAGATAGATAGACAGACAGTCGAAGAAAAATGGAAGAACAGTCAGGACAGACAATGATAGATAGATAGTAGATAGATAGGAGAACAGATAGATGGATAGACAGATAACGACAGATAGATAGAAGCGACACATAGGATAGTGACAGACAACAAATAGATAGATAGACAGATATGATATGATAAAGATAGATAGATAGTTGTAGAGTAGATTGATAGTGATAGATGGATAGACAGACTGACCGACAGATTAGGACAGGCAGACAGACAGACTAGACTAGATAGCTAGACAGATATGATAACAGATGAAGAAGGAGAAGAGAGAGAAGGATGAGAGAGGTAGACAGAAAGACAGACAGACAGATAGAGATAGAGGCACACAGACAGAAGGAGAAGACAGAAG
>CM054142.1:20491241-20498741 GCA_028751875.1 Rapana venosa | reverse complement strand
ATCAAAGCCACTCCGCCACCAGTCCACACACACACACAGCTCCCCTAGCGTCTCTCCAGATCCACCTAACTCCACGTCCAACCTCCCTGGAGTGAACTTCTGACCTCCTTCTCTCTCTCTCTCTCTCTCTCTTTCTTTCTTTATTTCTCTCTCTCTTAAGGCCCCCACCTCTGACCTTCCTTCTTCACATCTCGCTGAAAGGCGTGTCGTCATTCTCCGGGCCTTGGCCCTCGTTCTCTACCAGGTCGCGCGTGTCGGAGGTGGGCACGCGGCGGAAGTGATGGAAGGCGCCCAGCAGCGCGCCTTTGAAGTCGGGGCTGAGGAGCCAGAGGAGGGGCAGCACGCCGGCCTTGGCGAAGAGCACCCACTCGGCCACGGTGGACAAGGGAACCACCCAGTGCAGGCAGGGTACGCTGGCGCAGCCCCCAGCCGCCAGGGTGGTGGTGACCAGGAAGGCGGGCAGGGGCAGGAGGCAGGTGGTGAGCGTGGCGGCGGACAGCACCGGCAGCGGCGCCTTCAGGGTCTGCTCCGTCTCGCAGTCCAGCTGCAGCTGCGAGCGGGGGATGGGCGTGGAGGTCTTCTCGCGCAGCAGGTTGAGGAGCCAGAGCAGGAGGGTGAGGAGGGCCGGGCGAAGAAGACCATGACGTTGGTGGCGATGGCCCCGTCACTGGCCACCAGAGCCCGGCACAGGTGGTCCCTGCTGATGGCGATCTGGCAGTGTGAAGGGGAAAGGGAAAAAAAAGGCAGGTTGAGAGGTTGTTGGTTATAGCGGTCTTCATAATGGTACTATTGTTACCCCTACCACTGCTGATGCATCAACTATTGCTTCTCCAACTAGTGCTGCATCCTCTACTGCTGCATCCACTACTGCTGTTCCCACTACTGCTGTTCTCACTACTGCTGCTGTTCCCACTTCTGTTGTTCGCACTACTGCTGCAACAACTTCTGCTCCCACTACTGCTGTTCCCACTACTGCTGTTCCCACTACTGCTGTTCTCACTACTGCTGCTGTTCCCACTTCTGTTGTTCTCACTACTGCTGCAACAACTTCTGCTCCCACTACTGCTGTTCCCACTACTGCTGTTCTCACTACTGCTGCAACATCTTCTGCTGTTTCCACTACTGCTGCACCCTCTACTGCTGTCCCCACTACTTCTGCATCCACTAGTGCTTCACCTTCTACTACTACTCCCACTACTACTATCCCTAACACTGCTGCATCGTCTACTGCTCTCTCCACTCCTGCTGCATCTACTCCTGCTGCATCCACTACTGCTGCATCCATTACTGCTGCATCCACCACTGCTGCATCTGTTGATGCTGCATCCACCACTGCTGCATCTACTGCTGCTGCTCCCACTACTTCTGCATCCAAAACTGCTGCATCCACTACTGCTGCTGCTGCTCCTACTAGTGCTGCATCTACTACTGCCACTGCTGCTCCTTCTAATGTGCCATTTAAAAAAGTAACCAATCAATTTAGTATGTGACCCCCTAGCTAGCTAGCTAGTCAGCTGGCTATCTAACTAAACCGCCACCTGCCAAATCAAGAATCCAAGCAAGCAACCAACCGAACGACTAAGTTAGTAAATGAATAAGTAAGTAGGTAAGTAAGTAAGTCAATGACTGATTGATGCAGCATGAAATGAAAAATGAAATGATTATCAGCTACTTAACTAGCAACCTACTTAACACACGAGCAATCTCGATGAGTTAACTAGTAGCTAAACAAACTCGCTAGAATCCGGCAAAAGTGATAACTAACAACAGATCACCTAATCAACTACGTAAGACACCTGTGCATTTTGCTTGTGTACAATTTCAAGAAAACTATCAGTCAAGCAATTATCTAGTTGATACCACCAACTAGACTTTTAATCTCGATCAGCTCTTTTGTTTGCAGACAGAAACTGGTGGGCAAAAACGGTGGCGCACGCAAAAATCTCATGATTGGTGAAACTCGCAGCTCTAGCCGAGGAACTCAAAAACTCACAAGGAAGGAATTCACAAGTAAATTATCATTAGTAGGCTGTAACTCCAGATTTTCTATATATAAAACATAAATACTGCACAACATACATGTTACAGTTATAACAACGCATCACATCATTTTCTGAACCAGTAACTATCGCAGATTACAAAATACCAGAGACCAAAAACTTGAATCTTCCTAACCCAAACGACACATCCATTTTTTGTCATGCTATCTAGCAGCGAAGAGAGAGGAGGTGGGCGCCACCGCCCTCAATATGCTGGCCCCTAGAGAAGTGAGGTCTCTGACAACTCGCTCTCCTACGATCTTATAGGTTATAATAATAATAATAATAATAATAATAATAATAATAATAATAATAATAATAATGATAATAATGTATGGAATCTATATAGCGCTGAATCTTGTAAAGTTACAAATAAAAGCGCTCAGATGACTTTTTTTTCCACCCGCGGATAATGGAATAAGTACTCATGTGCTTATTTTTTGGTTTTTTAACATCCAGTCCCCATGTGTATGCATGCGGTTTTGTAAATCTTATCACCTGTTCCCACCGGCACACAATGGCCTACTCTTTCGAAAAGCGGAACAGGATTTAACGTGTGCGCAAAGATGTTCTGCATGCGTTCGCACACGGGGGGGGGGGGGCTCGGTTTATATAGAGTCTCATCCGTGGCACACCTTTACCTTTTTAGACCAAAGAAAAAAGAAAAGTCTCACCCTGAAGTTATCCCGACGGCTGGCGTCAAGGGAGGCCCCGATCATGATGAGGTAGAACCACAGCAGCATCAGGGCACCGGCAAACAGCACGTTCTTCACCCACCGGCCTACCCGGGCTGGGCACAGCGTGCCCGCCAGCCGGGCACCGTTCAGCAGCCCCATCAGGTGCACTGACAGGAACACCTGACACAGGGGGCATAGGGGGCATTCACCAGTCAGCACCATGGACCACCATTATTGTCATGCAGCTATTCCTGTAATCTGTTCTTTTTTTTTGTTCTTTCCAGGATTATGGAGTAAACGCTTATGTGTGAGCGTGGGGTTTTTGTGTGTGTGTGTGTGTTGGTTTTTGTTTTGTTTTTGTATTATCCAGTTCTGTGCGCATGAAGTTTTGACAAATGTTGTCATCGTACCGGATTATTTATATATTTATATATATATTATATAGTCTTATATATATATTTAAATATATATTATGTGTGTGTGTGTGTGTGTGTGTGTGTGTGTGTATGTTGTTGTTGTTGTCTGTCTGTCTGTCTGTCTGTCTGTATGTATGTATGTATGTATGTACGCATGCATGCATGCATGCATGCATGTGTCTGTATGTATATATGTATGTGTGTATGTATGCATGCATGTATGTATGTATAGAGAGAGGGAGAGTAAAAAGGAAAGAAAAAAGGAAAAGAAAAGCACATGAATGATAAAATTCTACTAATTGAAATACACATAAACAAAACAAACTGTATTGACAGATAAATATTAATTACTTGAAACCCATAACAAACGATTACACAAAGAAACAGGTGAATAAATAAACAAACACACAAAAGAAAGAAAATGAAAAAACACACAAGATGAACTGCTGAATAGCTAGCAATTTGATGAATGACTGAATAACCATTTGATGAAACATAATGAATAATAAGAGAAAAATAAAGAGAAAATAAATTGACAAAAAGTAACATTTTGTTAAAATATAAACTGAATAAACAAACTAACAAATATATGAATGAATAGAGAGAATAGAACAGGATAAAATGATAGAATAAATAGATAATAATATGCTGCAATAGATAAAGAGAGTAAAAGATCAACAGCTGAATACATAAATATCAGTTTGTTAAAAAAATTATAAGCAAATGCAGAGAGATAGGGGGAAAAATACAGAAATAAAATTTGTAGAAATAACTAAACCAAGAGATGAACGGAAAGACAAGGAGAGAATATGTGAAACAAAGAAAGAAAGAAAGGAAGCAAGCAAGTACAAAAAATGTTTAAAAAACCAAACCAAAACAAAACCAAAACAAAAATCACCCAATAAACAAACAAACAACAAACAAAAAAGAAATAAAGAATGAAAGAAAGCAAGAAAGAAAAGAAAGAAAGAAAAAATAGAAAAACTACCTCAATCACATATTTTGTTGTTATTACACAGCTTGCACTTTGTAAAGAAAATATTTGAATAAATGTTATTCTGTCAATCCATAATTGGCGCGCTCTCTCTGTGTCCACCTGTCTGTCTAATTATGTATGTGTGTGTGTGTGTGTGTGTGTGTGTGTGTGTGTGTGTGTGTGTGTGTGTGTGTGTGTGTGTGTGTGTGTGTGTGTGTGTGCGTGCGCGCTTGCTTGCTTATGTGTATGTGTGTGAGCATGTGTGCATTCGTGCGCGTATAGTTACGAGCATATGCTTGCACACCTGATTGCATGCGCGATTGTCTTTTCTGAAAACACTCTGCCACAAGGATTTCTTCTCAACTGAAACAGGAAAGGAGTCCAGAAATTGTGACCATAGAAAGATGAAACCAGACAGAACAACAATACTACTACTACTACTACTACTACTACTACTACTACTACTACTACTACTACTACTACTACTACTATTACTACTACTACTACTACTACTACTACTACTAAATGGAATTTGTATAGCGCTATATCTTGCAAAGACAAATCAATACAGAACCTGCAGGTAGAGGAAGATGAACCAGACAAATACAGAACTTGTAGGCAGAGGAAGATGAACCAGACAACAATGGCATAACCTGCTGGAAGAGGAAGATGAACCAGACAAAATAATACAGAGCCTGTATGTAGAGGACGATGAACCAGACAAAATAATACAGAGCCTGTATGTAGAGGACGATGAACCAGACAAAATATACAGAACCTGCAGGTAGAGGAAGACAGAACCAGACAGAATAATACAGAACCTTCAGTTAGAGAAAGGCAGAACCAGACAAAATAATACAGAGCCTGTATGTAGAGGACGATGAACCAGACAAAATATACAGAACTTGCAGGTAGAGGAAGACAGAACCAGACAGAATAATACAGAACCTGCAGGTAGAGGAAGAGAGAACCAGACAGAATAATACAAAACCTGCAGGTAGAGAAAGACAGAACCAGACAGAATAATACAGAACCTGTATGTAGAGGAAGATGAACCAGACAAATACAAAACCTGCAGGTAGAGGAAGACAGAACCAGACAAAATAAAACAGAAATGTATCTAGAGGAAGACAGAACCAGACAAAATATACAGAACCTCCAGGTAGAGGAAGATGAACCAGACAAAATAATACAGAACCTGCAGGTAGAGAAAGACAGAACCAGACAAAATAATACACAACCTGTATCTAGAGGAAGATGAACCAGACAAATACAGAACCTATCGGAAGAGGAAGATGAACCATCCAAATACAGAACTTGTAGGTAGAGGAAGATGAACCATATACATACAGAACTTGAAGTTGGAGGAAGATGAACCATACAAAATGATACAGAACCTGTATATAGGGGAAGATCAACCATACAAATACAGAGCTTGTAGGAAGAGGAAAATGAACCAGACAAAAATTGACACAACCTGCAGGAAGAGACAAAGACAGAACCAGACAAAAATTGACACAGCCTGCAGGAAGAGAGGAAGACAGAACCAGACAAAAATTGACACAGCCTGCAGGAAGAGAGGAAGACAGAACCAGACAAAAATTGTCACAACCTGCAGGAAGAGAAAAAGACAGAACGAGGTAGAAAAATGACAAAACCTACAGGAAGAGAAAAAGACAGAACGAGATAGAAAAATGACAAAACCTACAGGAAGAGAGGAAGACAGAAACAGACAGAAAAATGACAAAACCTATAGGAAGAAAGGAAGACAGAACCAGACAAAAATGACACAACCCGCAGGAAGAGGAAGACAGAACCAGACAGAAAAATGACAAAACCTACAGGAAGAGAGGAAGACAAAACCAGACAGAAAAATGACAAAACCTATAGGAAGAAAGGAAGACAGAACCACACAAAAATTGTCACAACCTGCAGGAAGAGAGGAAGACAGAACCAGACAAAGCTGACACAACCTGCAGTAAGAGAGGAAGACAGAACCAGAGAAAGCTGTCACAACCTGCAGGAAGAGAGGAAGACAGAACGAGATAGAAAAATGACAAAACCTATAGGAAGAAAGGAAGACAGAACCAGACAAAACTGACACAACCTGCAGGAAGAGAGGAAGACAGAACCAGACAGAAAAATGACAAAACCTATAGGAAGAAAGGAAGACAGAACCAGACAGAAATGACACAACCTGCAGGAAGAGACGAAGACAGAACCAGACAAAAATTGCCACAGCCTGCAGGAAGAGAAAAAAACAGAACGAGACAGAAAAATGACAAAACCTACAGGAAGAGAGGAAGACAGAACCAGACAGAAAAATGACAAAACCTACAGGAAGAGAGGAAGACAGAACCAGACAGAAAAATGACAAAAACCTACAGGAAGAGAGGAAGACAGAACCAGACAGAAAAATGACAAAACCTACAGGAAGAGAGGAAGACAAAACCAGACAGAAAAAGGACAAAAACTTGCTGGAAGAGGTAAGATGAACCAGACAAACACAAAACCTGCAGGAAGAGAGGAAGACAGAACCAGACACAAGCAAGGACAAAACCTGCAGGAAGAAAGGAAGACAGAACCAGACAGAAAAAAAAGGACAAAACCTGCAGGAACAGAGGAAGACAGAACCAGACCCCCACAAACAACAACAACAACAGAACCTTCAGGATGGAAGGAAGATGAACCAGGAATAAACAACAACAACAACAGCAACACACATAGAGAAAAAAAACCCCAACTGGACAGAACCTGCGGGTAGAGGAAGATGAACCAGACGAAGAAGCTGTCGCAGCCGTGGGTCCACTGGCCCCTGATGTAGAAGTCCGCGGTGAGGGGACAGTAGAAGAGGCCCACGGTCAGATCCACGATGGCCACGTGCAACACCAGGATGTTCTGACGGCTGTTCAGCAGCCGTGGGCTGCAGCACCCACACCAGCACAGGAACATGATGACGATGATGGCGGTGATGGTGGCGGTGATGGTGGCGGTGATGGTGGTGGTGGTGGTGATGGTGGTGGTGGTGGTGGTGGTGATGGTGGTGGTGGTGGTGGTGGTGATGGTAGTGGTAATGGTGGTGGTGGTGGTGGTGGTGGTGGTGGTGGTGGTGGTGGTTGTGGTGGTGGTGGTGATGATGATGATGATGGTGGTGGTGGTGGTGGTGTTGGTGGTGGTGGTGATGGTGGTGGTGGTGGTGGTGGTGGTGGTGGTGGTGGTGGTGGTGGTGGTGGTGATGATGATGATGATGGTGGTGGTGATGGTGGTGGTGGTGGTGGTGATGGTGGTGATGGTGGTGGTGGTGGTGGTGGTGGTGGTGATGGTGGTGGTGGTGGTGGTGGTGGTGGTGGTGATGGTGGTGATGGTGGTGGTGGTGGTGGTGGTGATGATGT
>CM054142.1:20478741-20488741 GCA_028751875.1 Rapana venosa | reverse complement strand
GTGTGTGTTGTGGTGTGTGGTGTATGTGTTTAAATTGGTATCTTTTTATGTTATTCATGATAATTGCATAAGTGTAAATGATTTGATGTAAGCACTTTGACTGTTCCTTTACAAGATCAGCGCTATATAAAGTTCATAATATTATTATTATTTATTAATTATAATAAATCATTACTGTTTTATCATTTCTTTGTCAGCCTACAAAAACAACGAAACACATACAAGTGCACGCACAAAAACATATATTGGTTTCCTGATATGGGGAAGTTAAAGAAAATCTTGACAAAAAATAATACAATACGGAAAATGGGAAAAGAGAAATAGAAGAAAGAAGAAGAGAGAGAGAGAGAGAGGAGAGAGAGAGGAGAGAGAAAGAGAGAGAGAGAGAAGAGAGAAAGGAGAAGAGAGAGAAGAGAGAAGAGAGAGGAGAGAGAGAGATGAGAGAGAGAGAGAGAGAGAGAGAGAAGAGAAGAGCGAGAGCGAAGAAGAGAGAAGAGAGAAAGTAGAGAGAGGAAGAGAGAGAAGAAGAGAAGAGAGACAGCAGACAGACAGACAGACACAGCTAGCAGCAGACGACAGACAACAGAGACAGACAGACATAATATAGAGAGACGGGGACACACTTGAGAACGAGAGTAGACGAGACAGAGAGAAGACAGACAGACAGAGAAAAAAACAAGAGACTGAGAGACAGACAGAAGACAGACAGAGACATGTGCAGCGAAAGCAAGACTGAAAACGCAGCAGCACAAGCAGACGACAGAAAAGCAGAGACGGGACCAGAGCAGATGGAGAGAATGCAGAAGACAGACAGAGAACCAACACACTGCATCTGACGAGCAAAGAATGCCTGCCAGCCGCCTGCCATGAACGCAGCCAGCATCTAATGCATCTTCCGACACCGCCTGTCAGCCAGATGTAGTGCCGTGAACACTTGATTCTTCCTCCGCCTGCACTGCACAGAACCCTGCTGTCTTCCTGCCTAGCTGCCTGCATAGGCTACCTGCCTGCTGCTTCCTCGCCTGCCTCCTAACTGCCTTCTTCCTCCTGTCTTCCTGCCTGCTCTTCCTGCTGCTTGCCTGCTGCCTGCCTGCCTGCCTGTCCTTCCTAGCTCCTGCTGCCTTCTGCCTGCCTGTCTTCCTGCTGCTCCTGCTATCTCCTCCTGCTCCTCGCCTGCCTGCCTGCCTCTCCTCCTGCCTTCTGCCTGCCTGCCTGCCTGCCTTCCTGCCTGCCTGTCTCCTGCCTGCCTTCCTGCCTGCCTTCCTGCCTGCTTCTGCTCTGTCTTCCTGCCTGCCTTCCTGCCTGCCTTCTGCCTTCTTCTGCTTGCCTGTCTTCCTGCCTGCCTCCTGCTTCCTGCCTGTCTGCCTGCCTTCCCTTTCTTCCTGCCTTCTCTGCCTGTCCTTCCTTCCTACACTGCCTGCCTTCCTTCCTACCTGCTCCTCCTACTGCCTGCCTTCCTTCCTACACTGCCTGCCTTCCTTCCTTCACTGCCTTCCTTCCTTCCTTCCTACACTGCCTGCCTTCCTTCCTATCACTGCCTTCCTTCCTTCCTTCCTACACTGCCTTCCTTCCTTCCTACACTGCCTTCCTTCCAGCCTACACTGCCTGCCTCCTGCCTTCCTTCTTGCCTTCCTGCCTTCCTTCCTGCCTTCCTTCTTGCCTTCCTGCCTTCCTTCCTGCCTTCCTGCTCTTCGCTTCCTTCTTGCCTTCCTTCTTGCCTTCTTGCCTTCCTTCCTGCCTTCCTACCTACACTGCCTTCCTGCCTACCTGCCTACCTGCAATGAGTCTCCTTGACAAAGTTTTGCACCTAACCTGACCTGACCAACAAATCACTTTTTTTTTCTATTCCCCACTTACCCCCTCACCCACCCCCCCCCTCACCTCCAACACTAGTTCCACAAGGCGCAGACAATTACATTGCCCATTAGTTAAACAAGACTGATGGTGATGTGTGTCCCTGCTGACAGCGTCTTCTTTCAAAGCCTGTGAGCTAAGCAGAGATTTCAGGGTCGATGGGCTTACTGGTGTGATCTACAGGCCTGCATTGTTACAAAGGTGCATGCGTGTTATCCTGGTTACCCAGGCTGGTCCATCCCACTTTGGAAGTGCACACAGCACACGGACATAATTTATTATAGGGCTAGTTCAGATGGAAGTGACAAGTCAGCTACTGGAGTTAAAACATTACTTAACCTCCCTAGAGAACAGATCACCATTGGTACATGGAAAGTCCGTACACTCTACCAGTGCGGAACAATCAAAGAACTAGAGTATGAGCTTAGCCGCTATAAATGTGACATTATTGGACTAGGAGAAGTGAGATGGACAGGATTTGGCGAGACAATGACTGAAGAAGGCAACAAGATCTGGTACAGTGGTCAAGAGAAACATCACCAACATGGAGTAGCATTTATTGTCAGAAAGGAAGTAGTGGGGTGCATTATCAGCTGTACCCCGGTTCCCAGCGGATTATCAGCACCCGGGGGGGGGCCAACCCCAAGAACATCACCATCATGCAAATTATGCACCTCATTGCCCATCCCAATGAAGAAGTAGAAAATTTTACGAAGTTTTGAAGAGCCCTTATAAAGATAACCAAAAAAGACATCATATCATTCAAGGGGTTTTTAACCCCAAAAAGTAGGTCCTGACTCTTAAAACCCAAATGGGCTGAAACAGTTGGTCATTTTGGAATGGAGAGACCAGCGACAGGGGACTGTTGCTGGATTTTGCCTGCCCCCACAGATTACCTTTCCCAATCCCTCTTCCCAAAGCGTCAAGGGGACAACCTGGCATGCGCCAAAGGGCAAGATCCATAAAAAATAGATTTATCTTACACCCGGCGCTTCAAATCGCATCACAGAGCCAGAACAGCCTACCCTGGAGCGACAAGGCGCGACCACGACCTTGTGCTGCGGGTATTCAAAAAAAAAGGGGAGAAAAAACAGCCTGCAAAACCCCCGTATCAATTTTGCTCACAAAACAATGGGCCCCAAAAGCAAAGTTCGGCTTTTTGGGAAAAAAAAAAAAAAATCCTGGACAATGACATCTTGACCTCACAACAAATTTTAAAACAGCCAGAAACGGGGAAACTCCTGTAAAGAGGAATAAAACCAGATGATACCAATGACATTTGGATCGGAAAAAAGAGATGAAACCCAAAAAGGCTTCCAACCCCTAAAGGGGGGAAAAGGGGGGGGGTTGGGGGGGGGGGGCCCCCCCCCCGGGTGGGTGGCTGGGGGGGGGCCGCCCCGAAAAACTCAAAAAAACCATTTCAAACCAATCATAGTATTGCAGAAGCTCCGGGAAAAACCTCCTCACAGAAAGCTCAGCTGCATTGAACAGGTGGTCTGAGTATTGTCAAGAACTATAAATACCCAACCCAAACCTGACAAGGCAAACAGAAAAAAAGCGAACTTAAAGAGTACCCCCTTACCTATACGGGGGAAAAAGTGAAGGCCACCCGCTTTTACCGTGGAAAAAGCCCCCAGGAGCAGAAAAACATCCGCAGAGCTGCTCAGATGGGGGCGAAACAGTATCAACATGTTACAGCTTTGTCAGAAGATTTGGGAGACAAAACAGTGGCCAACAGAATGGTCAAAATCATCATCATCCCCCTCCCCAAAAAGGGGGAATTTACGCCAATCCCCCAAAATTAGAACTTCAGCCTCATCACCCGAGCAGCAAGATCATGCTCAAAAATTTTTTTGAAAAGACTAAGAGGAGGGAGAAAAACACCTTGGAGGAACAAGGGGTTAAGGCAGGCAGGGCACAAACGAACAGATTTTTAATGACTCCCGATGGAAAAACATTTCAACATCAGAGGACCCGTTCCACAACTTCATCGACTTTAAGAAAGGGTTTCGAAGAGTATGGCACGAAGGCTGTGGCAGGGCCCCAGAAGCTTGGCATTGAAGAAGGTTAGTGCAAAACCATTAAGCACTTCAACACCCCAGCAGTGCAGTCCTTCTGAAAATAGGTCGGAGATACTTCAAAACACAGTTGGGGTCCCCAAAGGGTGCCTGTTATCTCCAGTCCTGTTTAATCTGTTTTGGAAAACATTATGAGAGAGACCCTCCATGACTTCCCTCTACCTCTCCCTTGGCGGCAGACCCCCCAAAAACTTGTGGTTTGCCGATGACATTACCTCATGGGCGGAAGTAAACAGAGTGCAAGATCTTAGACCAACTTTGGGAAAAGAGCTGGGGCATTGGGATGGAGGTGAGCTCGGAGAAAATTTAAAATACTTTTGGGAAAAGCACGAGCAAAGCCTGCTAAAAAATTTCATGAACGGCCCGCAACCCGAAAATAGGGAGGTAGCGCTTTTTTAAAAAAACCCTTGGGACTACCTCACAAGGAGGGCGATCGACGACGAAATCAAAGTAAGATAGCCTGGCAAAAATCTTTCTGACAAAAACGCCACCATTGGAAAGTAAAAAGATCAGTTTCCCCCAATCAAAAATAACTCTACAAAGCCCTAATTCAGACTATCCTGCTTAGGAAGTGAAACCTGGCTTGACTGCTGAAAAAGAAAAGCGAATCAGTCATTTGAAACAAAAAGCCCTAGAAAATGCTGGGGATATCGTGGAGAGAACGAAAGACCCAAAGAATTGTCGAGAGTTTAAATAAAAACGGCTGGCAGGTCCAGGAACCCCCTTTTCACCTCGTCAAGAAGAAAAAGCTGACATGGGTCGGGCCCCGTCCCGCCACAACACTCTGCCCAAAAAAAGTACTGCAGGGAACACCGAAGGTGGCAGAAAGAGGGGAAAACAGAAAAAAGTATGGGTGGACAACATTTAGAGAATGGACTAGGAGAATGACTCCACTCTGCGCGAGCCCAGGACCCAGATGGATGGAAAAAGCTTACCACGGGGGTCTTTCGTGTTCCTCACGACCGCCATGGTCAGGGATGGGTGATGATGATGATGGTTCGGATGTTTAGATGTTATCTCAGGTCAGGAAAGACAACCAAAAAAAAAAAAAGGAACACAACCGATTTGCCCTAAACATCTAGACATTTTAAAGATAAGTTGTTGGCTGCACTGGTTTGTAATGGAAAATAAGTTGTTGTTTTTGTTTGGTCTTCGTAAAAATTGGGCCAAGGTTTTCTTCTTTGCAAAATAGTCATAAAAGTTTTAGTAAGGGGTTGTGTCTGTGTGTGAGTGTGTGTATGTGTATGTGTGTGTGTGTGTGTATGTGTGTTATGTGTGTGTGTGTGTTGTGTGTGTGTGTGTGTGTGTGTGTGTGTGTGTGTGTGTGTGTGTGTGTGTGCGCGCGCACACACACACGCTGCATGGGAGTTAGAGAAAAAGGCAACTCAGTGTGTTCCAGTGTTGTCATTGTCTTTCCTACCCTGAGAAAACACTTCCTTCTCAGCATCTTTTTCTCTTCTTTTTCTGTTTTGCACGCTAACTCAACCATCACAACATTTCTGTTTTTGTGCATATCTTTGAAGTCAAGTCAAGTCAAGTCAAGTCAAGTCAAAAACACTTTAATCATCCCATGAAGGGCAATTACAATACTGACAGGCAGATTGATACACATCAAATATATCAAAGACACAAAAGCTATATTTCATATTGGTTTTCAAATAAAATGTCACGAACACACACACACACCACACACACGCGCGCATGCGCACACACACGCAAACGCCCGCACGCACACACATCAATTTGTGAACACAATTTTAAACCATTGACTAGAAGACATAAAAACTTATTTTTACGCACGCATATATGCAGCACGTACACACACACGTACGTGTGTGTGCGAACACGCCCACGCACACCCACACCATACACCAATATATGAATTCAATGTTTTAAGACAGTTGACTAGAACACAGACTTATTTCACACACCCACCCACACACACACACACACACACACACAATTATGTATTGACTACACTCGTAACAATGACAATCAGGCAGATAATTCAGAGAAATGTAAAAACTAGGTAGTCAACATCATTGTGAATTCATAATTCGAATGCTTACTGGCACAAAAGAATTTCTTTTTCTGTTAGTTTTGCTGATGGGACACTGAAAACGGCGTTCCGAAGGCAACATTTGAAATTCTGGAAACAAAGCATGGGAAGGATCAGCCAAAATGGCTGTGGCTTTGCGTACAAGCTGCTGATTGCAGAACGACATGAGATCTCTTTGTTCTTTTCCAATTATTTTGAGCAGATTCTTTACAATTCTCTGCAGGCCATTCTTGTTTTTAACACTAAGGTTATTGTACCAACAAATGAAAGCAAAACTTAGAACACTCTCTATGTAAGACTTGTAAAACAAGGAAAGGATCTTTTTGTCTACAAAAAATGAGTTCAGTTTCCTCAGAAAATACAGACGTTGTTGTCCCTTTTTGACAATAGCGTCAGTGTTAACGTCCCAGTTTAACTTGTGGTCAAAAACAGTTCCCAGATACTTATAGTTCAAAACGTTTTCAACCTCTTGATTATGGATAATAATATTCTTAGGAGTATGCCCTGATCTTCTGAAGTCGATAGGCAGGTCTTTGGTTTTAGAAACATTTAGCTCCAGATAGGCCTCGTCACACCAGTGTACGAACTCGGTGAGGGCTGGACCGTGGTCTAAGACTGATCCGGATAAGAGGGATGACAGAGCACTATCGTCTGCGAACTTTACCTGAAAGGAATTTCCATAGTACACACACACATACACATGAAACACACAAACACCACACATGCACACACACACACACACACACACACACACACACACACACACACACACACACACACACACACACACACACACGCACATACACATATGCACACACACCTTTTGACAAAAACTTTCAACAAAGTCTTGTCAGTATACAGACAGCCCTCACTATCTATGTTCTTCTACACCCCTCCCGTTCTCACAGACATGTACACTGCCCCTAAAACCAAACTTATGGTGATGACTTGAGCTTGGTCTGTTTACCTTATCTTCTTTCAAGGCTTCTAAGTACCCAGACAGCACAGATTCAATGGACTTCTGTGGCTGAAGGCCTCTACAAGTACATAGCTTGTTTATGTACGGCTGGCAAGAGTGCTGTTATTATCTCCTGGCTAGTTCTGTTTAGCCAGTGTATACTAACAAGCGGACGTCTGTAGTCTGCGCGCGCGATTTACGAGATACATTCCTTCTAAATCAAATAAGTATAGAATATAGGGGGCCTGGATAGCCTGGTGGTTACAGTGATGTATTCGTGCTCTGCTGACCTGGGTTCCATTCTCGTTTGAGAGGATTTTTTCCTCTGGAGTTAACATCAGTGCCGACTCCATTCTCCCCAAACGTCTTTCGGGTGAGACTATGAACCGAGGTTCCGTGTGTGAACGCACGCAGAACATCTTGCGCACACGTTAAAACCCGTTCTGATTTTCAGAAGAGTAGGCCATTGTGTGCCGGTGGGAACGGATGACACAATTTACAAAACTCCATATACGGGGACTGGATGGAAAAAAGCACATGAGTGCTTATTCCATTGTCCTTGAAATAAAAACACACGAACACACACACACACACACACACACACACACACACACACACACACACACACGCACGCACGCACGCACGCACGACTTGCTTGCTTGCTTACAACATCTATTTGTCCATTCAGAATGAGGCATATAAAAAAGGCACATGAGTGCTTATTCCATTATACTTGAAATAAAAGAATACACACACACACACACACACACACACACACACACACACACACACACACACACACACACACACACACACACACACACACACACACACGCACGCTTCTGAACAACCCAACATGGCATGGCACATCCCCGCGCTTTTCATTTTAAGAGAAATAGATTTATTTTCAGGATTTCGTTTTTCTGTCTTTACTACGCTTACCTGCTAAGCTGAGGATGTCTTTGTCCAGATATTTTTCCATATGACTTTTTGCAGCATCGTTTCATGTGATGTGCCTATCCTGCAGTTTCCAGGCCGCTCATTTCGATCTCTCCAGCCCAGCTATAGTAGATTCTGTTATGTTGCACCCTCAGCGTCACAGGGAACTCACCAGTGTCAGGCCACCATAAGGACACCATCCAGAAAGCCCTATACTGCTTCTGGGCCACTTTGGTAGTGTTCAGTAGTCTCTGTTCTGCGCTAACATATACAGGATACCGCCTACACACCCCAGTGATAACGAATTTCATTACAGAATAACATAATTTCTCTGTCTCTGGGAAAATAAAGTTTTTAATTTGAATTTGAATATGCTAGCTTAGCTGCAGTGTCAGACTGAGTGAGACACTCCACTGTAGGTAGTGACCAGTCTAACGTCCCCTACCTTCCTCCGTGAACCTGTAACCCTGAAACCTTTGACACAGACTCATCACAGGCACGAAAATGTATGGGAAACCAAAACTGAGGTCACCATGAGACCAGAGAGCAACCCAGGGCCAGTGCATCAGAGACACATTTCTTTTATCTCAGAATGACCAAAACATGGTACGGATAATGGAACAACGATGCTATAGGAGCGTATGCACTTCGAAAGTTCTGGACAGAGTTGCGCTCAAGGCATCAATTCATAAAACATCCCAGCGCAAACAGGGCCAGAGAGTTACAGACACCTGCAGTGTTGGTTAAGTAGTTTGAGCAATACTTTTAAAAAAATGTCGCATCCGTAAAGTGGATGGAGGTCGGCAGTACAGTGTGGTCCCAGTCTTACCAAAGAGCCATTGCCTAGCAAACTCACTCTGGGTAAAAAGCCAGCCGGAGCCCCCAAAATCCCTACGGCTCTCACTGGTTTTGAACCCACAACCATCAAGCACATAAACAAGCGCGGATTTCTCTGTACTCTGAGATAATAACGTTTTTGAATTTTGATTTTTTTTAAAATTTTAAATCCACAGGGCTAAATAATGCTCAAAGCGGCTGTCTTTTTCCATGTATCTGTTATTTTCTATTCGTTGAACCCGTTGATTTGTAAAGGATTTATTACAAAATTGGGTTTTGTATTTATGACTCGTTAGGTAAGTAGAGTATTTTTTGTTCCAATTCGAATCTTTTGAATCAATGCTTTACACGCGCGCGCGCGCACACACACAAACACACAACACACTGACAAACACTCTCACACACACACTGACAAACACTCACACACACACACACACTGACAAACACACACACACACACACTGACAAACAAACACACACACACTGTACTTTTTGCTTTCAAGTCCGGTGAGGTGTAATTGTGTACAGCAATCCTTCCACTTTGTATCCCCCAGCCTCTAGCTACCCCTGCATCCACTCAGGTCACAGACACGTAGACTGTATACCTAAGGAATCGTGTCCTGATTATTTCGCCGATGTCCATTGTCTTCTTTTACAGCTTCTTGCTCTTGTTCTTGTTGTTCTTGTTCTTTCCATTCTTCTTCTTCTTCTTCTTCGCATTCTTCTTCTTCTTCTTCTTCTTCTTCTTCTCTTCTTCTTCTTCTCTTCTTCTTCTCATTCTGCTTCGCATTCTTCATCATTGTATTCTTCTTCTTCTTTGCATTCTTCTTCTTCGCATTCTTCTTCTTCGCATTCTTCTTCTTCGCATTCTTCTTCTTCTTCGCGTTCTTCTTCATTGCATTGTTCTTCTTCGCATTCTTCTTCTTCGCATTCTTCTTCTTCTTCGCGTTCTTCTTCATTGCATTGTTCTTCTTCGCATTGTTCTTCTTCTTCTTCTTCTTCTTCTTCTTCTTCTTCTTCTTTTCTTCTTCTTCTTCTTCTTCTTTTTCTTCTTCTTCGCATTCTTCTTTCGCATTCTTCTTCTTCTTTGCATTCTTCTCTTCGCATTCTTCTTCTTCTTCTTCTTCGCATTCTTCTTCTTCTTGTTCTTCTTTTGCATTCTTTTTCTTTTTTGTTTTGTTTGTTGTTCTTCTTCTTCTTCTTCTTCTTCCTTCTTCGATTCTTCGATTCTTCTTCGTTCTCGGATTCTTTCTTTTCTTCTTTGTTATGCTAAGAC
>CM054142.1:20468741-20473741 GCA_028751875.1 Rapana venosa | reverse complement strand
CTTTCTTGACTTTCGCGTCGGGTCTTGTTGAACTTTTTCTCAGGCGCGCATTTCACATGTGCCCAAATTTTCCCCTCAAAGGGTTTTTTGTTGGGGCCCAGTCTGACACGGGTATGTGAGTTTTTGGAACAAAGATGGCTTTGAGATTTTTTGCCTTGGTGCTCATTGGGATGCGAATGTTTAGAAGGGGTGGATTGGTAACGACTGCTTCGTTTTTCTGGCATCTTGTTTCTATCCTCTGTCCTTTTTTCCATTTCATGAAGAGGCGCCAAGGTAATTTAAATTTCTTGGTCTTTTTTTCGCGGGGGTCCGTTGATGTTTAATGTCCATTTTCTGGATTTCTGCTGACAGACAAAACTCTTTTTTGGGTTTAACGACTTCATGTCCAAAACCTCTCGCAGCTTGTTTGTTTTTTGGTCTGTGTAAATCTAAAGGCGTTTGTTCTGTTCATCGGGGCCTGGCCCGTCAAAATAATAGTTCGTTCAGGGCCTAAATCGGGGTTGGCTTCCTTTAATCGGCCATGAATCACGAAGAGAAGGGGAGAGATACGCAGCCTGCCTACCCCTGATGAAACCCGGGGAACCGTCGATTTTTCCACTGGCTTTGGGACTGCGCTCATACGTTGGCATAGATTGCCTGATTTATAAACAACTCCCCCTTCCGTCGTACGCTCCAGGATCTTCCGGGCTTGCCCTCGTTGACTCTCGAAAGCTTTTTTTGGGTCAACGAAAACGTATGCAGGTCTTGGTTTTATTCGATGGCTCTTTCACACAGCTGTCGGAGTGCGAAAATGGCATCTGTGCACCCTTCCTTTTCCCAAAGCCAAAATGGGGATTTCTCAGTAGGTATTTTGCTTTGGCTCTTGTGCGCTGTTCCAGAATCTTGCATACATTTTCCCTACAGGCTGAGAATGAAATGCCTCTGTAGGTGCTCAGTCTCCTTTTCGCCCTTCTTTTTCCAAATTGGGACCAAATTGCGTTTTTTGGCCCTCCATTGGTACTTTCCTCTCTTTCCCCTGCTTCTGGAAGAGTGGTGAGCCCTTAACTCCCGTTTTTTCCACACAAGGATGGTTTAGTTGTTATGCCGTCATCACCTGCCGCTTTTGGGCCCTTTGGGGTGGTCTTAATTGCTTTTTCCCCTTTTTTCAGCTTTAAGGGTTTGGGGCTCTAACTGTCTTAACGTGGTGAGAATTAAGCGGGGAAACTTGACTCCAAAAGGGTTTAAAAAGTCTTTAAAAATAATCTTCCCGTTCAGAATTTCCCTTCTTTGTGCAAACGCCTTCCATTTGCATATTCACTCTGTTGGGATTAATGGGTATCTCTTACTCTCATCGTCTTTACACTTTTGAAAATTCTCTTGGGAGT
This sequence comes from Rapana venosa, assembly GCA_028751875.1. NCBI lineage: Eukaryota > Metazoa > Mollusca > Gastropoda > Neogastropoda > Muricidae > Rapana > Rapana venosa. Next base: position 20,472,377 of record CM054142.1, on the reverse strand, counting down.
TCTTGCAAATTTCACTTAATTCCTCCATAAGTCGCCCAAGATTTTTCTTTGGAGGCTTTTACAAAAAGATTACTATGTCTTTTTGCGATTCGTACTTGGGGTAGTCCTTTTTTTCTTGGTCTTTGGGGCCCAACCCTTTTTTTAGCCTTTTTTTCTTTGATGGGTTTTCCCTTTCCCCCTTGGTTCCCCCCAACCTGTTTCTTTTTTTTTCCCTTTTTTTTTCCCCCACATTTCTTTGTCCCCAAACTTCCCCTTTAAAGGGGTTTTAAAAGAGCTGGCCCTTTAAAATGTCCGACTTGCCCATGTTTAGAGGGTTGTATCAATATCAAATTTCACCTTAAAGCACTATGAATCGTTTTTGCACATCTTTTCCCCCAGTTTGAGGAGGTTGATCTTTTTAGGCTGGTTCTTTCCACATTGTTATTTTTTTCTTCGAGTACTGGGGGCTAAATGACAGGGCCCGTGTCAAGTCAAGGTTTTCATTGGGGATGGCTTTTGATCTTTGAGGGGTAACTTTTTCTGACTTGCAATAAAATCGATTTGAACAGATGTTTAGATCGTTCCCTTTGTACCAGGTGTAAATTTGGGGGGCTTTGTGTTGGAAAAAGGTGTTGGTTATGATCAGATCATGCCTGCACAATTCCACACGTGGTTTCCCGTTGTAATTGCCAGGGGTTTCTTGGGCACTGTGGGGGCCAAGGGGTTTTTGTCCACGGTTTCTTTCTCTCACCAATCTGCCGTTGAAATCACCCATGACATACGGTCCTCTTTGTCAGGGGGCTGTTGATGAGGTCGGAGAGCTCTTATAGAAAGATTCTTCTCCTCTTTTGAGTACGAAACGTTTTCAGGGCATAGCTTGGATATGGGACGATTTTGTTGGCTTTCTTTCACCGAATTTTTAAACATCTTTCTGAAAAGTGTTCGACCCATAGATTCTTTTTCTATGTCCTGGGTGTAGGGTAATCCCACACCATGCTTCTCTCCCGGTCTTTCCTGACCCACCCCAAGAGAACAAAGTTTAATGGATTTCTTTCGATCCTTCCCTTTCTTTCCCAGTGTCTGAAATGCCCATGATGGAGATCTTTTTTTGGTCTGAAATTTCCACAATTTCTGGTTCCTTGTTGTTAGGGCAGATGTTCCCTTTCCCAAAGTAGTCACTGTTCCTATCTCGGTTCGTTTTCCCTTGCAAGGGCGTTTTCCGTTGGGATCCTCCTTTGTGTCCTTTTCATTTCTTTCATTAAAATCCACTGTCGGCTTTCTAGGCCCGTCACAGCTTCACCAGAGCCCCGTAGCCAGCTTGACCTGTTTCCGTTTCCCCCGACGTGGACGAGGGGGTTTGGGCTTTGGGGAAAAGCAAAAGCAACTAAGAAAAACCTGGGCTTTCGGCTCTGCGATTCAGCCAACATTCGAAATTTCCATTTGACCAACCCAAAAAGACGAAGGAAGGGTGAACTCTACCATCGTGATGCAGCCAGTCTTTCCCCGGCTAGGGCCCGATGGAAAGGAGCCAACTCAATCTATAAAAGAAATGACACACGACAGCAAGCCTAATGGAACCAAAATTGGGTTTTGGGGGCCGGATTTCAGGCCCCACCGTTTTACAAAATTGTCAAAACACTAGTTAGATTTTTTTTCAACCACATTTCTTCCTTTTTAACTTGTAGCAAACTTTCTGTGAAACTTGTAACAGTGTTTGTTTTTGTTGTTGTTGTTGTTTTTTGCGGTCAGTGAAAGAGGAAAGAGTGGTCTAAAAAGTGATACATGGTTACGACAAGCAAAACAAACAACAAATATTCAACCCCGCGCTCTCTCTATCTCTGTCTCTGTATCTGTCTGTCTCTCTGTCCTGTTTTTTTTTTCTCTCTTTGTCTCTGTTTCTCTCTCTTCGTCTCTCTATATTCAGCATGCATACCAGACACACACACACACACACACACACACACAAATAGATAGATAGATAGATAGATAGATAGATAGATAGATAGATAGACGGACAGACAGACAGACAAAACAGAAAGACAGACAAAAAGGCAAAGACAAACAAACAACAGACGGGAGAGACAGAGACAGGTACAAAAAAACCCCCACAGAAACACAGACACGACACATGGAAGGGGAAGGGTACAGAGACAGACAAAACAGACCAAAGAGACAGATAATCATAACCAGACAGACACCAGGGCAAGGAAAAACGCATCTACACAGTCCAACTACAAAAAAATCAATACCCTTTTTACATCCACCATTCTAGTAAGAGTGACCCAAAACCTGAAGTTATGATCAACGCCATGTCTTGCGCCACAATATCTTGACCTATTACCAGGGTAAGGGAAAAAGAGAGAGACAGAGATACAGATACAAAGACACAGAGAGATAGACAGAGACAGAGAGAGAGAGAAGAGAGAGAGAGAGAGAGAGAGAAAGCAAAAAAATCTGCAGGAAAAATCAATACCGAGTTTTAACCCACACAAGCAGGAAGACTTCAGACGATCGAATCAGACTATCCTGTGTGGATATTTTATGTTGTTGTTGTTTTTTGTTTTTGCTTGAGATAGCCAAAACGCTTTTGCTTTCGACTGGGTTTTTTGTTTCTTTTTGCGGTTTTTTTTGGGGGGGAAGGGGGGTGGGGGGTGGAGGGGGGGGGCGAATTTTGTTTTTCAATTTGTTTTTAGTAAGTTTTTGTTTTTGTTTTTGTTTTTGGGTGTGTTTTCTATGGGTTTTTTCTTCCCTTTTTTCCTTCCTCGTTTGTGTGAGTGATGAGTGAGTGAGTGAGTAAGTCTTCAGTTTTAACGTTTCCACTTTTAAATGATACCAACGGCCCTAAAAAAAGGAGACCGAATAAAAGATGGATAGACAGACAGACAGAAAGATAGATAGATAGATAGATAGACAGATAGACAGACAGAAAGACAGACACACAGAACGCACATACAGATAGAGAGATAGAGAGATAAACAGACAAAACTATAGAAATAGATAGATAGATAGATAATAGATAAAAATAGATAGATAGATAGATAGGTAGGTAGGTAGGTAGATAAATTAGATAGATAGACCACTCTGTGTGTTGCGTGGCGTGCGTGCTTGCATGTGTATGATGTGTGTGTAGTTGGGGGATTGTTTTTATTTTGTTTGATTTTTTTTTGGGGGGGGGGGGGGGGGGTTGGGACGGTGGGTTTTTTTATAACTTTTTCTTCCCCCTGCCATTCCAATATCTTCTATGAGATGGGTATTTTTATCTGCTCTTGGCGTCGATTTGCTTTTCGGGGTTTTAAATTTTTTTGGTTGTTGTTTAACGTTTTTTTCCATGTTTCTTCTTTCTGGGCCTCGTTTGTTGCTTTTCCATTTTAAGGGCTTAGATGGCTAAACTTCTAGTGGGGATATTCTATTTTTTTCGTATAATTATTACGGTTGGAATATATCTTAGGAGAGAAGGGGTCTGTCTCACACAAAATAAAAAAGTTTTTTTGCGCATGCATAGGAGCAACATGCTTACCCCACGTACACAAAGACGCACGCAAAACATGCTAGCATGTACACACACACATACACCCCACCGACCCGGCCCAAAAGCACGCACAAAAAAAAAAACCAAATAAACAACAAAACACAAAAACAAAAAACCCCACAAACCCC
>CM054142.1:20459862-20468241 GCA_028751875.1 Rapana venosa | reverse complement strand
CAACACACCACCACCCCCATCCGCCGCAACGCACACCACACACACCAACACACACACGCAAACAAAACACACACACCCACATTTTTTTACCAAAAAGAGTCAGTCCCTGCAAAAAAGAAAGTCTTTGTCAGCGTACATGCCTCCCCTCCCCTTCCCCTTTCCCCCTTCTCTCAAGGCTCACTCAGCCAGACACACATGCGATCCCCCATAAAACCCCCCACCCCCCCCCCCTCCCCCCCCCCCCCTCCCCCCCCCCCCACACCCCAAAACAAAACCTGATGGTGATGGCTTGCTCCGTTGAGGTCATCGTCTTTCAAGACTTTAGTAAGTAAGCAGAGTAGACATCAAGAAGTTCAACGGACTACTGCTGTAGCTGCTACAAGCTATAGATGTAGCTGAAGGTCTGCTGGTGCTATTACCATGGTTTATGGGGAGCTGGCCACAAGACTTCTGTTCTGTTCTGTTCTGTTCTGTTCTGTTCCATCCCCCTTATTAGCAAGTCTCGGTGTACAAGCCATATGAACATGCAGTTCTCTCTCTCTGTGTATGTAACTGTGTGTGTGTAATTGTGTGTGAGTTAGTGAGTGAATGAGTGCGTGCGTGATGTGTGTGGTGTGTGGTGTGTGTGTGTGTGTGGTGTGTTGTGGTGAGTGTGTGTGTGTGTGTGTCAAGTCGAGTCAAATTGATCTTTTTTGAGGGTAAAAGATTAAGTTTACAAAACGTTATTTTCATCCTGCCCTCACCACACACAAAAATCAAGAAAATTGACATATAAAAGCATTCGAAAGACAATGTTAATACGAGTTGAAAACAAAAATATATGAGGGTTTTTAAATATATAAATCCAGACTAACAAAAAATGATAAAACAAAAACAAGACAGTTTAACATAAGCTCAAATCATACAGACAAATGAAGAAAATACAAAATAACAAAGGTAGAAATGTGTGTGTGTGTGTGTGTGTGTGTGTGAAATGTAAATCTCAAAAAGAATTTCCTGTCTCTCTCAAAATTTATCAGATTTGCAGGTATTTCTTGAAATTTCACTTGTCTTTCACAAGTGTAGATTGTGTCTTTTAAAGAAAGTAATATACTTTCCAAAAAAAAATGTCCTGTGCCTTCAATACTGTTTGCTTATGATTTTTGCGATGAACTCTTGCTTTTCAAATCCTTTTAGTACTGATACTATTTTTTGGATGTAGTGCTGTCAGGTTTAATCTCCTGGTAATTTCGTTTGTATAATCCTCCATACCCCATAAGGGGTAAAAGGAATTAAATCTTGAATCTTCTGTGTGTGTGTCAAAAGCTTCTTCTTCTTCTTTTTTCTTTCATCTGCCGCTGGTGCCCTTCGGCGTCGCGGGGAGACACATACGTCTGTCTGCAGCTAGGCGGGAGGCTTGATGTAGTGACAGGTCATGGGCTCGCAGGGTGTCAGCCACGGAGTCGTCCATCGTCTCCTTGTCTACCTCTGGCTTTCCAGCCATTGTATTTGGGGCTGGTGTATGCCAGTAGGGTCTGGTTTGGTTGCGGCGGCATTCTAGTGAGGTGACCAAACCACCTGATCTTTGTGTTCGTATGGTGAGAGGATTGGTGTTAGTCCGGACCATTCATGTCTCTGATAACCTCATTCTTAATTTGTCGCGTTCTGGTCTTGTTGTCAGCTTTTCGCAGGCAGCGCATTTCACATGTGACCAATTTTCTCTATAAGGTTTTTTGTTTAGGGCCCATGTCTGACACTGGTATTTGTGAGTATTGGAACGAATATGGCGTTGATGAGTTTTGCCTTGGTGTCATTGATGCTGGAATGTTTGTTGAAAGGGGGTGTGAGTTGGTAAAACTGACTGCGTTTCGCTTTATGGCATCTTGTTTCTATCTCTCTGTCAATTTTCCATCTTCGTGAAAAGAGGGCTGCCAAGGTATTTAATTCTTTGGTCTGTTTCAGCCTGGGTGCCGTTGATGTTAATGTCAGCTTTCCTGGATTTATGCTGACAGACATAACTTCTGTTTTGGTGATACTGATCTTCATGTCTTACCTCTCGCTGGCTTGTGTTGAGTTGGTCTGTGTGATCTGAAGAGCTGCTTTTGTTATGATTAATAAGGGCCTGGTCAGTCAGCAATTAATAGTTCGTTCAGGGCCTCAAGATCTGGGTTGGATTCCTTTGTGATCTGGTTCCATGTAGATCACGAGGAGAAGGGGGAAGAGTACGCAGGCCTTGCCGACCCCTGATGTAAAGGGAACCAGTCGGATGTTTCCACTGGCTGTTCGGACTGCGCTCTTACTGTTGGCATAGCTTGCTCTGATGTTATCAATGCAACTGCCCTTAACGTTCGTACTGCTCCAGGATCTTAAGAGCTTGTCTCTGTTGTCTCGGTTCGAAACTTTTTTCTTGGTCAACGAATACTGTTTGCAGGTCTTTGGTTGTATTCGATGGCCTCTTTCACACAGCTTGTCGGAGTGCGAAAAATGGCATTCTGTGCACCCTCTTCCTTTCGAAAGCCAAACTGGGCAATTGCTCAGTAGGTATTTGCTTTGGCTCTTGTGCGCTGTTCCAGGAATCTTTGCTATACATTTTTCCCTACATGGCTAGAAGTGAAATGCTTGTAGGTGCTGCAGTCTCTCTTGCTTGCCCTTCTCTTTTTCCAAATGGCACCACTATTGCGTTTTGCAGTCCATTGGTAATTTCCTCTCTTCCCATGCTTTCTGGAAGATGACAGATGATGGTGAGCCACTTAACTCCCGTTTCTCACTAGGCAAGGATGGCTTCAGTTGTTATGCCGTCATCACCTGCCGCTTTGCCCCTTTTGGGCTGGTCTTAATTGCTTTTCTTTTCGCTTTAGGATTTGGGGCTCTAAACTGGTCTTTATAGCGTGGTGAGAATTGAGGCTGGAAGCTTGTACTCCAAATGGGTTTAAAAGATCTTTTTTTAAAGTAATTTCCCCTGTGTCAGATTTCCTCTTCTTGTGCAGCGCCTATCCATTTGCATCATCACTATGTTGTTGGATTGAATGGCTCATCTCTTTTTCACTCTCATCGTCTTCTCACTTTTGAAAAAATTCTCTTGGGGGAGTTCTTGCAAATTTCACTTAACTTCTCTCCATAAGTCGCCCAAGATTTTCTTTGGAGGGCTTTCACAACACGATTACTATGTCGTCTTGCGATTTCTGTACTTGGCGTAGGCCTTTTTCTGTCTTGGGTCTTGCCCAAGCTTATTATAGCTGCTTTTTTTTCTTTGATGGCTTCTTCACTCTTGGTTCCACCAAGCTGTAGCTTTCCTGTTTTTACCCCCCATTTCTTTGTCCCGAAAAACTTCCCTAAGGTGTTCAAGAGGAGCTGGCTTGGAAGGTGTCCAGAATTGCTCCATGTTGAGAGGTGTTTGTTCAATGGAGTCAAGTTTACCTTAATAGGCACTATGAATTGTTCTTGCACATCTTTCTCTTCCAGTTTGGGATGGTTGATCTTTTAGGCTGGTTCTTTCCTAGCAGTTGGTTATTTTCTTATTCTGAGTACTGGTGGCTAGATGACAGCGATTGGTGGTCAGAGTCAAGGTTGGCTTGGGGTGGAATGGCTTTTGAGTCTTTGATGGGTAACGTTGTTCTAGATCTTTGCAGAGTATAAGTCGATTTGGAGACGAGATGTTGAGATCGTTCCATTGTGTTCCAGAGTGTAAATCTTGGGAGGCTCGGTGTGGAGAAAGGGGTTGGTTTTTATGTTCAGACATGCTCTGCACATAGTACCAGGCCGTGAGTTCCCGTTGTATTGCCAGTTGTTCTGTGGTCATGTGGGGGCGGTCCAAAGATGTTTTTGTCCAGGGTTTCTTCTCTCAAACAACTATGCGTTGAAATCTACCCATGACATACAGGTCCTCTTTGTCAGGGGTGCTGTTGATGAGGTCGGAGAGCTCTTGATAGAATGAGTCTTTCTCCTCTTCTGAGTACGAATCGTTACATGGTGCATATGCTTGGATATAGTGGACGATTTTGTTGGACTTTCTTACACCGATTTTAATCAGTCTTTCTGATATGTGTTCTGTACTCATGAGATTCTTTGCTATGTCTGGGTGTAGGATGAATCCCACACCATGCGTTGCTCTCTGGTCTTTCCTGACTCCACTCCAGATGAGAACAAAGTTTGAATGGATTTCTTTCGATCCTTCTCCTTTCTTCCTAGTGTCTGAAATGCCCATGATGGAGATCTTTCTTTTGGTCATGAATTCCACAATTTCTGGTTCCTTGTTTGTTAGGCCGCAGATGTTCCATGTTCCAATGTAGTCACTGTTCCTATCTCGATGTCCGTTTCCATTGCAAGGTCGTTTTCCGTTGGTATCCGTCCGTTTGTGTCTCTTTTCAGTTTTCTTAGCAGTTGATAAATCCACTGTCGGCTTGCTAGGCCAGTCACAGCTTCACCAGAGCCCCGTTAGCCAGCTTGACCTGTTTCCGTTTCCCACGACGTGGACGAGGGGTTGGACTTTGGGAAACGTGTCAAAAGCAACTAAGAAAAACCTGGGCAGTTACGGCTCTGCGATTCAGCCAACATTCTGAAATTTCCATTTGTACCAACCAAAGAGGACGAAGGAAGGATGAACTCTACCATCGTGTAGTGCAGTGCCAGTCTTTCCATGGCTAGGTCCAGTATGGAAAGGATGCCAACTCAATCTATAAAAGAAATGTACACACGGACAGCATGCATCTAATGGAAGCCAAACTTGGTTCTGGGGGCAGGATTTCAGGCCACACCGTTTACAAAATTGTCAGAAACAGCTAGTTAGATTTTTTTCAACCACATTTCTTCCTTTCTAACTTGTAGCAAACTTTCTGTGAAACTTGATAGACAGGTGTTTGTTTTTGTTGTTGTTGTTGTTTTTTGCGGTCAGTGAAAGAGGAAGAGTGGTCTGAAAAGTGATACATGGTTACGACAGCAAAACAAACAACAAATATTCAACGCGCGCTCTCTCTATCTCTGTCTCTGTATCTGTCTGTCTCTCTGTCCTTGTTTTTCTCTCTTTGTCTCTGTTTCTCTCTCTTCGTCTCTCTATATTCAGCATGCATACCAGACACACACACACACACACACACACACACAATAGATAGATAGATAGATAGATAGATAGATAGATAGATAGATAGATAGAGGACGACAGACAGACAGACAGAAAGACAGACAAAAAGGCAAAGACAAACAAACAGACAGACAGAGAGACAGAGACAGGTACAAAAAAACCCCACAGAAACACAGACACAGACACATGGAGAGAAGGGTACAGAGACAGACAAAACAGACCAAAGAGACAGATATCATAACCAGACAGACACCAGGGCAAGGAAAACGCATCTACACAGTCCAACACAAAAAAATCAATACCCTCTTACATCCACCATTCTAGTAAGAGTGACCCAAAACCTGAAGTTATGATCAACGCCATGTCTTGCGCCACAATATCTTGACCTATTACCAGGGTAAGGGAAAAAGAGAGAGACAGAGATACAGATACATAGAGACACAGAGAGATAGACAGAGACAGAGAGAGAGAGAGAGAGAGAGAGAGAGAGAGAGAGAAAGCAAAAAAATCTGCAGGAATAAAATCAATACCGAGTTTTAACCCACACAAGCAGGAAGACTTCAGACGATCGAATTCAGACTATCCTGTGTGGATATTTTTGTTGTTGTTGTTGTTGTTTTGCTTGAGATAGCCAAAACGCTTTTGCTTTCGACTGGGTTTTTGTTTTCTTTTTGCGGGTTTTTTTTGGGGGGGAAGGGGGGTGGGGTGGAGTGGGGGGCGAATTTTGTTTTTCAATTTTGTTTTTAGTAAGTGTTTGTTTTTGTTTTTGTTTTGTGGTGTGTTTTCTATGGGTTTTCTCCCTTTTTTCCTTCCTCGTTTGTGTGAGTGAGTGAGTGAGTGAGTGAGTAAGTCTTCAGTTTTAACGTTTCCACTTTAAGTGATACCAGACGGCCCTAAAATAGGAGACCGAATAAAAGAGATGGATAGACAGACAGACAGAAAGATAGATAGATAGATAGATAGACAGATAGACAGACAGAAAGACAGACACACAGACGCACATACAGATAGAGAGATAGAGAGATAAACAGACAGACATATAGATAGATAGATAGATAGATAGATAGATAGATAGATAGATAGATAGATAGATAGGTAGGTAGGTAGGTAGATAAATAGATAGATAGACCTACTCTGTGTGTTGCGTGCGTGCGTGCTTGCATGTGTATGTATGTGTGTGTAAGTTGGGGGGATTGTTTTTTTTTTTTTGTTGGATTTTTTTTTTTGGGGGGAGGGGGGGGGGTGTTTGGGTTTTTTTAATAACTTTTTCTTCCCCCTGCCATTCCAATATCTTCTATGAGATGGGGTATTTTTATCTGCTCTTTGGCGTCGATTTACTTTTCGGGGTTTTATTTCTTTGGTTGTTGTTTACGTTTCTTCCATGTTTCTTCTTTCTGTCATCGTTTGTTGCTTTTCCATTTAAGGGCTTAGATGGCTAACTTCTAGTGGGGAATATTCTATTTTCTTCGTATAATTATTACGGTTGGAATATATCTTAGGAGAGAAGGGGTCTGTCTCACACATATAAAAACGTTTATGCGCATGCATATGGACGCAACATGCTTACACACGTACACAAAGACGCACGCACACATACTCGCATGTACACACACACATACACGCACACACGCACACACGCACGCACGCACAACAAAAAAACACACACATAAACACACAAAACACACACACAACACACACACACACAACACACACCCACATACACACAAGTTCCATGGTTGATCAATCTTAATCACTCTTTTATAGCTCCTCGCGCAAGGCATAGACATTTTAATGGCAGACATCAAATGCCAGCCCTTAGATCCGACAAGCCATTTTCTTTTTTTTTTGTCTTTGTCTTGTTCTTTTGTTTTTTCTTGTCTTTTTCGCTTTTAACGTCAAGCATCTTTTACTCTCCTTCTTTCGCTCCCTTCGCTTGGTCACCCTGTGTGTGTGTGTGTGTGTGTGTGTGTGTGTGTGTGGTGTGTGTGTGTGTGTGTTGTGTGTGTGTGTGTTGGGGTGTGTGTGGGGTGGGGTGTGTGTGTGTGGTGTGTGTGTAATGTGGTGTGCGTGACATTCTGTCTGTCTGTCTCTCTCGTTCCTCTTAATCTTTTTTTTTTTTTTCTTCTTCTTCTTCTTCTTCTTCTTCTTCTTCTTCTTCTTCTCTTCTTCTTCTGTCTTTCTTCGCATTCTTCTTCTTCTTCGTCTGCTGCTTCTACTGCTTCTTGATTGTTTTGATGTATGTAAGTTTTCAAGGACAAAAGACACGTAGATCATTCATTCTTGTTTTTCTTGTCTCTTCTCGAGGTGCGTAATACGAGTTAGTATAGCTCGCAAAACAAAACAGATCTTTACCATGGCCATTTCCAGTTTTGTCCTTTTCTTTTATAAGGAAGTATCCGAACGAAAACTTTCTTTTTATGTGCCCGGAAAAAGGATAGATAATCTGGGTTACATAAAAGATGCACCCCAGAGATGTCCCCCAAAATGTCACCCACAGATGTCCCTAAAACCCCACCTACAGATGTGTCCAAAATTTTACCCACAGATGTGTCCCAAATCTTACCCACAGATGTGTCCCAAATCTTATCCACAGATGTGTCCAAAATATCACCCACAGATGTCCCTAAAATGTCACCCACAGATGTCCCCAAAACCTCACCCGCAGATGTTCCCAAAATCTTACCCACAGATGTCCCTAAAATCTCAGTCATGGTATATCACGCGAAATGGTCGTGTGTAACTTAGCGTGAATGAAGAAGAATTATTAAAGAAAATATACAAGAATAACAGAAACAAACAAACACAAAAGCGAAATAGTTTTTTTGTTTCATGGATACAGTAGTACTGTTACATTTCTAGCTTGGAAAAATGTAACTGAAGAACAGCCTAAGCTGGGAAAAGAATAAATAGATTCGTAAAAAATAAACTTCAATTTTAGCACAGACTTTATCTTGACAAAGACACGCAGTTATCATTTAAGAGTATTTCTTTTTGAAAATCATCGCTTTACAATTTTTTTTAGTCCTGAGATTCTGAGATGAAATTTGATGAAACTCTTCCCCGCTGCTTCTTTTCAACAAAAGAAAGACACACAATATTCTTTCTGCTTCAAGCGCTTCTACAAGAAACGTATGGATCATGATTATTGATCCATTCTCCTCAATTCTAATAGCTGCCTTACTCATAGAATGAACTACATCTGCCTTAAAATTCACAAAAAAAGAAAACCATTAAAAAAAAAACCCACACCCGTGTTATCCACCGTTCCAAGACCATACTATACTTTATTGTCAAATAAAATTTTGTTCACACACTAACGATAA
>CM054142.1:20437362-20439862 GCA_028751875.1 Rapana venosa | reverse complement strand
ACCATAAAAACAAATCGTTGACGTTAATGCAACTTTAACAAATGTCCTTTGGGACTGTGTCAAAGACCTTTCACGATTTCAAATGCCAGTTTTCCATTATTGAATAATTATGCTGGTGAAGGAGTTTTGAAAAAGATGGGGCATGAAAGGTTTTACACTCTGGCAGTCAACAGGTATATGAGTATTAGTGATATTCTCACCACACCGACATTTACCATTTTTTTTGCTGAATTTGGTTACCGATGCATTTAGTGTCCTTCTATACATGAATACATGTGAGTACGCGTATGTGCGTAAATGAATGTGTGTGCGTACGCGTATGTGCGTGTGCGCATGCACCCGCACCTCTGTGTGTGTGTGTGTGTGTGTGTGTGTGTGTATTTTTAAGCCTGACATTGAACAGATGAAGATAACGATAGTAATGATAATTGTTGTTTTTGATGATGAGGATGCTGCTGCTGCTGCTGCTACTGATGATGATGATGATGATGATGCCGACGACGACGATAATGATAATAATAGTTATTCGTTTGTGTATATGTGTGTGTGTGTGCGCGCGCGCGTCTGTGTGTGGTTGTGTGCGCGCACCGGCATCTGTGTACGTGTGTGTGTATATATGTGTCTGAGTGCGCGCTGGCGTGGGTGTGAGCATAGATGCGCGCATGTGTAAACTGGTTTCTGATTTGCAAAGTTGCGCAGTCTTGCTCAATGTTGGGCCATAGCTCCCCCACCCCCCCAACACCCACCCCCACCCCCTCCACCCCAACCCCAATTGCTCCACCCCTACCCCCCACCACTACCCCCATGTAAAGAAGCTAATCACAGATTGATCAGGCTTTTCCCTGGTGTAGCCTTCTGCTTGTTGCCAGCCAATAGCTCTGGCATTTCATAGCAATAAGACTGATGCCATAGACACTTTCTCTCTACAAGAGTTGCTGCTTTATGTTTGTTTCTGTATTTGTTCTTGTTTGGTTGGTTTGGTTTGTTTTGTTGGTTTAAAAAAAAAGATTTTGGAGGCTTTTCCTTTGGCTATTTTTGCTGATTTTTTTTAAAAATGGGCTTTTGTGTGAATGTTCTCTATTAGACAGTACGCGCACGTGCATGAGCGCATACACACATTCACACACACACACACACACACACAGTAACGCACAGTAATACACACACTAACAGACAGAGACATAGATTAAGAGACAGACAGACAGACAGATACAGACAGACAGACTGACAGACAGACAGACAGACAGACACAGATACACACACACTTACTTTTGCGCGTACTTAAAACATATCACTAAACGTTTTGCCCCCACGAATCCCCAAAATGTATGCATTCCCCTTTCTACCCATCCCTCCACCCCCCCCCCCCCCCCACCCACATACACATACACGCGCGCGCGCGTGTACACACAAAACAACTTACGAGTACTTAATACGCATCGCTAACGTTTCCCCAGGAATCCCCCAAATGGACGTATTCACTATCCATCCCACCCTCAACACCCCCCCCCCCCCACACCCAACTCCCCCCCCCCCCGCCCCACACCCCGACACACATACTCACCCACACACATCTACACACCCCCCCCACCCCCACCACCACCACCACACACACATATGCACACCTTCCGCCTATTAAAACTACTAAACTAATACACGTCAGAGGTCACACAACAGTCAAATCTTGCCCCAAACATCCAAACCTTTCCACACACACACACACACACAACACACACACACAAGAAAAGATTGAGGGCCCGAGGCGGACAGAGGATGAATACTAATTATGATTAGATCACGCATCTTCATGCTGTAGCTATTAATGTATTTCTTTTTTTTTGTATCTAGTTTTTACTTCGAGGATAATGGAATAAGCACTCACGTGCTTTTTTTTTTCTAACATCCAGTTCCCGTGTGTATGCAATTTTGTCAATTTTGTCATCTGTTCCCACCGACACACGATAGCCTACTCTTCCGAAAAATCGGAACAGGATTTAACGTGTGCGCAGGATATTCTGCGTGCGTTCGCACACAGGACCTCGGGTTATAGTCTCATCCGAAGATTTTTTTTTTTTTTAGGGGGGGGGGGGAGGGGGGAGAGTGGAGTCGGCACTGATGCTAACTCCAAAGAAAAAAATCCTCTTAAACGAGGTTCCAACCCATGTCAGCAAGATCACGAGCGCATCGCTCTAACCACCAGGCTATACCGTCTCCAAGGTATTAGGAACAAGAATAGAAGGGGAAAGAGCGCCCCCCTCCCCCCCTTCACCCCCCCCCACCCCCCTTTCCCCCCCCCCCCACCCCCCCCCCCCCGTTGGTTGTGTCTTGCATTTCTTCTCTCTCACCATCGGCAGTAGTCAAGTCAAGTCAAGTCAAGTCAAGTCAAAAACACTTTAATCATCCCATGAAGGGCAATTACAATACTGACAGGCAGATTGATACTCATCAAATATATCAAAGACACAAAAGCTATATTTCATATTGGTTTTCAAATAAAATG
>CM054142.1:20414862-20432362 GCA_028751875.1 Rapana venosa | reverse complement strand
AGGAAGAAAAGGAGAAGCGAAAGGAAAAAAAGAAGGAGAAAGACAAAGAAAAGGAGGAAAACAAAGAAAAGGAGGAAGACAAAGAAAAGGAGAGAGAACAGGGAAAAGAGGAGAAAAGGAGAAGGAGGAAGAAGAAGGAGAAGGAGGAAGAAGAAGAAGAAGGAGGAGCAAGAAGAAGAAGGAGAAGGAGGAAGAAGAAGAAGAAGGAGAAGGAGGAAGAAGAAGAAGGAGAAGGAGGAGGAAGAAAAAGGAGAAGGAGGAAGAAGAAGGAGAAGGAGGAAGAAGAAGAAGAAGGAGGAGCAAGAAGAAGAAGGAGAAGGAGGAAGAAGAAGAAGAAGGAGAAGGAGGAAGAAGAAGAAGGAGAAGGAGGAAGAAGAAGAAGGAGAAGGAGGAAGAAGAAGAAGAAGGAGAAGGAGGAGGAAAAGGAGACGGAGAAAGAAGAAGAAGGAGAAAGAAGAAGAAGGAGAAGGAGGAAGAAGAAGAAGAAGGAGAAGGGGAAGAAAAGAAGAAGGAGAAGGGGAAGAAGAAGAAGAAGGAGAAGGAGGAAGAAGGAGAAGGAGAAGGAGAAGAAGAAGGCGGATGTGGGGAAGAAACAGGACTGGGGAAGGACCCAGGCGCTACGCTTTCTGTGGTCCTGAAATGACAACTTCAGAGAAACTGCTTGTGAAGTCTCCACGTCCGCGAAAGAAAGAATAAATGAAAGAAAGATAGAAAGAAAGAAAGGAAGGAAGAAAGAAAGACAGAAAAGAAAGAAAGAAAGAAAGAAAGATAGATAGATAGAAAATAGAAAGAAAGAAAGCAAGCAAGCAAGAAAGAAAGATAGAAAGAAGAAAGAAAGAAAGAGAGATAGAAAAAAGAAAGAAAGACAGATAGAAAGAAAGAAAAGAAAGAAAGAAAGAAAGAAAGAGAGAGAGAAAGAAAGAGAGAAAGAAAGAAAGCAAGAAAGAAAGAATGAATGAAAGAAAGAGAGATAAATAGCAAAAAAGAAAGAAAGGAAAGAAACAAAGAAAGAAAGATAGAAAGAAAGAAAGAAAGATAATAGAAAAAAAAAAGAAAGAAAGAGAAAGAAAGAAGAAGAATAGAAAGAAAGAAAGAAAGAAAAGAGAGAAAGAAAGAAAGAAAATGAAACGAAAGAAAGAAAGAAAGAATAGAAAAAAAAGAAAAGAAAGAAAGAAAAAATAAAAGAAAGACAGAAAGAAAGATAGAAAGAAAGAAAGAAAGAGAGATAAATAGAAAAAAAGAAAGAAAGGAAAGAAACAAAGAAAGAAAGATAGAAAGAAAGAAAGAAAGATAAATAGAAAAAAGAAAGAAAGAAAGAAAGAAAGATAGAAGAAAGAAAGAAAGAAAGAAAGAGAGAGAAAGAAGAGAAGAAAGAAAGAAAAGAAAAAGAAAGAAAGAAAGAAAGAAAAAGAAAGAAAGAAAGAAAGAAAGAAAAGAAAAGAAAGAAAGAAAATAAAAGAAAGACAGAAAGAAAGAAAGAAAGAAAGAAAGAAGAAAGAAAGAAGAGAAAGAAAGAAAGAAAGAAAGAAAGAAGAAAGAAGGAAAAAAAGAAAGAAAAGAAGATAAATAGATAGATATATAGATAGATAAATAGATAGATAGATAGATAGATAGATAGATAGAAAGAAAGAAAGAAAAGAAGAAGAAAGAAAGAAAGAAAGAATGAAAAGAAAGAAAGAAAGAAAGAAAAGAAAGAAAGAAAGAAAGAAGAAAGAAAAAGAAAGAAAAGAAAGAAAGAAAGAAAGAAAAGAAAGAAAAGAAAGAAAAGAAAGAAGAAAGAAGAGGAAGAAAGAAAGAAAGAGAAAGAGAGAGACAGACAGACATACAGACAGACAGAGACAGAGATACACGATATACAGAGATACAGAGAGACAGAGACAGCGACAGACAGACCGACGGACGGGCGGACAGACAGACAGACAGACAGACAGAGACAGACAGACAGAGACAGGCACAGGGGAAGGAGGTAAGGTAAGCCAGGAACCATCTTCCTGATTGCAGCAAAGGTTCTTGATACAGCAAAGCGTAAAACGATTGGAAGGGATGGGCTATTTTGGGACAGTATTCAAGAAGGGAGGAAAGTGGAGAGGGTTGGGGGGCGGGAGGAATGGGGTGGGTGGGTGGGTGGGGAGGGTGAGGGGAGGGGGGTGGGTTTGTCGGTGTGGGAGGGAAATAGTGGATGGATATTAAAGGTTTAAATGTTGTGTGTATGTGGGGGTGGGGGTGGGGGAGAGGTGTTGTTTTGTGTGTGTGGTGTGTGTTGTGTTGTGTGTGTGAGAGTGAGTTGGTGAGTGTGTGTGTATGTATGTGTGTGTGTATGAGTGTGTTGTGTTGTGTTGTGTTGTGAGTGTTTGTGTGTATTGTGTTGTGTTGTTGCGTGGTTGTGTGTGTGTGTGTGTTGTGTGTGTGTGTGTGTGTGTTGTGTGTGTGTGTGTGTGTTGTGATGTGGCGTGGTGTATGGTGTGTGTGTGTGTTGTGTGTGTGTTGTGTTGTGGCGTGGTGTATGTGTGTGTGTTGTGTTGTGGCGTGGTGTATGCGTGTGTATTGTGGTGTGTGTGTGTGTGTGTTTGAATGTGTGTGTGTAAGGGGAAGGGGGCCTTCGTACACGAGTATTATGTGTATATATGTGTGTGTCTGCGCGCACGCGCGCGTATGTGTGTGTGTGCGTGTGTGTGAATGTGCGTGAGAGAGAGAGTGTGTTTGTGTATGCGTGTGTACGCGAATGTGCGTGTGTCTTTGTCTGTCTGTCTGTCTGTATGTATGTGTATATGTGCGCGAGCGCGAGCACACGCCCGTGCGTGCGCGTGTACATGCTTTACCCCCCCCCCCCCCACCCCCATCCCCCTACCCCCACTCCAACCTCCACCCCCACACACACTAACCTACTACCCCTCCTTCCCACCACCATTCCTGTCCATAGGCTAGGCCTCTATATCTGCGCACACGTACGTGCGTGTGCATGTGTGCAAATAGGCGCGGTGAAGTGGGGCGGCTAGCTATCGATCTGCGTGGCCAGGCTTTCTGGCTGTGTGTCTGGCACCGCAGTCAGGGAATTGCATGAATGCAGGCACCACCAGCACCAGCACCAGCATCATCACCAAACATCAGCAGCAGCAGCATCAGCAGCAGTAACATCCTCCCCTGGGAGCGGAAAGTTGGCATTTTCTGGCGGTCCACATACACGGAACAAAGCCATAACTGTGTGTGCACTTTAGTGCAAATAGTTAGATGGGTTGGGGTTTTTTTTTTTTTTTTGTTGTTGGTTGTGTTGGGTTTTTTTTGGGGGGAGGAACTGAGGTAAATGGAGAAAAATGATATACAATTTTGGGAAGGAGGGCGGGTTTTTTTTTGGGGGGGAGGTCGGGGAAAGAACTTAAACTCCGCATATAAAATGGAGAAATATGATACACGATCTTTGGGGTGAGGGTGAGGGTTGGGGTTGGGGGGGGGAGGGATAAGCTATACATATAAAACGAAGTATGTAAGATCTTGGTGGCGGGGGGGGGGGGGGGGGGGGGGAGGGAGGGGGGGGGGGGGGCTGCTTAGTCATACATTTAAGATGGAGAAATAGATACGATCTTTGGTAGTGGTGGTTGGGGGGGGGAGGGGGGGGGGAGGTTAATAGGCACAACCATGAAGAAGAAGTAGGGATGTTGAATTGTTCAGGGAAAAAACAAAACAACAACTGTACGTGTTTGTTTCATTTTGGTTTTCTGTTAATGCGTTTGGTTGGAATGAGTGTGTTTTGATTGTCTGATAACTTTCGACTAAAACTAAAAAACAAAAAAAGATTGAATGTGAATTTTTAAAAAAAGATGAAGCACAATCTAAATGGTGTGTTGTGAAGTGAAAATGTGAAGTAAAGATGTACAGTTAAAGAAAATATTTTAAAAAAACAAGAGAAAGAAGTACACAGCTATTGGCAGTTTGACAGGATAAAAACAAGCAGATTGTGATATTGACGACGACGACGACGACGATGATGATGATGACGACGACGACGACGACGACGATGATGACGACGACGACGACGACGACGACGATGATGATGATGATGATGATGATGATGATGATGAAACAGGAAACAGAAAACAGGGAATGAGAGAGTAGACTCAGTAAAACGCAGGCAGGAAGGTAACTGAACACACACACACACACACACACGATGACGATGATGACGACGACGACGACGACGGAGATGATGGAGATGATGATGATGATGACGACGACGACGACGACGATGATGATGATGATGATGATGACGACGACGAGGACGATGATGATGATGACGACGACGATGTTGATGACGATGATGAAACATGCAACAGGGAATGAGAGAAGAGACTCGGCAAACTGCAGACAGACCGGTAACACAACACACACATAGAGACTAGGGGTGGGGGTGGGGGTGAGGGGGGCGAGGGGAAGAGGAAGAGGGAAGGATGCTGAAAACATTCGCCTGCGCTGCTTTCTACATCTATTCAGACCAAGTCTGGTTGGTTGTTGTGGGGGTTTTGTGTGTGTCTGGCACATAACCTGATCACGTATATATAAAAAATATTGATTAAAGCTCCCCCTTACTGGGTCGTAGGACCAAAGGGGAGTGGAGGAAGCTGGTTGCAAAATCTTCCTTCATTGAAGCCCCCCCCCCTCCCCTCCCTCTCCTTCCCCCCACCCCCTTCCCCCCCGCAGGGTCCAAGGAACTATGGGATAGGTGAAGGTGTGAAGACTGTGTCGGTCTTCAGCTGAAGGTCGTGACACTTCTCCCATGACAGTGGAACCCTACCTCCAGACCTCTGTCCAACAACACACACCAAAGACCTGAGGGCCGATATCGGGGCCTACTGACCTTGCCGATGAGGGACACGCTTTTCGAACCCGTACCCCTGGAGGGCCTTCAGCGTACCAGGGCAGCATTTGTCAGGGCCTCAGGAGTTGCTGTCTGAGCGTTCAACGAAGGTAAAAAAGGTAAAGGAGTCCCATAACCTATAAGGTCGTAGGGGAGCGAGGTGTCAGAGACCTCACTTCTCTAGGGCCAGCATATTGAGGGCGGCGCCCATCTCCTCTCCCTCGCTGCTTTACCTTCCCTGACCCTAAAGAGGGGCAGGTACCCATTTTACAGCTGGGGGAACTGGGAGAACTGTACTGAAGCCAAGGCGCGCAAACGGTCACCCATCCAACTGGTAACCATGCTCGACGCTGCTTAACTTGGCTGGGGGAAAGCGAGTGCTCCGACCACTGAGCTATCCCGTCAACGAAGAAAGACGAAGAAGAAGAAGAAAGAACCCACTAAATAGGGATCATTATCAGTCAGACCGTACCAACAATGGTAAGTTGGACAAATGAACTCTTTTTTTTTGGTTTCCATGCCCTTTGACAGTATGCCCTGCGGTAGAGAGCAATCCATGTCCAGGTAAGCAGGAATGAATCGTCCGCTCAAAAAGAGCAGGTTGATGTTATCGATTCATGATCTGACCTGATGCTTTTGTTGTTGTTGTTGGTGGGGTTTTTTTCTTCTTCTCCTCCCCACTTGTTGATGGAGTAGGAAGACGACGTATACTTCTGCGGGGGGGGCGGGGGGGGGGGGGGGGGAAATTAATGTGTTGTCGGCTGAGCTTTTACTGTTAGCTAATGGATGAGTGACACAGACACAGACACACACACAAACAGACAGAGAGAGGAGACAGACAGACAGACAGGCAGATAGGGAGAGAGAAAGAGAGGCACAGACAGAGACAGACAGACAGATGCAGAGATAGAGAGAGGTTATGAGAGAGGGGGAGAGAAACAGAGAGAAGGGAAGAGAGGGAAAGAAAACACAGAGAGAGAGACAGAGACAGACAGACAGACTAAGACGCAGAGAGAGAGAGGAGACAGACAGACAGACAGACAGACATACAGGCAGAGAAGAGAACACGTCGAATAGTTTTGTCATGTACTTCTTCCATGGTCTATACTCTTTGTCCAAAAAAAAAAGAAGCGAGCATAAAACATGCAACAAGTAGGGAAAAGACAAAAGCTTTGCATGTCCCAAACAGTTAACAGTAACTTGAGGTATTGTTGTTGTGTTGTTGTTGTTGTTGGCGTTCCCCAGCTTTACACTCTGGGGGTCGCCCAGAACATGCACTCTGTACTCACTCATCCCACCTGGGAATCACTGTGAGATAGGAAGTACACCGCATGAGAAGTTTACGTGTATGACTCTTTTCAAGTACCTCGCCATATAGGCAGCCATGCTCGGATTTCAGAGGATTTTTTTCTCCTTTAACAAAGGAGAGTGCAGGTTGTTATGTTAAGAGCTTGTCATGGCTGAAGGCAATCTCAACACAACATTTTACAACATAACAACATTTTAGTGTAGGCCTTGGCAACTTGAGGTATTGCAAACAGTTTCTCCGTTGAAGACAAAACCCTAAACCCAGTAACTTGAGAACCTTATAATACATTAAAAAAATTATTTATGTTAAAGTTTAAAAAAACAAAACAATGAAGTTTTGCTTACAGTTTAACTGTTTTCCAAGTTTTCAACTTTTACCTGTTCTTTTTCAAGATTTCGAGAGAAAAAATATATATCCGAGTCAGCACTATTTTGATGCTGTGAGAATAATAGTTCAAGGTCAGATTCTGTCAAAAGTCATTGACAGTCACTTCACCACGAAAGTATTTTTTTATTTCTGCATAAAAAAAACCACCAAATCATCACGTGCTGACTCTAAACTAATGTCTTATTATTTATTTATCTATTTTATTCTTTAATTTGAAGATAATGGAATAAGCACTCGCGTGCTTTTTTTTACATCCAGTCCTCGTGTGTATGCAGTTTTGTAAATTTTGTCATCCGTTCCCACCGGCACACAATGGCCTACCCTTCCGAAAAGCGGAACGGGTTTTAACGTGTGCGCAAGATGTTCTGCGTTCGTTCGCACACGGGACCTCGGTTTATAGTCTCATCCGAAGGACTTTTAGGGAGAGTGGAGTTGGCACTGATGTTAGTCAACTCCAGAGGAAAAATCCTCGTGAATGAGATTCGAACCTTGGTCAGCAGATCACGAATGCATCATTCTAATCACCAGGCTATATTTAATGCTTTGAGTATTGTTAGTCTCAAAGTTGACAGTCATAAATGGCAGTTTTCACACACAAAATGTTCCGAAACACAATGTGTACTAAACTTGCAAAAAAGAATACTGTAGTTTCTACTCGCACTTAAACATATTTATAGCTTCTTTGTCTAAAAAAAGCAAAAAAGTGCTGATTTTGAAAGACTGAAAGATGAGACGAAGACGGTCTTAGAATCTTAAAGTCAAAGACATGATCACATTGATTAATTTGACACAAGACCGATAACAAGTTTGATATACAATTACTAGTTTTGTCATAAATTGCTATTATGAAGCGGTTTGATTTGTTTGCTTGACAAGATTCTGCGCTATGAAAATTTCATAGATTACTATTATTATCAGTATCAGTATCAGTAGTAGTAGTAGTAGTAGTAGTAGTAGTAGTAGTAGTAGTAGTAGTAGTAGTAGTAGTAGTAGTAGTAGTATGCTTCCACGTCAGCGCCTGGGCTTCATCACAGTTCTTGATTAAACCATTGACGCTGGGGGCAACAGCAAAGTGAGAGGCTGCATGACCAGTGGCATTCCCACTCATGGAATTCCACTTTACAGCTAGTCTTTAGTGATCGACTATGACTCTCTGACTAGGAGGCTTGACTCGCACAGTCCTTATGTGCTGCAGCCCTGGGGGCTGGTTGGCCTTTGGAGAACATCTCCAACGCTGACTGTCCTTATGCCCACCTGGCCGAGAGAGTGGGGATGTACTGTGGGCAAGGCATCTCCACTATAATCAAATTTCTGCACAGTTTCCAAAACAGCAGCTGCCTCCTCTGCTGTTTTGGAGGTATCGTCGGACACGACGGACAAACATACACACAGTAGTAGTAGTAGTAGTAGTAGTAGTAGTAGTAGTAGTAGTAGTAGTAGTAGTAGTAGTAGTAGTAGTAGTAGTAGTAGTACTAGCACTAGTACTAGTATCATTATCATCATTATCATCATCATCATCATCATCATCATCATCATTATCATTATTATTCTCACAACGAAAATCTTGACATGTTGACACTACGGATCTTCCATACAAGGGGACAACAGGACAACTATGGGATGATAGCAGCAGGGCTTTTAAGAGTGGGATGAGGAGAAGAGGGTTAGGCAAGGCAGCTATCCTTCCCTTCCTCCTCCAAAACAAAACCCTCCAACTACAGTAATTCGGTCCCTCTCCCTGCCATCCTTGACCCTGAGCTGTCACTGTTAGGCCTACACTACAGAGTGGATAGATGAGCGAGGAGAGAGAAGGCTTGGGTGAGAGAAATGGGCAGTTGTGGTGCAAGGAATATAATATTATAGCCATCTGTTTTTCCCCCAGAATGCGTCTGTAAAGGGGTTGTGGTATGATGTGGTGTGTTGTGTGGTATGGTGTAGAGGTGTGGTATGGTGTAGAGGTGTGGTATGGTGTTGTGTGGTGTGTGGTGTGGGGTGTTGTGTGGTGTGGTGTGGTGTGGTGTGGTGTAGGGGTGTGGTTTGGTGGGTGTGTGGTGGTTGTGGTGTGGTATGTGGTGTGGGGTGGTGTGTGGTTTTGGTGTGGTGTGGTTGTGGTGTGGTGTGGGTGTGGTGTTGGTGTGGTGTGGTGTAGGGGTGTGGTATGGTGGGGTGGGGTGTTGTGTGGTGTGGTGTGGTGAGGTGTTGTGTGTGGCGTGGGTGGTGTGGGGTGTGTATTGGTGTGGTGTGGGCTGGGGTGAGGTGTGGTGTGGTGTGGGGTAGGGTGGTGGTGGGTGGGGTGTGGTGTGGTGTGGGGTTAGGGTGGGGTGGGGTGAGATGTGGTGTGGGGTAGGGTGAGGTGGGTGGGGTGAGGTGGTGGTGGTGTGGGGTAGGTGTGGGTGGGTGGGGTGGGGTGGGGTGGGGTGGGGTTGTGGTGAGGTTGTTGGTGTGGTGTGGCGTGTGTGGATGTGTATTGGTGTGGTGTGGGCTGGGGTGAGGTGTAGTGTGGTGTGGGCTAGGGTAAGGTGTGGTGTGGTGTGGGGTAGTAGTGTGGTATGGGGTGGGGTGGGGTGGGTGTGGTTTAATGGTGTGATCATCATTCTCATCCTCACCCGTAATAAGTCACCAATAATATAAACAAAAAATGGGCATCATTATCATTGTCATCCTTAATTCTTCATCAAGTTTCATCGAATGGATAGTTATTGTTCCTACCAATTGCGCCAGTGACTAAGAACTGATATATTATTCAAAAGTGAAGACTCAAGACAACTGTGCCATCTGATGAAATATCAATGTTGGCAGGCGCGGCACGGTTCAAGGTAGGACACTAGAACATTCAAAACAAACACAAGTCAAAACTCCTCAGATACAGACAGCGATGCTCTTCACCGCGTAGTATGTAAGGTAAAGGTGTCCCATAACCTTTAAGGTCGCAGGGGAGCGAGGCGTCAGAGACCTCACTTCTCTAGGGGCCAGCATATTGAGGGCGGTGGCGCCCATCCCCTCTTCCTGGCTGCGTTACCTTCCCTGACCCTAAAGAGGGGCAGGTACCCATTTTACAGCTGGGGGAACTGGGGGACTGTACTGAAACAAAGGCAGCGCAAACGGTCACCCATCCAACTGGTAACCGCGTTCGATGCTGCATAACCTTGGCTGGGAGAAAGTGAGTGTTCCGACCACAGGAAAGCAATGTATCAAGAGAAGCACTGATTGTGTTTTCAGATAATTATATTCAGGCATTCAACGCTACATGACTAGGCCTTGCAAGATTTGGAACCACCGATCCGCTTAAAAGTTGTACATGAAAATTCAGTTGAAGTATGAAGAATTTACCACGCACAATCCCCACGTACATAATTATGACCACGTACATGCGTGCATCCTTACATACTCCTCCCACTCTCTGCCCTTTCCCCCTCACACACATGCGTCACCATGTGTGATCTCTCTATCTCACACAGAACATCTTGTGCACCCGTTAAAACCTGTTCCGCTTTTCGGAAGAGTAGGTCATTGTGTGTCAGTGGGAACGGATGACAAAATTTACAAAACTGCATACGCACGGGGAATCGATGTAAAAAAGAAGCGCATGAGTGCTTATTCCATTATTCTCGAAATAAAAGAATAAAATAAAAAATAAATAAAATAAATAAAACACAAACACACACGCGCGCGCGCGCGCACGCGCGCACGCACGCACGCACGCATACACACTGATTCAGTGAACATCATGAACTGGCAGTAAGTTAGGAGTTCAAAAGCCCAATAACAGATCGTGAAAATAAAAGTGTTCTCAACTCTTGGTTTTCCTCTCAAGGTCCCATGGCGTCAATGAAACATAGATATCATCCTTCCCATACGTAGCTAGTCGCCAAACATCAACAAACAAAGACCCTTACCATATGCAGCCAGTCACCAAGAACCTATAGATTGATAGCTAACTTGCCTATTTGTAGCCAGCCAGCCACCAGGCATTATCACTCTTATCCACATTTCTTTTGTAACCCAAAATCAACAAATAGACATCGATATCATTCTCATCCGTAGCCAGTCACCAAAAAGAGAGGAACTGATGTTACCAACCCCTTGCTATAGTCAGTCATCAAAAGAGCTGAACTGATATTATCATTTCTTCCAGCAGCCAGTCATCAAGAATCAATAAACGGGCATCACCATCATTCTCACCTATAGCCAGTCACCAAGAAATCGATAATTGGACATCATCAGTATCATTCTCCACCAAGAATAGATCAAACTGATATCATTACTTTTTAATAGTCATTGACGGAGAATCATGATCATTCTCATTTATTACCAGTAACCAATAAATCAACAAAGACAAATCATGATCATTCTCATTTTTAATGCCAGTCACCAAGAAATCAACAAACAGATATCATGATCATTCTCATTTATAACCAGTCACCAAGAAATCAACAAACAGATATCATGATCATTCTTTTTTTATAGCCAGTCACCAATAAATCAACAAACATACATCATGATCATTCTCATTTTTACAGCCAGTCACCAAGAAATCAACAAACAGACATCATGATCATTCTCATTTATAGCCAGTCACCAAGAAATCAACAAACAGACATCATGATCATTCTCATTTATAACCAGTCACCAAGAAATCAACAAACATACATCATGATCATTCTCATTTATAACCAGTCACCAAGAAATCAACAAACAGACATCATGATCATTCTCATTTATAACCAGTCACCAAGAAATCAACAAACAGACATCATGATCATTCTCATTTATAACCAGTCACCAAGAAATCAACAAACAGACATCATGATCATTCTCATTTATAACCAGTCACCAAGAAATCAACAAACAGACATCATGATCATTCTCATTTATAACCAGTCACCAAGAAATCAACAAACAGACATCATGATCATTTTCATTTATAACCAGTCACCAAGAAATCAACAAACAGACATCATGATCATTCTCATTTATAACCAGTCACCAAGAAATCAACAAACAGACATCATGATCATTCCCATTTATAACCAGTCACCAAGAATAGATCAAAATGATATCATTTCTTTTTATAGCCAGTCACCGAGAATTGATAAACGGACATCATTATCATCCCCACCTATAGCCAGTCACCAAAAATCAATAAATGTCATCTTCAACATAGTCATGCATAGCCAGTCACCAAAAATCAATAAATGTCATCTTCAACATAGTCATGCATAGCCAGTCACCAAAAATCAATAAATGTCATCTTCAACATAGTCATGCATAGCCAGTCACCAGAAATCAATAAATGTCATCTTCAACATAGTCATGCAT
Source organism: Rapana venosa (assembly GCA_028751875.1). NCBI lineage: Eukaryota > Metazoa > Mollusca > Gastropoda > Neogastropoda > Muricidae > Rapana > Rapana venosa. Next base: position 20,420,498 of record CM054142.1, on the reverse strand, counting down.
AGCCAGTCACCAAAAATCAATAAATGTCATCTTCAACATAGTCATGCATAGCCAGTCACCAAAAATCAATAAATGTCATCTTCAACATAGTCATTCATACCCAGTCACCAAACTTCAACATAGTCATGTATAGCCAGTCACCAAGAAATCGATAAACGTACATCCTCATTATCATTCTGATCCATAGCTAGTCACCAACAAATCATTAAATGGACATCATCATTATCATTCCCATCCACAGCCAGTCACCATACATACAAAACAAAACAAAACAAATACAAAGAGCTCTGCCATCCATCTTTCTTTTTATAGCCAGTCACCGAGAATAGATAAACTGATGCCTTTTGTTTTTACAGCCAATCTCTGAGAATCAACAAAAAGACATCATAATCATTCTCATTTATAGCCAGTCACCGAGAATAGATAAACAATTATATCCTTTTTTATAGCCAGTCACCGAGAATAGATAAACTGATAACCTTTTCTTTTTTATAGACAATCACTGAGAATCAACAAACAGACATCCTGACCATTCCCATCCACAGCCAGTCACCGAGAACAGATTGGGAAAAAAGTGATAATTATCCTTTCTTTTTATAGCCAGTCACCGAGAAATCGATACGCGAACATCATCATTATCATTCTGGTTATCCAGCCCAAGGAAGGTAAACTGATTCCACTGAGCCATAGCATGACTCCCCTCTTCTCCCATCTTTCCACCAGCCTCCCCCCTCCCACGCCCCCACCCCCCTCCCCATATCCCGTCCTTTCCATCATCCTTCAGTTACGTCACGGGCTCCAAAACACCTGCTGAAATTACCGCTGCCTATTGATTCCTGCTCCAGCCAGGACCCACAACTTCCCACTCCCCCCATCTGTGTGAGTGTGTGTGTGCGTGTGTGTGTTGGGGGGGGGGGGGGTGGGGGTTGTTGCGGTGAGGGGTGGGTGTCTGTGTGTTGTTGTGTGTTGTGTCGTTGCGGGGGAGGGTCTCTTGTGTGTGCAATCTGTGGTTGTGTGTGGTGTCATGTGTTGTTGTGTGTAGGAGGGGTGAGTGTGCTGTGTTGGCTCTTTGAGTGTGTCGGTGGGGGGTCTCTGTATGTGCGTTGTGGTGGTGGGGTGTGTGTGAGTGGGTGGTGGTGTTGTGGGAGTGGGCTGTGGAGTGGGGTGGGTGGGTGTTGTGTGTGTGTGGGGGGGGGGGGGATGAGTGTGTTGTGCGGTGAGGGTGTGTGTCTGTGTGAGTGTGTGGTGTGTTGTGTGTTGTTGGGGAGTATTTGTGTTGTTGGTGTGTGTGTGTGTGTTGTGTGTAGGGGTGATGTGTGTGTGTGTGTGTGTGCGTGGGGTCCGTATGTGTTGTGTGGTGTGGTGTGATGGGTGATGGTGTTGTGTGGGCTGGTGTGGTGGTGGGTGTTGTGTGTGGTGGGGGAGTGTGGGAGAGGGGGGGTGGTGGGGGTGATGTGGGGAGATGTGTGAGTGTGAGATTGTTCTGTGTTGGGTTCTGTTGTGTGGTGAGTATGTCGTGTGTTGAGGGGATGGTGAGTGGGGTTGTGTGGTTGTGGGGGAGAGATGTGAAGAGAGAGAGGGGGGGGGGAGAGAGAGAGCGAGAAGAGATGAGTAGTGTGAGAGAGAAAGGAGAGAGGTGGAGGGGAGGTGAGGGGATTGAATAGAAGAGAGGAGATGAGAGAGACAGACAGATAGAGTATGTACAGATGAAAGACAGAGGTGAAGATAGTATGTGTTAGATAGATAGATAGATAGATAGATAGATAGATAGATCGATAGATAGATAGATAGATAGATAGATAGATAGATTGTATACCACTGTATTGTATTGTATACCACTTTCAACTCACGGCAGATTTCTCTGCATGGCATACGGGGCTGTTCTCCCCGAAAAGAGAGACAGAGGGAGAGAGAGAGACAGACAGCAGACAGACAGACAGACAGAGAGAGAGAGACAGAGACAGAGACAGAGGGCATAATTATTTGTTTTCGTGGGTGCCTGCGAGCTTGCCGGCGAGCGCGCATGTTTGTAAGTCACGCACATCATGTGTTTGCATGCAAACGAATTGTGTGTGTGTGTGTGTGTGTGTGTGTGTGTGTGTGTGGAGAGAGAGAGAGAGAGAGAGAGAGAGAGAGAAGAGATGAGAGAGAGAGACTTTAAAGAGAGAGAGAGAGAGTGTGTGTAAGAGAGAGAGAGAGAGAGAGAGAGAGAGAGTGTGTGTGTGTGTGTGTGTGTGTGTGTGTGTGTGTGTGTGTGTGTGTGTGTGTGTGTGTGTGTGTGTGTGTGTGTGTGTGTGTGTGTGAATGAGGCAGAGACAGTGACGGACAGAGAGAAGGAGAGAGAGAGACAGAAAGAGAAAGAGAGAGCGTAGGTATTTGTGTGTGTACATAATTGTGTGTGTGTGTGTGTGTGTGTGTGTGTGTGTATTTTCGTGTGTGTGCGCGCGCGCGCGCGCGTGTGTGTATGTATGCATATTTGTGTGTGTATTTTGTGTACACGATTGCCAGTGTGTTTATGCGCGTGTGTCCGCGCGCGTGGGCGTGTGTGTGTGCGCACGCGTGTATGTGTATGTGTGTGTGTGTGTGTGTGCTTGCGCACACGCGCGCATATATGTAAGTATGTACACTTACGCGTGCTCCTCAGCTTATCCCAACTGCGCGCGCACGCGCGCGCACTATGTGGCAATGCGTCAGCGCACATGCACGCGCGCTCCTCCGATCCAGCCCTCTAGCATTATTCTACCCGCCCCACCGAGTGCATGCGCCAGATAAATGGACGGACATTTGCACTGCGCATGCAGGGCCAACTCCAAACACGATGCATCGGGCAACTACTAATGACACGGAGGAGGCTATTGATCCGAGAGGCAAAGCCCGGGCAGTGTAGTCAGTGCCGTAGCAGTGGCGGGAGGATGCATGCAAGGCTTGCCCCCAACCCCCCCCCCCCCCCCCCCCCCCCCCCCCCCCCCCCACCCCCCCGGAAGCGGATGCTTGGACCCCAATGGCTGTTCTAAATGAATGGCTTCGGATGCAGAGCAGAGCTTAGAGTTTGTTTTTAGTTTTGCTTTGTTTTTGTTGGGTCTCGTTTCGTTGCGTTGTGTTTTGTATGGATGGCAGAGCTTTTTTGTATTTGTTTTTGTGTGTGTTGTTTTGTATGGATGGATGGTAGAGCTGTGTGTTTGTATTTGTTTCGTTTTGTATGTATGGTAGATCTGTGTTTTTTCTTTTTTGTTTTGTTTTGTATGGATAGAGGGTAGAGCTGTTTGTGTTTGTTTTGTTTTGTTTTGTATGGATGGAGGTAGAGCTGTGTGTGTTTGCGTTTTGTTTTGTTTTGTATGGATGGAGGGTAGAGCTGTGTGTTTGTTTTGTTTCGTTTTGTATGGATGGTAGAGCTGTGTGTTTGCGTTTTGTTTTGTTTTGTATGTATGGAGGAAGAGCTGTGGTGTTTGCGTTTTGTTTTGTTTTGTATGTATGGATGGTAGAGCTGTTGTGTTTGCGTTGTTTGTTTTGTATGGATGGATGGTAGAGCTGTGTGTTTGCGTTTTGTTTTGTTTTGTATGGATGGAGGTAGAGCTGTGTGTTTGCGTTTTTTCGTTTTGTATGTATGGATGGTAGAGCTGTGTGTTTGCGTTTGTTTTGTTGCTTGGAAGGATGGATGAAGAGAACTCTATGTTCGTTTTGTTGTGCTTTGTTCTGTTTGTCTGTAGGAGAGCTGTTTTTTTTAGTTTTCTGTAAACAAAACAAAAAAAAATGAGGAGAACGGCCAAGAAGCGATAGTTAGACAAGTTTGTTGGAGATGAAGGAAGGAGAACAAAACTGTAGTGCTGAAACAAGGAGTATGAAAATGGAGAGCGGGTGTTCGGAAGATAGTGCTGTTTTATGGACAATTCCACGGGGAAGGAGAGAAAATGCTAATGATTCGTTTCGGTTTAAAGACAATTCATGGCTTTATTTATATTATTTTTTTATTCTTTTGTAAATATCGAGGATAATGGAATAAGCACTATGTGCTTTTTTAAGATCCAGTCACCGTGATGAATGTGGTTGTAAATTCTCATCTGTTGCCACGGCAACACAGATGGCCACTTTACGAAAAGCGAGACGAGAGTTTAACGATGTGCGGAGATGTTTCTATGCGTTCTCACACGGGAACGCTCGGAATATAGTCTCAGTTCGAAGACATTTGGTCGAAGATGGAATCTCATTGATTTATACTCCAGGTGGAAAAATATCCTTTAATCGGGAATCCCATACCGGTTCGTACAATTGCGAGCCATGTTCCACGGCACACAATGGTTACTCACGACACCGATTTCGTTTCGATTTCAAACACGACTCGTTTGATATTCTTCCAGCTTTTATTAAATCATGTGAACTAAAACATACCAAGGGAATCATAACCTAGTAATTGCATGATTGTTTTAGCAAAGCAAATCTTTTTTTGTTTTGTTTAACCAGGTAGTCCTACAAATCTTGGATGGTATAGGCCTACCCAGAAAAAAAGGACACCTAGCCTCTGACACTGGAACGCTTTCCCCAACACGGCTAGCCTCCCTGACAACAGCAACAGCAACAGCAAGCAGTCAGGCAGATGAAGGAATGCTGATGCTGTGAAGGAGATAGCCCCGTTTCCATTAGCAACCAGCCTCTTGTCCCAGCCTGATCCGCCACGACAGCAGGTGGAACCCACGTCTGTCAAGATTGCATTTACTGATGTAGCACTCGTAGAGTGGTGCTGTCTCAGCGATGGTTGTCAATGGATAGCATGACGGTCACTAGTTCAGACGTTAGTACGTCTCCTTGTCCTGTCTCCTGTCATCAAGTACCAGACAAGGAGCCTTTTTTCCTTCCGCAATAAATGTTCTCTTTGTCGTGATAAATTGTATGTACGTCGATATTAATTTCATTCTTTTTTTTTAATCTTATCTAAGATACAACGTAAAGTAATATTCGCATTGACACAACTATCTCAGAATCAGTTGACACTGATCCAAACAAGGACTTGGCAACACAGGATCAGTTTTGACAGAGAGATGGCACAGCCCGATGAACAAGGCCACAGACATCTAACCCTCATACTTCTGAGGTTAAGGAAGGAATATTGGCAGTGATTAGTGGGTGAAGGGTAGAATTTGAGTGACCAGCTTTTATTGTGTCAACTTACAAGCTACACGCACCTTCGATCGCTTCGTGTGCATACCCCATGTAAACAGGTAGACATGTGCACGACTGAGTTTCATTCAGCAAGTTGTAGAAATTGTGGACGGAACGATTCATAGGAAGGTAATTTGTCACAAAATATTTCAAGCCAAACAGTTTACCCAGAAGGCTGCTTTTTCACACAAAAATAAATGTTAAGCTCATAAAGTATCCAGACTGAAGTTCTGTGAAAGCTTTTCAGTTATCTTAAAGATAAAAGAAAACCCAGATCAAATCAGAGCATGAAGAAATAAAAAAATAAACCCCCACGACCACCATTTCGAAATAGTTTCTTCTTCTTCTTCTTCTTCTTCTTCTTCTTCTTCTTCCTCCTCCTTCTCCTCCTCCTCTTCTTCTTCTTCTTGTGTTCTTGTTGTTGTTCTTGTTGTTGTTGTTGTTGTTCTTCTTCTTCTTCTTCTTCTTCTTCTTCTTCGTCG
>CM054142.1:20407362-20409862 GCA_028751875.1 Rapana venosa | reverse complement strand
TCTTTTTATACCATGACCTCTCTCCCCCACTCGCTCCCTCCCTCTCTCTCTCTCTCTCTTTCTCTCTCTCTCTCTCTCTCTCTCTCTCTCTCTCTCTCTCTCTCTCTCTCTCTCTTTATACCATTACCCTCCCCCCCTCTCTCTCTCTTACCCTTTATACTCCCCCTCTCTCTCTCATCATCACCATCATCATCATCATCATTCATCATCATCATCATCATCATCATCATCATTTCTCTTATTCCCTGTGGCTAAAGGACTTTCATCTCTGCTACACTTCAGCCAGGACTACTGAGAGAAAGCAGACAGACCAATAAGTACTCCTGCACATTAGCCACCAGACAGGCGCCAGAAAAACAATCTTTTAGAGGTACTTGTTTGTTGACTGACAAGACAGGCGCCAGATAAACAATCTTATAGAGGTTCTTGTTTGTTGACGAGACAGGCGCCAGATAAACAATCATTTAGAGGTTCTTGTTTGTTGTCGAGACAGGCGCCAGAAAAACAATCTTTTAGAGGTTCTTGTTTGTTGACGAGATAGGCGCCAGAAAAACAATCTTGTAGAGGTTCTTGTTTGTTGACGAGAGAGGTGCCAGAAAAACAATATTGTAGAGGTTCTTGTTTGTTTTCTGACGAGACAGGCGCCAGATAAACAATCTTTTAGAGGTTTTGTTTGTTGACGAGACAGGCGCCAGAAAAACAATCTTTTAGAGGTTCTTGTTTGTTTTCTGACGAGACAGGCGCCAGATAAACAATCTTGTAGAGGTTCTGTTTGTTGACGAGCTAGACAGGTGCCAGATAAACAATCTTTTAGAGGTACTTGTTTGTTGACTGACAAGACAGGCGCCAGATAAACAATTTTGTAGAGGTTCTTGTTTGTTGACGAGACAGGCGCCAGATAAACAATCATTTAGAGGTTCTTGTTTGTTGTCGAGACAGGCGCCAGAAAAACAATCTTTTAGAGGTTCTTGTTTGTTGACGAGACAGGCGCCAGAAAGACAATTTTTTAGAGTTTCTTGTTTGTTGATGAGACAGGCGCCAGATAAACAATCTTTTAGAGGTACTTGTTTGTTGACTGACAAGACAGGCGCCAGATAAACAATTTTGTAGAGGTTCTTGTTTGTTGATGAGACAGGCGCCAGAAAGACAATTTTTTAGAGGTTCTTGTTTGTTGACTGACAATACAGGCGCCAGATAAACAATCTTTTAGAGGTACTTGTTTGTTGACTGACAAGACAGGCGCCAGATAAACAATTTTGTAGAGGTTCTTGTTTGTTGACGAGACAGGCATCAGATAAACAATCATTTAGAGGTTCTTGTTTGTTGTCGAGACAGGCGCCAGAAAAACAATCTTTTAGAGGTTCTTGTTTGTTGACGAGACAGGCGCCAGAAAGACAATTTTTTAGAGTTTCTTGTTTGTTGATGAGACAGGCGCCAGATAAACAATCTTTTAGAGGTTCTTGTTTGTTGACGAAACAGGCGCCAGATAAACAATCTTTTAGAGGTTCTGTTTGTTGACTGACAATACAGGCGCCAGATAAACAATCTTTTAGAGGTTCTTGTTTGTTGACGAGACAGGCATCAGATAAACAATCTTTTAGAGGTTCTTGTTTGTTGACGAGAGAGGTGCCAGAAAAACAATCTTGTAGAGGTTCTTGTTTATTTTCTGACGAGACAGGCGCCAGATAAACAATCTTTTAGAGGTTCTTGTTTGTTTTCTGACGAGACAGGCGCCAGATAAACAATCTTGTAGAGGTTTTGTTTGTTGACGAGCTAGACAGGTGCCAGATAAACAATCTTTTAGAGGTTCTTGTTTGTTGACGAAACAGGCGCCAGATAAACAATCTTCCAGAGGTTCTTGTTTGTTGGCGAGATAGACAGGCGCCAGATAAACAATCTTTTAGAGGTTCTTGTTTGTTGGCGAGATAGACAGGCGCCAGATAAACAATCTTGTAGAGGTTCTTGTTTTTTGACTGACGAAACAGGCGCCAGATCAACAATCTCGTAGAGGTTCTTGTTTGTTGACTGACAAGACAGGCGCCAGATAAACAATCTTGTAGAGGTTGTTGTTTGTTGACTGACAAGACAGGCGCCGGATAAACAATCTTTTAGAGGTTCTGTTTGTTGACGAGACAGGCGCCAGATAAACAATCTTTTAGAGGCTCTGTTTGTTGTCGAGACAGGCGCCAGAAAAACAATCTTTTAGAGGTTCTGTTTGTTGTCGAGACAGGCGCCAGATAGACAATCTTTTAGAGGTTCTTGTTTGTTGACGAGACAGGCGCCAGATAGACAATCTTTTAGAGGTTCTTGGTTGTTGACGAGAGAGGTGCCAGATAGACAATCTTTTAGAGGTTCTTGGTTGTTGACGAGACAGGTGCCAGATAAACAATCTTTTAGAGGTTCTTGTTTGTTTTCTGACGAGACAGGCGCCAGATAAACAATATTTTAGAGGTTCTGTGTGTTGATTGATGAGACAGGCGCTATATAAAAGTCATTTAGA
>CM054142.1:20401421-20406862 GCA_028751875.1 Rapana venosa | reverse complement strand
TTCTCCCTCCTCTCCTTCCTCTCTCTCCCCCTTCTCTTCTCTTCTCTTCTCTCCTCTCTCTTCTCTTCTTTTCTCTCCTCTCCTCTCTTCTTCTCTTCTCTCCTCTCTTCTCCTCTCTTCTCTTTGATACGCGTACGTCGTCAATTCTGTCCAGGGTAAAGACACAGAAAAGGTCATTTACCGGACCTGGGCCTGACCTCTTTGACCCATACCCTCCTCCTCCACTCTCTCCTCCCCCCCCCCCCCCCACCCCACCCCACCCCACCCCCCTCCTCCCACCCCAACCTCTCCAGCCACCTCCTTTATTTCTGCATCCTCCATTGTCTCCCCCTCCAGTCTCCTCCTCCCTCCTCCCCCCCCCCCTGCCTCCCTCCTCCCCCCCCCCCCCCCCCCGTCCCCTTTTCTTCCCCTCTCCCTGACCCCCTTACTCCCCTTTCCCCTCTGACTGGCCACGCCCGTTCTGCCTTAGAGTCAGTGACCTCAGTGTCTGTGTGTGTGAATGGTGTGTTGTGGGTGTGTGTGTGGGAGGGAGGGAGGGGGGGGGTGGGAGGGTAGGGGGGTTGTGTGTTTGTGTGTTTGTGTGGTGTGGAGTGTGGGTTAGGTGGGTGTGTATGTGTGTGTGGGTGTGTGGGTGGGTGAATGTGGGTGTGGGAGGTGTGTGTGTGTGTGGATGGAGGGGGGGGGGGGGGGGGTTGTATGTGTCGTTGTCTGTGCGTGTGCATGTGTGTGTGTGGGGGGGGGGGGGGGGAGGGGGGGTGTAAGTTGTATGTGTGTGTTGTGTGTTTGTGTGTGTGTGTGTGTTTGTATGTAGTGTAGTATGAGTGTGTGTGTGTGTTGTATTGTGTGTGGTGTGTTGTGTTGTGTGTTTGTGTGTGTGTGTGTGTGTTTGTTTTTTTTTGGGGGGCGGGTGTGTGTGTGTGTGTGTGTGTAGTGTGTGTGTATGTGTGTGTGTGTGTGTGTGTATAGCGTGTGTGTGTTGTGTATGTATGGTGTGTGTGTGTAAGAGGTGTGTAAGTTTGTGTGTGTGTGTCTGTGTGTGTCTGTGTGTGTCTGTGTGTGTGCAAGTTGTATGTGTGCAAGGTGTGTGTGTAAGTATGTGTGTGTTTGTGCATATGTGTGCCTGTCTGTGTGTGGGTGTGTGTGTGTGCGTGTGTGCGCGCGCGCGCGCGTGTAAGTTGTACGTATGTAAGGTGTGTGTATAAGTTGTGTGTATCTGTAAGTTGTCTGTGTCTTTGTGTGCGTGTCTGTAAGTTGTATGTGTGTAAGTTGTGTGTATGTGTGTAGGATGCAGGTGCTATCAGCCAGCATCTGGTATCAAAGCGGCACCTGGCAGACACACAGGTGTGGGGGGAGGGGGGGGGGGAGGGGATGTTGACGCCCTGAAGTTGATCATCCTCTGCCCCCATGCACAGCTCCAGGCCTCCTTACCTGCACGCTCTAGGCCTCCGTGCACCGCTCCAGGCCTCCTTACCTGCACGCTCTAGGCCTCCGTGCACCGCTCCAGGCCTCCTTACCTGCACTCTCTAGGCCTCCGTGCACCGCTCCAGGCCTCCTTACCTGCACGCTCTAGGCCTCCATGCACAGCTCCAGGCCTCCTTACCTGCACGCTCTAGGCCTCCGTGCACAGCCCCAGGCCTCCTTACCTGCACGCTCTAGGCCTCCATGCACAGCTCCAGGCCTCCTTACCTGCACGCTCTAGGCCTCCATGCCTGCACGCTCTAGCCTCCGTGCACCGCTCCAGGCCTCCTTGCCTGCACGCTCTAGGCCTCCGTGCACCGCTCCAGGCCTCCTTGCCTGCACGCTCTATACTAGGCCTAGCTTGGCCTGAGCACTCTGGGCCATCAGCATGAACATACTTACACGCCCACATGCACGCGCACACATTATAATTATGCATATGTATAAATATGTGTATGCATGTATACATTCATAATTTCATATTTCATATTATATTATATTATGTTATATATGTATATGTTTATGTTGTGTGGTGTGTGTGTGTGTGTGTGTGTTGTGTATAATTATATGTGTGTGCGTGTGATGTGTATATCATTTACATAATACATCATTCATATGTTTTATATATATATTTATATATATATATATATATATATATATATTATATATATATATATATATATATTATATATATATATATATATAAAACACATGTGTGTATACATACTTAAATGCACACGCTCACAAACACACACAAACACACACACACACACACACACAACCACACACGACCTTGCACACACGCGCACGCGCACGCACGCATGCACACACACATGCATACATACAAATGCACATACAAATGCACACACACACATGCCTCTGATATAACATACACATGCAATGCGCCTGCGCCCGAGCACACACACATGCACACACACACACACACACACACACACACAAAGTGTCCATCTAAAATCACTAAATGTGAACTGAAGATATCACACACAAAGTGTATACACACACATGTGCTCTAATATACACATATATATATAACTGCGTACGTGCACGTACACATAGACACACATACACACATGCAGGTGTGTATGAGTATGTGTGTGCGTGTATATGTATGTGTGTGTAATTTGTATTTTTCAATATTATTATCTTATCGATTTTCCTCTTTTTACTGGTTGAATTTAATGGTAAAGGATGCAATAACGTAGTATTTCAGTATAATCATTAAGAAATTTGTTCTTAGATAGATGGCTTGATGAAAAAAAGCAAATGCATTGCTTATTCAATGTACCATCTGGAAATAAAAATGTGACTTGACTTGACTTGACTTGACTTGTGCCTACACATCTGTACCTTCGCCTCCCCCTTCACCTCCTCCTCCCCCCCCCCCCCCCCCCCACCTCCCGTAACCTTTTACTCATACGCATACAAATGATTGCATTGTTTATCAGCAAAGGCCATCAATGCCTTCACTCACATCTTGTCAACTGTCTTTTTTCTTAACAGTAATGCCATGTACTGAACATTAGCATGCAACAGAGATACACCTACCCCTGTTGTGTGTGCGTGTGTTGTGTGGGGGGTTGTGGTGTGTGGTGTGCGTGCGGTGCGTTGCGTGCGTGCGTGCTGGTGGTGGTTGGTGTGTGGTGTGTGGTGTGTGTGTGTTGTGTGGGTTTTGGTGTGTGTGTGTGGTGTGTGTGTGTGTTTTGTTTGCGTGCGTGTGTGTGTGTGTGTGTGTTTTGTGTGTGTTGTGTGTGTTTTTGGCGGGGTGTGTGTAAGTTGTGTGTGTATAAGTTGTGTTTTGAGTGTGCGTGTGGTGTGTGCTAGTGTGTGTGTGCAGGGCGCGTATATTGTTTTCTTTCCTTGTGTGTGGGCTTAGTGTGCTTGTATAGTTGTGTTTAGTGTAAGTTTTATTTAAAGTGTGGTGTGTGTTGCGTGCGTGCGTTTAAGGTGTGTGGTGGTGTTGTGTGTGTGTGTGTGTGTGGTTTTGGTGTGTGTTTGTGTGTGTGTGTGTGTGTGTTAAGTGTGTGTGTATTTTATGCATTGTATGTATATATTGCCTTATCTGTCCTGCTATTATGCTGCAAATATTTCACAAACAAAACAGTAACCTATAGTGATTGTCTCAGATAACCCAGGGCACTGACCTGAGTTTTTATGATGTCTGTATGAAAGCTTTTTTAAGTAGTCTTTATGATCAAACCACGTGTCGGCATCACTGAGCACTTTAACTCTATACATACATACATACATACATACATACATACATACATACATACATACATACATACATACATACATACATATATGTATGCATACGTACGTACGTACATACATACATACATACATACATACATACATACATACATACATACATACGTACGTGCGTATGTACGTACATACGTACATAATACATACATACACACATACATACATACATACATACATACATACAGACAGACAGACAGACAGATATACACACACATACACACAGACACTGCATACGTAAAATACAACATACACACCACAACAGACAGACATAACAACATACATCCCAACAGACAACATACATACATACATACATCATACAACACAACATACAAACAACAACAACAACACAACACACAAACACACAGACACTCATACTCCCCACATACATACACACACAGATAGACCATACATAATACATACATACTACAACATACAGACAGACAAAAATCCATCCACCATACAACATACATCCATACTCCATCCATTCATACATCCACCATCCAACCATACATCCATCCATAAAACCATACATACATCCATCCATCCATACAATCACCCAAATCCATCCATCCATCCATACATCCATCCATCCATCCACCATCCACCCCATATACATACATACATACATACATACACACAGCCCCTCGTCATCAGAAACAGAACACCCCTACCCACCACCATCAGCAGCAGCATGGCTAATTTCTATGTTGGCACAGGTTTCACAAGTCATTCCCCTTTCTGGACAGACACCTTCAGAGATGACAGCTACTCTTTCCTCCTCCTCCACCTCCTCCCTCCTCCTCCTCCCTCCCTCCTCCCCCTCTCCCTCCTCCCTCCTCTTCCTCCTCCTCCTCCTCCTCTCCCCTCCTCCTCCTCTCCCTCCTCTCCTCCCTCTTCCTCCCCTCTTCCTCCTCCTCCTCTTCCTCTTCCCCTCCTCCTCTTCCTCTTCCTCCTCTCCCTCCCCTCCTCCTCCTCCTCTTCCTCCTCCCCCTCCTCCCCACCTCCCTCCTCCTCCTCCTCCACCTCCTCCTCCTCCTCTTCCTCCTCCCCCTCCTCCTCTCCTCCCCTCCCCCCTTCCTCTTCCTCCTCCTCCTCTCCTCCCCCTCCTCCTCTCCTCTCCCTCCTCCTCCTCTCCCTCCTCCTCCTCCTGCTGTGGGCGAGACTGACTGCTCCAGGTGATAACTAAAGTAATGATAGAGGAGAGCTGACTGTCCAGGCAGGTTGACAGCAACGGGTATAGATGTGGACAGCATAATTATACGCACATACGCACGTGTGCCCGTGTGCACGGTTGTATGCGCACACAGACCACACAGAACAAAGACAGGCAGACAGACAGAGAGACACACACACGCGCGTGCGCCCCGTGCGCACACACACACACACACACACACTAAACAGGCGTAAGAAGAAGAAGAAGAAGAAGAAGGAGAGGGAGAGGGAAAAGGGGGAAGAGGGAGAAGGAGGAGGAGGAGAAGAAGAAGAACAACAACAACATGATGATGATGATGATGAGATGATGATGATGATGATGATGATGATGATGATGACGACGACGACGACAATGACGACGACTGAGAATGACAAAAATAAAAATGAAGGGCAACTTACTTTCGAAAAATAACTTTCGATTCACCTCTCCCTATAATTTTACGTTATCCTAAACGTCTTTATAAAACGAGACAGACACACTGGCA
>CM054142.1:20391421-20393921 GCA_028751875.1 Rapana venosa | reverse complement strand
AGTAGTAGTAGTAGTAGTAGTAGTAGTAGTGGCAGTAGTAGTGGCAGTAGTGGCAGTAGTCGTGCCAGTAGTAGTGGCAGTAGTAGTAGTAGCAGCAGCAGCAGTAGCAGTAGTAGTAGTAGCAGCAGCAGCAGCAGCAGCAGCAGCAGCAGCAGCAGCAGTAGTAGTATTTAGTAGTAGTAGTAGTAGTAGTGGCAGTAGTAGTAGTAGTAGTAGTAGTAGTGGCAGTAGTAGTGGCAGTAGTAGGGGCCCGTAGTAGAAGTGGCAGTAGTAGTAGTAGCAGCAGCAGCAGTAGCAGTAGTAGTAGTAGCAGCAGCAGCAGCAGCAGTAGTAGTAGTAGCAGCAGCAGCAGCAGCAGCAGCAGCAGTAGTAGTAGCAGCAGCAGCAGCAGCAGTAGTAGTAGTAGCAGCAGCAGCAGCAGCAGCAGCAGCAGTAGTAGTAGTAGTAGTAGTAGTAGTAGTAGTAGTAGTAGTAGTAAAATTTAGTAGTAGTAGTAGTGTTGGCATTTTATTATTATTATTATTATTATTATTATTATTATTATTATTATTATTAAAGACAGTGCAGTGGGAAAGAAACAGAAAGTCGTGTTTTAAAAAAAAACCATGTTCTCAGTGTTGTTGTTTCAAATTGCTATGCTACTTACATACATTGAAAGTGTAACAATAATTAAAACCTTTTTCTTTTGTCCACTGCTATTTCCTGAATCATTAAAACTTAACGCTTTCTTAAGTTCTTTTTTTCTGCTTTTTTTTCTTCTGTTTTTTCTCTTCTTTTTTTTCTTCCTGTTTTCTCTTTTTTTTCTTCTTTTTTTCTGTTTTTTTTCTTTCTTTCTGTCTGTCTCTTTTCTTTTCTTTTGTTTTTTTAAAGCTGACTTCATTTTCAGACCGTTTGCATTCTACATGTATTTCCCATCTCCCCAGCCCGTGGGACTTTGGCTTTTAATTAATTAAGGAATAAATCATGAGTTGTGACTCTCTTTCTATATCTTTGTCTGTTTGGCTGGCTAGCTAGCTGGCTCCTTCTCTCTCTCTCTCTCTCTCTCTCTCTCTCTCTCTCTCTCTCTCTCTCTCTCTCTCTCTCCTCTCTCTCTGTCTCTCTGTTTAATGTTTTCTTATATTTCATTGCTTGTGTCATACTTATATATGTATTGACTAATATTTTGTTGTAAGTTTGCTACTTTGTTGTTGGGTTTATTCTATAATATTTTCTTTAGGAAAATGGGGAGTGGAGTAGGGCATGTGCAAAGAAACGTTGTACTTATTCATTTCCCTACAACATAGTGTTAAATGCATTTGTATATTCTCTGTTTATCTGTCTGTCTCTGCCTCTACCTCTGTCTCTATCTCTGTCTCTGCCTATCTGTTGTTGTCTGTCTGTCTGTCTTTCTTTCTCTCTTCTCTCCCTCTCCCTCTCTCTCTCTCTCTCTTCGCCCCCCCCCCCCCCCCCCCCTCCCCTTCTTTCTCTTATTGTCTCTTTGATTTTCATCTAATTTAGTAGTAGTATTTCATTATTATGGTCATTTAAATCTTCATTGGAATGTATCTAATATGCTGAATCTTACTGTTTGCATACGTTTGTTTATTTGAAGGTGTTGTTTTTTTCATTGGTGTGTTTGTCTGTTTGTTGCTGTTAGGTTTAGTTTCGGTTCTTCTGTTTTGATTAGTGTGTGTCTGTGTGTGTTTGTGTTGTGTGTGTGTGTGTGTGTGTGTGTGTGTGTGTAAGTGTGTGTGTGTGTGGTGTGTGTGTGTGTGTGTGTGTGTGTGTGTGTGTGTGTGTGTGTGTGTGTGTGTGTGTGTATGTGTGTGTGTGTTTGTAAGTGTGTATGTGTATGTGTTTATGTACGTGTGTGTGCGTGTAGTTTTTCTTGACTTTTTCTTTCTTTCTTTCTTTTCTTGTTGGTTTTTTTTTTCCTTTCTTTTCTTTTTTGTGTGAGAGCATGGCGTAAAGAAGCCCTGTGCTTATCCATTTACTTTCAATAAACATTTCGAGTTCGAGAGTTCGAGTTCGAAAGGTCTCGAGTTCGAGTTCTCACGCTCTGCTCTTCCTGACACAACAGTAGTACGCTTGATTCCCAGATCAGAACGTTAAGCGTTCGAATCTTTTTTTAGGATCAAAGACAGACAGACAGACCGACAGACAGACACACACACACACACACACACACACACACACACACACACACACACTCACACACGACCTTCTCTGCACTTTGCTAGTATTGAGAGTATAGTAACTAACTGCCCCTACTTCTGGCTACTTTTGTTCTTTTTGTTTCTTTTAATTTAACCCCCCCTCCCTCCTCCCCCCCCCCTCCCACACTCTCCCCTTCCCTCTCCTCCTCTTCTTCGTTGTGTCTGGAGGTAAGGGCGTGTGGGCACCCCCACCCCCACCCCCAACCCCTCATCGCCCCCCCCCCCCCCCCCCCCCCCCCCCCCCCCCCCCCCCCCCCCCCCCCCCCCCCCCCCCCCCCCCCCCCCCCCCCCCCCTTAACTCCCCT
>CM054142.1:20386421-20388921 GCA_028751875.1 Rapana venosa | reverse complement strand
CTCTCGCTCTCTGTCTCTCTCTGTGTCTATCTCTCTGTTTGCCTGTCTGTCTGTATCTCTCTCTCTCCTCTTATTTCCCAACACCTTCCATCCCCAACCTATACCCCCGTGGGGGGGACGGGATAGCCTAGTGGTTAGAACATTGCGCTCGCAATCTGACGACCCGGGTTTGATTCCCGTTCAGGGGGATATTTTTATCCCTGGAGTTAACATCAGTGCAGACTCCACTCTCCCCAAAAGTCCTTCGGATGAGACTATAAACCGAGGCCCCGTGTGCAAACGCACGCAGAACATCTTGCGTACACGTTAAATTCTGTTCCGCTTTTCGTAAGAGTAGGCCATTGTGTACCGGTGGGAACAGATGACAGAATTTACAAAACCGCATACACTCGAGGACTGAATGTAAAAAAAAAGCACATAAGTGCCTATTCCATTATCCTCGATATAAAAGGTTTTCTTTTAATTTAAAATTTTAAAAATATATATGTGTATACTCCCTCCCCCTCCCTTCCCTTCTTCCCCCCTTTCCCACCTCAAAACAATTCATATTACTTTTTCTTTCAAGATGTGATGATGTAATAATTATGTGTCTCATGTATCACGGTTTATGTTAATACCGAGACTATTACGCTGCCGATTAAATAATATTTAAGACAGGCTCAACCAGCCCTTCTGGTTTATTTCTTCTTCTGTGTGTTTTTTTGGTGTGTGTGTGTGTGTGTGTTGTGTGTGTGTGGTGTGTGGTGTGTGTGTGTGTGTGGTGTGTGTGTGTGTGTGATGTGTGTTCGGGGGGGAGGGGGGGACATGCTCTTATTTTGTTTCTTGTTAATAATATTTTTTTGTTGTTTTCCATGTCGGGGGGGGGGCGGGGGGGGGGGGGGGGGGGGGGGGGGGATGGTTTCTTTCTTTCTGTTTATTGCAAGAAGAGATTGTGTGCATGTGTATGTGTGGTGTGGTGTGGTGGGCAATGTGTGTGTGTTTGTTTGTGTTTGTGCGAGTGTGTGTGTGTGTGTGAATATGAATCCCCCCTCTTCTCCCCTCTCTCACTCCTATCTCCTCTTCCTTCCTATCCTTCCATCCCCCCCCCTTAGACTCTCCACCTCCCCCACCCCGCCCAACCCCCCCCCCCCCACCCCCACCCCCCCCGACACTCAACCCTGCCTTTTCCCATCCTGAAGCATTTCATATTTGTCTTCAAGATATGGCATATCAATATCTGTGTCTCGTGTATCAGGGTTTATGGTTTGTGCAGACGATGACAGTGTCGATTAAACCATGTTTAAAGGCAGGCCCCGTTATGTTTAAGGCAGGCTCCGTTATGTTTAAAGGCAGGCTCCGTTATGTTTAAGGCAGGCTCCGTTAGCGGGTTTCATAAAATTGATTTCGCCGTTTGGTTTATTTCCTCTTTGATTCGTTTTATTTGGTTGGGTTTTTTTGGAGGGGGGTTGTTGTTTTTGTTTTGGGTGGTCTGCTGTTTTCTTTATTTTCTTTGTTTTGTATGGTTTTTGTTTGCCTTTGCTAGAGTGTATGGTGTTTGGTCTTCTTGTTAAGAGAGAGAGAGAGGGTGGGGGGAGGGGGGGAAGACAGAGATAGAGGAGAGAGAGAGAGAGAGAGAGAGAGAGAGGAGAGAGAGAGAGAGAGAGAGTGTGTGTATGTGTGTGCATGTGCGTGCAAGTGTAAGCATGCATACATACATGTGTGTATATGGTTGGGTTCGTGCATATGTGTGCATGTTTGTGCATGTTCATGTGTGTGTGCACGTTTGTGTGTGTGTGTGTGTGTGTGTGTGAAAACAAGTCTGCTCCTCTCTCTGTGTCTCTGTCTCTGTCTCTGTCTCTCTTCTTCTTCTTCTTCTTCTTCAAGTTCTTCTTCTTCTTCTTCCTATTGACCACGGGCCACATTGGGCAATGACAATGAACTGGTCAAAGGTCTCTCTTCTTCCTTCCCACATCCTCCATCCCCCACCCTATACCCCCTCCCTCCCTTCTTCCCCTCTCTCCTACCTGGAAACAATTCATATTACTTTTTTTATCTTCAATTTAGGTAATTTATATTTAT
Organism: Rapana venosa; assembly: GCA_028751875.1. Taxonomy (NCBI): domain Eukaryota; kingdom Metazoa; phylum Mollusca; class Gastropoda; order Neogastropoda; family Muricidae; genus Rapana; species Rapana venosa. Next base: position 20,386,863 of record CM054142.1, on the reverse strand, counting down.
TTATTTATTCTTTTATATCGAGGAGAATGGAATAAGTACTCATGTGCTTTTTTACATCCAGTCCACGTGTGTATGCGGTTTTGTAAATTCTGCCATCTGTTCCCACTGGCACACAATGGCCTACTCTTCCGAAAAGTGGAACAGGATTTTAACATGTGCGCAAGATGTTCTGCGTGCGTTCACACACAGGGGGCCTCGATTTATAGTCTCATCCGAAGGACTTTTGGGGAGAGTGGAGTCTGCACTGATGTTAACTCCAGGGGAAAATATCCCCTTAAACGGGAATCGAACCCGGGTCGTCAGATTGCGAGCGCAATGTTCTAACCACTAGGCTATCCTGTCCTCTCAAGATGTGATGATGTCATAATTATATGACTCATGTATCACCGGGGTTTACCACACAATGCCCAGACTATGACACTACTGCCGATTAAATCATGTT
>CM054142.1:20376421-20381421 GCA_028751875.1 Rapana venosa | reverse complement strand
TGTGCGTGTGAGGTTGTTTTTGTGGTTTGGGGGGAGTTGTTTTTTTTAAGGGGAAGTGGGGTTGTATGTTTGGGTTTTTTGTTTGTTTGTTTGTTTGTTTGTTGGGTGGGGGGGTATTCTTTTTTTGTGCTCTCTCTCTCTCTCTCTCTCTCTCTCTCTCTCTCTCTCTCTCTCTCTCTCTCTCTCTCTCTCTCTCTCTCTCTCTCTCTCTTTTCAAATTATTCCGTATTTCTATTTCTTCAGTTAGTTTGGTAGATTTTCATTTTAAGTTACACAAAATAATCAAGGAGTATCATTTTTCTTTTAAGAAAACGAATTAAGTTAAAAGAGCACAATTACAAAATACTTTCTTCAAACTAAGTGATATTATATACTTTCCCAGTACTTAACAATTAACTTACAACACACACACACACACACACACACACAGCACACACACATACACACACACACACACACACACACACACACACACACAATCGGGCAAATAAAGAATAGGTAGACCACCAGTTCGATGTAATCCACTGTGCACATTAAAAAAAACAACAACTAAACACTGATGCCTCTTAATAAATGAGCAATCTCGAAAATAATACTCACATATCCGCCATAGAGTACAGAAATCACACACAGCTTACGTTAAATACAAGATATAGCGTTATATAGATTTGATATAATATTTTATCATCATCATCATCATCATCATCATCATTATTTGCTTCAGTATTATTCAATTCAGGCATTACACAGTCTTGGTCAGATTCTATAGCTGTAAACCAAGAGGCACAGTATGGAGAATGCTATATCTTTTTTTTCTTTTTCTTTTTTTATCTTTTTTTTATGCCACACCAAGGGCACGAAAGGTGAACTCGAAAATTGAGATGTAAAAACACCAAGCCGTATAGAATTCGATGACCGTTGACTCTGAACTTTAGCATTGTACTCTTCCACTCTGTCTGTACCTTTACTTTAATACTGTTGGAAATGAATGAATGTTTGGGTCGTTTTTCTTCATTAATTTTTCCGCATAAAAGTGTAGACTTTGGTGAATAGTATTAATTATGAAGTCAGCAGCTGGATCTGTGCTAAATCCATATGTTGCACTGCATTAATAAACGCTGGGGTGGGGGGGGGGGGGGGGGGGGGGGTGAGGGGAGGGGGGTGGAGGCGGGGTTATTTAAATTTTAATATCAGAACGCAAATGGAAGTTTTTGTGGTGCATTTTTTCCCCAAGGTCTTACCGAAGTTATATGTTTATTTTACATTAAAAGTGTACTTTAGTGAAGTCTTGTCATTGCAGCCAAAAAAAACATATATTATATATATATATATATATATTTTTATATATATATATTATTATATATATATATATTATATATATATATATATATTTTATATTTTAGTGTTTACTTTTTTTTCAAAGCAAAGATGTGTTTTTAGTACTCTATGCATGTTTCGAATCTCGAATCATTTTCATTCAACGTCTTGAATTCTTTGCCCTTTGTAAAGTACTTTGTTTTCTTTTCCTGTGAATTTTACAACGGAGTTTCAGAACCCATTTTAGAGCAGGGTTTTTGTTTGGTTTGGTTTTTTGTTGTTGTTTTGTTGTTGTTGTTGTTGTTTTTTGTTTGGTTGCTGGTTGGGTTTTTGTTGTTGTTGTTGGGTGGTTTGATGTTGTTGGGTTTTTTTGGGGGGAGTTGCTCCCACTACACAGTGTGTGTGTGCGTACGTGCGCGCTCGCGCGCGCGCCGCGCGGGTGTGTGTGTGTGTGTGTGTGTGTTTTGTGTGTGGGGTGTGTGTGTGTGTGTGGTGTGTGTGTGTGTGTGTGTTTTGCGCGCGCGAGTGTGTGTGTGTGTGTGTGTGTGTGTGAGTGTGGCGTGTGGTGTTTGCATGCAACTGTGTGTTTGTCTGTGTGCATATGTGTCTGTGTGTGTGTGTATGTGGGTGTGGGTGTGTGTGTGGTGTGTGCGCGCGTTTTTGGCAGCCACTACGCAGTGTGTGTGTGTGTGCGCGCGCACGCGCGAGTTTGTGTGGGGAGGTGTGTGTGTATGTGTGGTATTTGCATGAAACTGTGTGTTTGTGTTTGTGTGCATATGTGTCTGTTTTGTGTGTGTGTGTGTGTGCGTTGTGGTTGTTTTTGTGTGTGTGTGTGTGTGTTGTTTTGTGTGGAAAATATATTAATCTTATTTGTAAACTGTCGCATGTGTACAGGTAAAAAGGTAAAGGTGTCCCATAACCTAGGCGGTCATAGGGGAGCGAGGCGTCAGAGACCTCACTTCTCTAGGGCCAGCATATTGAGGGCGGCGCCCATCTCCTCTCCCTCGCTGCATGTGTACAGGTGTGTGTTTATTTCTGGTCATCAGGCACTGACAAAGCAAACAAAGCAAACACTGGAATCGGCTCAGGACGTCCATTCTCCAGTGATATTTGCCCATATGATTTTTTAAAATATATTTCATATTTTTATATGTATTTCACATGAATTCCATGCTTGTAACTTTGGAATGAGCACAGAATGTTCATTTTGCAGTATTAATTGCCTATATGATAATATATTTTGTATATGTTTTTATTTCTTTGAAGTGTTTCCTTTATATGCGAAACATGTATATATCCAGAATGATAGAATCAAGCGGAATGGTTGAAATTCTCGGCACAGTCTAAATTTAGGCTCTTTTTTTGCCCTTTAAAATGAACAGAATAAAGTTCCATGCAGTTCAGTATGTTCATTTTCAGGTTAACAGTGCTCCATTATTTTGAAGTTATCAGTATCTGGGACGTGACGGGATAGCATCAGTAGTCAGAGCATCGTTTTTCCCCCCAAGCTAAGGTTAACCAGCATTGAGCGTGGTTACCAACTGGATGGGTGACCGTTTACGTGCCTTGGCTTCAGTAGGGTCCCCCCAGTTCACCCAGCTGTAAATGGGTACCTGTTCTCTTTAGGGACAGGGAAGGTAAAGCAGCGAGGGAGAGGATATGGGCGCCGTCCTCAATATGCTGGCCCCTAGAGAAGTTGAGGTCTCTGGTGCCTCGCTCCTCAACGACCGCATAGGTTATGGTAACACCTTTACCTTTGTAACTGTACAGTTTGGTCTTGAAGGGACTGTCCGTGATAAGCTTTATGCATAGATGAAGGCGACAGTTCTGATGTGGCCTTTGTGGTCGACGGGCCTATAAACAACATGGAACATGACATGGAGAATGATGTTGAAGGGTAGAGTGAGTGAGATGGCCTGACCCCGTTTCTATGATGTGCAAATGACTTGAATCATTATCGGCCAAATCCTGCATGCTAGACCAACTTAATGTAGGTATGGACGGAGAATCTTTTATATGAAAAAAAAAAGCAACAAAAACAACAAACAATGTCAATGACCGCTCGCTCGCTTCATTTTGAGATGTGGTTGGCCGACATTGTGTGTGTATGTGTGTATGAATATATATTTTGAGGGGTGTCTGTGTAAAGGGTGTGTGTGTGGTGTTTGTGTGTGTGTGTGTGTGTGTGAATATAAGCTACATTATATGAGCTTTGGTATAGATATATTTGTGTGCGTGCGGTGGCGTGTGTGTGTGTGTGTGTGTGTGTGTAAGCGTGTGTGTGTGAGCGGTTTGTGTGTATGTGTTCGCGTATACATACGTACATGTGTGTGCGCGTGCGTGCGTGCGTTTTTTGTGTGTGTGTTTTTTTGTGTTTGTTGTGTACATACGTACATGTGTGTGTGCGCGTGGGGTGCGTGTGTGTGTGTGTGTGTGTATGTGTGTGTGTGCGTGCGTGCGTTTAATGTGTTTTTGTGTTTGTGTCTGTGTCTGATTCTGTGTTGATAGGTGCAGGTGCGTGTGAAGCATCTATCAAGCTGCACGCACACACACACATACACACATACATACACACAACACACAAAAACAAAACATACACACACACAACACACACACATACACACACAACACCACACACACCACACACCACACCATAAAACAACACACCCCAACACACACAACACACACACACACACACCACACACACACACACACCACACAAGCCGTTGATGTGTTTTCCCAAAAATATTTATTATTATTATTTTTTTTTATTATTTTATTATTATTTTACCGCACCTTTTGCCATACGATAACACCATGATGTGTTAATAGCTTGTGAGTCTGGGTCTGTCTGGCAGCTTCTTTCTTTTTTTGTTTATTGTATTTATTTATTTTTTTTGTTTGTCCTTTTTCTCTGGGGTATGCCATTGACCTGCAACTATGCTCCATTGACCGAAAAAAAAGTATATGAGTGATTCACTACTTTGTGCTCTGTCTGTCTGTCTGTCTGTCTGTTTGTCTGTCTGTTTATTTGTTTGTTTTAGTTCTCTGTGTTCGATTTAATTTTACGTCTCTTCACAAAATGTCATATTAGACACATTTAAACATATATATTAAAAAATGTGGAGGGGAAGGGGGTGGGGAGAGGAGGAGGTTCTGTGTTTGTGTGGGAATCTGTCTGTCCTGCTTCTGTCTGTCTGTCTGTCTCTGTCTGTCTCTGTCTGTGCATGTGTGTGTTTCTGTGTGTGTATTTGTGTGTGTGCGCGCGCGCGTGTGTATGTATGTATGAATGGATGGATGGATGGATGGATGGATGCATGCATGCATGTTTGTGTGTATGTATGTATGTATGTATGTATGTATATGTGTGTATGGATTTATGTATGTATGTATGTATGTATGTATGTATGTATGTATGTATGTATGTATGTATGTATGCATGTATGTATGTATGTATGTATGTATGTATGTATGCATGCATGTATGTATGTATGTATGCATGCATGCATGTATGTATGTATGTATGTATGTATGTATTTGGGCACGGGATAGCTCAGTGGTCAGAGCACTCGCTTTGCCCCCAGCCAAGGTTAAGAAGCATCGAGCGTGGTTACCTGTTGGATGGGTGACCGTTTGCGCGCCTTGGCTTCAGTACAGTCCCCCAGTTCACCCAGCTGTAAATG
>CM054142.1:20358921-20368921 GCA_028751875.1 Rapana venosa | reverse complement strand
AACAACGTAAGAGATATTTAGCCACAGCCAGTTGTCGATATTCGTCTAATGGCAAAATTCCTATCTCCTTATAGGTACTCCTTATAGGTGTGTGTGTGTGTGTGTGTGTGTGTGTGCGTGTGTGTGCGTGAGTGTGTGCGTGTAGCTAGTGCTCTAAGATTTACCAATGATGAGATTATTGCATATAATTATGCAACCGTTATTACCCACCATGAAGGTAGCCGCACTCGGATCCATCCGCCTTCGGGATGATGTCTAAACATTGACAAGCCTGCATGCGTTTTGTTTTCCTTTTTTTAACGTTCTTACTGGCGAAAGACGGACGGGATAGCCTAGTGGTTAGAACATTGCGCTGGCAATCTGACGACCCGGGTTCGATTCCCGTTCAAGGGGATATTTTTCCCTGGAATTGACATCAGTGCAGATTCCACTCTCCCCAAAAAAGTCCTTCGGATGAACTATAAACCGAGGCTCCGTGTGCGAACACACGCAGAAGATCAAGTTAAATCCTGTTCCGCTTTTTGTAAGAGTAGGCCAGTGTGTGCCGGTGGGAACAGATGACAGAATTGACAAAACCGCATATACACGGGGACTGGATGTATAAAAAAAAAAGCACATAAGTGCTTATTTCATTATCCTCGATATAAAAGAATTTTTTTTTAATTTAAAAATAAAATAAAGACGGAAGGGGTCGTAAACATGTCTGCATGGGTTGGCACAGCACACAGGGGGTCTCAGTTTATAGTCCCATCTGAAGGACCTTTGCATGTTGTGGTAACAGCGAGTAATTTGATGTTCAGTCAACATTTCCTGACAGTCTGTTTGGCTTTCATTTGCTTGTTTTGGTTTGGTTTGGTTTGTGTTGTGTTGTAGTTTTGTCTTTCTGTCTGTCTATTTGTTTGTCTATCTCTCTGTCTCCACCACCACCACCTTCACCACCACCACCACCCACCCCTTTCTCCCTGGCCCATGTTCTTGTTTGTTTTGCTTGTGTTTGCTTGTAGTCTGCTGTCTTCTGTCTGTCTTCCCCACACCCCCACCCCCCCCCCCCCCCCCCCCCCCCCCCCCCACCCCCCCCCCCCCACACCTTCTACAAATCCCCTGTGTGTGGCTGGTCCTATTTGTTGTGTTTCTTTTTTTTTTTTGGTTTTGTTTTGTTTTGTTTTAGTTTGGTTTGTTTTCTTTTGGGGGTTGGGGTTTTGTTGTTGTTGTTGTTGTTTGTTGTTGTTTTTTTGCAAGGGCAATTTTATATGCATGCACAGGTTGTGTGTGTTTATTTTATTCTTTTTCTTTATTGCGAGGATAATGGAATAAGCGCTCAAATGCTTTTTTTTTTCCACGTGTGTTGTATATTTTGTCATCGCGTTCCCACCGGCATACAATGGCCTACTGTTTCGAAAAGCGGAACGGGTTTTAGCGTGTGCGCAAGATGTTCTGCGTGCGTTCGCACACGGAACCTCGGTTTATAGTCTCATCAGAAGGACTTTTGGGGAGAGTGGAATCGGCACTGATGTTAACTCCAGAGGAAAATATCCCCTTGAACGGGATTCAAACCCGGCGTCAGCAGATCACGAGTGGTTGTGGTGTGTGGTGTGTGTGTGTGTGTGTGTGTGTGTGTGTGTGTGTGTTGTGTGTGTGTGTGTGTTGTGTGTGTGTGTGTGGTGTGCGCGCGCGGGTGTGTGTGTGTGTGTATGTTGTGTGTGCTTATGTGTGTGCTTGTGTGTGTACACACGCGCCGCTGTATGTGTGTGTGTTTATCTGAATGTGTGTACGTGTGTATGCGCGCGCACGTACACACATTCAGATAAACACACACACACACACACACTCATATATATATATATATTATATATATATATATATATATATATATATATATATATATATATATATATATATGTCTATGTGTGTGTATGTCGTGCGTGCTTATGCGCGTGCGCGCGCGCGCGCGCTGTGCATGCTTACGAGCGTGTGTCCTTGTCGGCTGGTCGGCCCTGAGCTTGACGGTCTGAGAAATTTATTGCACAGCTAGCGGTATAAATTAAACCACCCCCCACCCCCACCCCCCTCATTAATCATTGACTGATCATGACTTAGTTATCTTTCCTTGCTCGTCCTGTCGACCTTGACCTCCCACAGGAGGGAGAGGCAACAATGGCCGATGTTTTTTACGACCCAAAACATGGAAGATTGGGAAGCTCATAATTTTGTGATGAGGCTTTTTGCTTGTTTCCTTTCCTCAAGGGAGAGGTTAGCTTTAGAGGTGTGTGTGTGGGGGGGGGGGGGGGGGGGGGAGGAGGAGGGAGGGATGGTGTAGCAGGGTAAGGAGAAGAGGGAGATGGGGAATGAGTGGTGGTGGGTGGTGGTTGGTGGGGTTGGGAGGGTGTGTTGATCTTAATCTTCGGTTGTGACAACTCTATTCCAGACTTCTCTGTTCTAACTAACCCTGAGATATGACAAAGTAAAACAGTGATGGGAGTTGGGGGGGGGGGGATGGTGGGGGTGGGGGGGGGGGGCAAGGACTAGACTAGGTTTTGATCTATGGTTCGTGTGTAGGCTATACACTGATGAAGAGGTGGGGGGGGGGGGAGAGAGGGGGGATGTGGAATGTTTTATTTTGCATGGAAGATACCGAAAATCATACACATGTTGAAAATAATTAGAAGAAAGAAAGAAAGAAGGGTTCTCGCATTCATGTTGAGAGAGGATTATAAGACAAACCACAACTGAACAAATCCTAGTATGTTGGGATACAAAGGAGAGAGAGAGAGGAGAGGGGAGAGAGAGAGAGAGAGGAGAGAGAGGACACACACACACACACACAGACACACAGAGAGACAGAGAGAGATAGAAGTGGGGGGGGGGGGGGGGGGGGGGGGGAGAGAGAGAAGGCGCAGCCGTAGACGCAGACGCAGAAAATTTATTCATCAAGACCGTTTGGAGGGGTTAATTGACATAGCATAATGTTTTTGTTATATATAAAAAATATTCTGTTCAGCCGCTGGTACAATGAATAACCACATAGTCTCAAAATAATAATAATAATAATAATAATAATAATAATAATAATAATAATAATAATAATAATAATAATAATAATAATGATGATGATGATGATGATGATAATAATAATAATAATAATAAATGGAATTTATATAGCGCTGTATCTTGCACAGACAAAGGGCGTGCACTCAACTCATTCTTAGACAGTCATGCAACCAATAGCAAGTAATAGTTCTAACAAGTCCAAATGTACACTTTGGCAGGGTGATGGAATTTTTGGCTGTTGAAAAGCAGGGATAGCTATGAAATGAAACAGGAGAGGAAATTCTTACAGAAGTATGTTGTTGTACTATGCTGCAAACGATATTATCATGGATATGCGTTAAGTCTTTTGAATGACTTATTATACATGTACACTCGCTTTCCCCCAGCCAAGTTAAGCAACGTCGAGCGTGGTTACCAGTTGGATGGGTGACCGTTTGCGCGCCTTGGCTTCAGTACAGTTCCCCCAGTTCACCCAGCTGTAAATGGGTACCTGCCCTCTTTAGGGTCAGGGAAGGTAAAGCAGCGAGGGAGAGGAGATGGGCGCCGCCCTCAATATGCTGGCCCTAGAGAAGTGAGGTCTCTGACGCCTCGCTCCCCTACGACCTTATAGGTTATGGGACTCCTTTACCTTTACCTTTTTTTTTTTTTTTTTACAGTGCTTAAGTATTAATGACTCTTTTGTTCCTAGCTGACAATAGTAAAGCCAATGTAAAAGTTGATGGTCTATTGTTAATACTTAGATCAATCAGTCTGTTTCTCAGGTCACTTTAGTGCTGGACAAACAAACACGAAATGAATTTCGTCTTCTATCGATGACTGGCAAAGACGACCCAACTTATTTCCTGTATTGGTTTTGGCTGGACTTGTATCAATGAAAATGTACCAAAAATGTCTGACATCCCCAAGTCAAAATTTTATCGAAGCATTTCTAATAAAAGCTACACATAATTATTATATGCAAAATAAGACTCTACAAGGATGTCTATCTTAAACAATCTATACAGTGACAAACTTTCACTCGTCTGCACATGACAGTCCCAGTCCTGTCACCTGCAATCTATGAGGCGTTGCCTGAAACACATGACAAACGACTTGACACATCCAACACCTTTGTTTTCCAATATGTAATAGAACCCATAATGAGACATTTACGTATGTAAGTTACCTATGTCCTTTTACCACGTTGATCCAGGTTATATACAAATTCATACACTTGTGCAGGTAATGTATGGTTTTCCATTTGCAACTCTTTTAGCCAGCAACTCATGCATTTTTACATACGAACTCATATACATTGTTCATCTTCCCAACTCCCCACAACTAAAATTGTAACAGAGTGGAGATATTTGATCGGCCACGACTCTGTACAACTTCTCGGCTACAACGGCTTTTTTTTTTTTTACATCCAGTCCCTGTGTGTATGCGGTTTGTAAATTTTGTCATCTGTTCCCACCGCCATCACGGGTGAGAGAGAGAGAGAGAGAGAGAGTATTTCAAACCAAAATTTAGCATTTTGATAATCATTGTCACTCCCCTTGTCCTTCTCTATCTCTACCATACCCTACCCCTCCTTTACCCCGAAGGTGGAATGTGGAGGCCTAAATGATGGGGGGAAACGGTTACATACGCAGAATCTCACCATTGGTGAACCTCGGAGCTCTAGAGGAGGAACGGGAAAAAATAATACACAACAAACAACAATACACCACACTACACACACACACACACACACCACACACACAACACACACCACACACACACACCACACCACACCACACACTCACAACCCCACACCACAATACACACACATCCTACACACACTCACACACTAACAAACACACAACTCACCCCCTCACACACAACACACACACACACACACTAACAATCACACTAAAAACACACACACACACACACACACACACCACCAAACACCCCTCACAACACAACACCCCCCCACCCCCCCCCACCCCCCACACACACACACACACAAACCAAACACACACTAACAATCACACTATACAACACACACACCAAACACACCACACAACACACCACTCCACCCTCACACACACAACACAACACAACACAACACCCCCCCCCCATCCCTCACACACACACACACTACACACACACACACACAACACCCCCCTCCCTCCCCAACACACACACAACACAACCCCCACACACATCATACTGTCTGCAGACGAATATCTCCTTATCACGATCAAAAAAAATTTGATGGACGAAAGATTCAGGAAAGCCAGGATGCATGCAGGAGGGAAGGAGAGGCGGAACAGAGGGAAGGAGGTGAGGGTGGTTTAAAGGGGAGGGCTTCCTGGGGGGGGGGGGGGGGGGGGTAGGAGAGGTGGAGGGAGGGTGACAAAGGGGATGAGGAGGGGGGGGAGGGGGAGGGGAGTTATTGTCTGGTGTCTGGCTCTGTACCTTGGTGTGATGACAGAAAATTGATTCCAGACGGTTAATTAACACGATACGATAATTATTCTACCCAGCAGTCAAGACGGGATGCTTTCCTTTCTTCTCTGTCTTTCCATTCTCTGCCTCTACCTGCCTGTGCTTTTGGGTTTGTTTGTTTGTTTTTTTATATATGTCTGTCTATCTGTCTGTCTGTATCTCTGCCTGTCTGCCTGTCTGCCTGTCAGTCAGTCAGTTTGTCAGCCTGTCTCTCTGTTATCTTCTCAGCCTTGGTCCCTCTCTGTCTCTCTGTCTCTGTGCCTGTCTGTCTGTCTGTCTGTCACTGTTTCTCTGTCTCTGTCTGTCTCTGTCTTCTCTGTGATCTTCAGTTTAACGTCTATTCACATTTAGTGATTTTAGACGGGATAAAAGTAATTATAACAATGAAATGCAAACCCATAACTAAAAGTGTCAAATAACAGTACTTAAAACTACACTTAACATACTACAAACTGAATTATCGGCTTCTTATCAATCCTAACACACTGTCCACAGTAACGATGTTCGACCAAAATCTGATCCAGTGATTAAACTTGGTATTGCCCGGTAAAAAATGCTTTTAAATGTCCACAATCAAAATAACATGACTATTGGTAATCTTCTCCCCACAAATACAGTTTACATCTTTCCGTACTTTGTCCTGAAAGCTTAGTTTAAATTCTGTACTAGGATAACATATTTCTACGTTATACCAACCACAGAACTTTGTTGAAATGGAGCATTTCAAATCTATCACATTGCTTGTACCCGCCATTGTAAGACAATAGCCAGAATCATATATCTTCTTTCTGAGTGCTCCGCAAGCGTTTTGTAGCAAGCTGTATCCCCTCATGCAGAGATAAGGCAACGTTTATTTACAAGAACCTATTTTTATTTCTCGCTCCATATTTTGCAAGACTGTCAACTTTTTCATTAAAAAAGATACCAGTGTGTGAGGGAACCCAACAGAAAGTAACAGTACTACCTCTTAAAATCAAAAAGTGTACCTCTCTCTCTCTCTGTCTCTCTGTCTCTGTCTTTGTCTCTCTCTGTCTTTTTCTCTGTCTGTTGTTATCTTTGTCCCTCCCCACCCCACCCCCAACCACCCCCTGTCAATCACCTCCACCCCAACCCCTCCACCCCCTGACACCCCCTCACCCCTAATCACCTCAGCTCTGCGGTCAGTCTTCTTTGACAAATTTCTGTCCAAGTGACCCCCCCAACCCCCACCCCAAGAAATCATCACCGTGACCACCACCCCCAACCCAACCCCCAACCCCCCACCACCCCCTTAGCCACCCCCCCCCTCTCACTCCCACCCTACCCCACCCCCACCCCCCTACAAACACACACTTCCTCCTTTTCTCTTTCTTCTTTTCTTAATCTGTGTGTTCTCCTCCAAAAGTCTTGACCAGTACAAGACTGGACCTCATACATCTCATTCAACTTTCTCCCCCCCCCCCCCCCCCCGCCCCCCCCGTCTTCTCCCCCCCCCCCCCCCCCCCCCCGATCCCCCCCCCCCCCCCGCCCACACACACACACACCACCCCCCTCTGTTCCACCCTCCCCTCTTCCCCTCCTGATCTGTCTGTCTGAGACATGCCTCATCAACACCCTCTCCATCTCTCCCTCCCTCCCTCCCCCTTCCTCTACCCCCCACCCCCACCCCCACCCCCTTGCCATTCTCCTGTGTCTTTTTTTTTCCTTCTTCTTCATCTCCGCAGCAATCATTGATTGGCTACATGGAACCAGGAAGATGCCAGAGTCATTTATTACCTGTGTGATGTCTGACGAAGAAACACACAAAACAAAAACAAAACCAAAATAATGAACGGGAGGGTTGGGGGGGGGGGGGGGAGAAAGGTTAACCCAATACATGGATATATATAGAGAGAGAGACATGCATGTCTGTGTCAGAGAGAGAGAGAGAGAGAGAAGAGAGAGAGAGAGAGAGAGAGAGAGAGAGAGAGAGAGAGAGAGAGAGAGAGAGAGAGAGAGAGAGCATGCAAAGCAGTCAGAGATAAGAGAGATCGATCGAGAGAGAGAGGAGAGATCGAGAGAGAGAGAGAGAGAGAGAGAGAGAGAGAGAGAGAGAGAGAGAGAGAGAGAGAGAGAGAGAGAGAGAGAGCATGAAAAGCAGCCAGACAGAGAAAGAGAGAGCGATCGAAGAGAGAGAGAGAGAGATCGAGAGAGAGATGAGAGAGAGAGAGAGAGGAGAGAGAGAGAGAGAGAGAGAGAGGAGAGAGAGAGAGAGAGAGAGCAAAGCAGTCAGACAGAAGAGAGACAGACAAACAGACAGAGGAGACAGACACACAGATAGATACACAGACAGACACACAGATACAGACAGATACAGACAGATAGACAGACAGAGACAGAGAGAGAGATGCAGAACATGGACACGCCAAAAAGCAGAACAGAGTAGCGTGATCTCTCTTCATCCTAATTAATAATAATAATAATTATAATAACAAAATAATAATAATAATAATAAAGTGATGGGAAAAGTTTGGGAGAAGAAAAGGAGGGACGGGTGGGAGTTCGGAGTTTGGTGAGGGAGTGTGTGTGTGTGTGTGTTGTGTGTCTGTGTGTGTGTTGTGTGTGTGTGTGTGTGTGTGTTGTGGTCTGTGTGTCTGTGTGTCTGTGTGTTTGTGTGTGTGTGTGTGTGTGTGTGTGTGTGTGTGTGTGTGTGTGTGTGGTAGGGGGAGGGGGAAGGTTGAGAGAGGATCGTCTGGTGACTTGTTTACAGTTGTGTGATAGAAAAAAATCAATTGCAGATTCCGAACACGAGAGGATAATTACGCACAGAGATATGATGATGTTGCTCCATCTTATTATGTGTGTGTGTGATGTAGTGTGTGTGTGAGTGTGTGTGTGTGTGTGTGTGTGTGTGTGTGTGTGTGTGTGATGTAGTATGCGATGAAGTGTGTGTTTTGGTGTGTGTGTGTTGTGTATGTATGTGTGCGCGCGCGCGGGTTTGTGTATGTGTGTGTGTGTGTGGTGTGTGTGTGTGTGTGTTTTGGTTTTGGTTTCTGCCTTCTTGTTTTTCTGTCTGCCTTTCTGTCTCTTGTCTCTGTCTCTCTGGCTGGCTGTCTATCTGCTTCTCTCTCTCTCGCTCTTTCTCTCTCTCTCTCTCTCTCTCTCTCTCTCTCTCTCTCTCTCTCTCTCTCTCTCTCTCTCTCTCTCTCTCTCTCTCTCTCTCTCGCTCTCTTCTGTCTCTTCTCTTCTCTCTCTCTCTCTCTCTCTCTCTCTCTCTCTCCTCCCCTCTCTCTCTCTCACTCCCTCTCTGTCTCTCTCTCCCTCTCTCTATCTATCTCTATCTCTCTCTCTGATTCTATCCTTAAGTCTGTCTCCCTTTCCTTCACTGTTTCTCTCTGTCTGTCTATGTGTCTGTCTATGTGTCTGTCTGCCTGTATATGTTTGTCTGTCTATCTGCTTGCATATGTCTGTCTGTGTGTCTGCCCGTCTGTCTGCTTGTATATGTCTGTCTGCCTGTCTGTGTGTCTGCCTGTCTGTCTGCCTAGATATGTCTGTCTGTCTATGTGTCTGTCTGTGTGTCTGTCTACCTGTATATGTTTGTGTGTCTATGTGTCTGTGTGTCTGTCTATGAGTCTCTCTATGTGTCTGCCTATGTGTCTGTCTGTCTGCCTGTCTCTGTGTTTTCACTCATTTTGTTGTCTTTCTCGGGGTGTCTCTGTGCCTCTATCTATGTAATCTCCACACAACAACAACAACAGCAACAACAAACAAACAACAACACCACTATGGACAGAAAATGTAGGTCAAAAGGAATAACGATTTCACGGGTGCACGTGCTTTAGATGAAAGCCTTGATGAGCCAATAATGGCAGTTTTTATGAATGCCTATACGCTTCATTGTACGTGTGTGTGGCGGGGGGGGGGGGGGGGGGGGGGGGGAGGGGGAAGGGGGGGGGGGGGGGGGATGGTTAATTTACCCTTCCTTTTGGTTGTTGTTGGGGTGATGGGGGGGGGGGGGGGGGGGGTGTTGTTTTAGTGTTGTTTTTTTTTTGTTGTGATTTTTGTTTGGTTGGTTGTTGTGTTTTGTTTTTGTTTGTTGTTTGTTGTTCTTGTTTTTGTTTGTTGTTGTTTGGTTGTTGTTTTTTTTGTTTGTTTTTGTTTTTTTTTGGGGGGGTGGTTATTGCACTTTCTATGTGGATTTTTGTGCCTGCTGTTACTTAGAAAACCATTTTTGTCAATGCAGTGTTAAAGTGTTGCGGGGACGGGATAGCTCAGTGGTCGGAGCACTCGCTTTCCCCCAGCCAAGTTAAGCAGCGTCGAGCGTGGTTACCAGTTGGATGGGTGACCGTTTGCGCGCCTTGGCTTCAGTACAGTCCCCCCAGTTCACCCAGCTGTAAATGGGTACCTGCCCTCTTTAGGGTCAGGGAAGGTAAAGCAGCGAGGGAGAGGAGATGGGCGCCGCCCTCAATATGCTGGCCCTAGAGAAGTGAGGTCTCTGACGCCTCGCTCCCCTACGACCCTA
>CM054142.1:20351421-20353921 GCA_028751875.1 Rapana venosa | reverse complement strand
AGAGAGAGAGAGAGAGGGGAGAGGAGAGAGAGAGAGAGAGAGAGAGAGACAGAAAGAGAGAGAGACAGACGGACAGAGACAGACAGACAGACAGACAGAGGTGGAAAAGAAAAATAAGATCAATTCATGTTGCACGTGCAAGCTATAGAGCCCCAGGGGAGATAATGGGCGTTTTATGACAGCCTGTACACTTTCAAGAGCTGATAACGTTTTTTGTTTTGCTTGTGCGCGGTTTTGGTTACTGTTGTTGTAGGGTGAAGTGTTAAAAGCTATGAAACAGCTGAAAGAGGGCGTTAAGGGGAGGGAGGGGGGGGGGGGGGGGGTGTTGTCTGTATTCCCGTCTCTCTGTGACTTGTCTGTCTGCCTGTTTATGAGGCTCTGTCTGTCTCTGTCCGTTTATCTAGCTGTCTTTCTTTTTGTCAGTCTATGGAAATAATACTTCTCCTTCTCTCTCTCTCTCCCTCTCTTTCTCCCTCTCTCTCTCTCTTCTCTTTCTCTCTCTCTCTCTTTTCTCCCTCTCTCTCTCTCCCCCCCCTCTCTCTCTCTCTCTCTCTCTCTCTCTCTCTCTCTCTCTTTCTCCCTCTTCAACAGAGTAGGCCATTGTGACCAAGTGGGAACAGCTGACAAACTTTATAAACCCAACATGCACACTGGGACTGGAATTTAAAAAAAACGCACAAATGCTTATTCCATTATCCTCGAAATAAAAGAACAGACTAAAAGAAAAACTATTTTGATTTCTTCATTACTGTCTATCGTTTGTCAGAAGGCAGTTGATTCTGTCCAGCAACTTAATTCCAAAGCAAAAAATGTGGTACTTGCAACTGGCCCTGTCGAAGTATGGTTCCGTACTGTCGAGGAATGGTTCCATACTTCAGTGTATTGTCAGAGAATGGTTCCATACTTCAGTATATTGTCGAAGAATGGTTCCATACTTCAGTATATTGTCGGAGAATGGTTCCATACTTCAGTATATTATTGTCGAAGAATGGTTCCATACTTCAGTATACTGTCGAAGAATGGTTCCATACTTCAGTGTATTGTCGAAGAAGAATGGTTCCATACTTCAGTATAGTGTCGAAGAATGGTTCCATACTTCAGTATATTATTGTCGGAGACTGGTTCCATACTTCAGTATATTGTCGAAGAATGGTTTCATACTTCAGTATATTGACGAAGAATGGTTCCATACTTCAGTATATTGACGAAGAATGGTTCCATACTTCAGTATACTGTCGAAGAATGGTTCCATACTTCAGTATGTTGTCGAAGAAGAATGGTTCCATACTTCAGTATATTGTCGAAGAAGAATGGTTCCATGCTTCAGTATAATTATATTATTGTCGAAGAATGGTTTCATATTGTCGAAAAAGAAAAGTTCCATACTTCATTATATTGTCGAAGACGAATGGTTCCATATTTCAGTATACTGTTGGAGAATGGTTTCATATTCTCAGAGAAGTGTGTGTGTGAGTGTATGTGTGTGTTGACCCCGTGACATCTGTCTGTCTGTGTGTGTGTCTTTTTGTCTGTCTGTCTCACTGTAGCTGTGTATGAGAAAGTGAAAAACAAACATGCTAATTGGTTGCCAACGTGGTTGCTGCATGTGTCAGTGTAGGAACACGTGGTGTTCGTCATCAGTTTTTGATGTGGACACATCACTGTCACACACCACACACACACACACACACACACACCACCTACACACATAACAGACGCAAACATACACAGCACACACATATAACCTACACACACATCAGACACAACACACACACAGAACACACACACTCACATACACAGAACACACACTCATACACACACGCACACACACAACACACACACTCACTCACACGCACCAACACACACATTCACACACACACACGTACATACACGCACGCGCGCACACACAACACACACACAATACACACACACACACACACAAATACACACATATATATACACATACACATACACACACTAACACTGCTACACACAAACATACACACACAAATAATGTGGGTGGCTAAAGCGTATTTACATCTGTATATCATAGATAGAAAAAAAACCCAGATGAGAACACATGTGTGTAACAGTGTATTACTAATGATGAACATACAGATCCACAAATATGCCAAAATACAATAATCATGCACAGTTGACCCCCTTACGGTGAACCTAAGCCAGGCACTGCATCTTTGACACATCTTAGTCCTTCGGGTGAGACTTTAAACCGAGGCCCCGTGTACGAACGCACGCAGAACATCTTGCGCACACGTTAAATCCTGTTCCGCTTTTCGTAAGAGTAGGCCATTGTGTGCCGGTGGGAACAGATGACAGAATGTACAAAACCGCATACACACGGGGACTGGATGTAAAAAAAAGCACGTAAGTGCTTATTCCATTATCCTCGATATAAAAGAATAAAATGAAAATGAAATGAAAACACAGGTGACCCAGTAGAGAGAGAGAGAGAGAGGAGAGAGAGAGAGTGAGAGAGTGT
>CM054142.1:20343921-20346421 GCA_028751875.1 Rapana venosa | reverse complement strand
CTCCCTCATCTGTTGTTTCTGGGTACATTATCTGAATGAAGATAATGTCCTAGTTATCGTTGATATTTTTCTTTTTTTTTTTTGAGGAGACGGGGGTGGGGAAGGGTGGGGTGGGGTTAGGAGCGGTGAATTTGGAAGGAAGTTGTGTGGTGGTGTTGTGTTGGGGGGGGGGGGGGGTGGAGGGGTGCGTGTGTGCGTGTGTGTGTGTGTGTGTGTGGGAGGATGGAGAGAGAGAGAGAGAGAGAGAGAGGAGAGAGAGAGAGAGAGAGAGAGAGAGAGAGACACACACACACACACACACACATTAGAAAGTGAAAGAAGCCCGCGCGATATAAATGTGTGCACGCACACGTGCGTGCAGTTCATATTATGTATGTATGTACGCATGCATACATGTGTGCGAGTGTTGTTGTGTGTGTGTGTGTGTGTGTGTGTGTGTGTGTGTGTGTGCTTTCGTGCGTACATACCTGTGTGTGCGCGTACATGCGTGTGCGTGTGTGTGTGTGTGTGTGTGTGTTAAAACCTCCATGAATGCTGAAAAAAAGCAAAAAGGCACGTGTGAAGTGGTAGATTATTTGCGATGTTAACTGCTAACCCCAAAAAGCTATCGAGCGTCTTGGACATCCAGCGTACGCAGAATCAATCAGCCAGCGCCTATAGGGTCGTGAAAGTCTGTTTTAGTTTCTATTTCTCTGTTTACAAGCTTTGCTCTCCTCTTTAATTTCCCTTTATGTGTCAAATAAAACGGTTTTTAAAGACGGTTCTTTAGGATGTGTGTGTAGTAGTAGTAGATTGACTGATTGAAGCACTGATGAAAGAAATTGAGAGATGGATAGATAGATGGATCAAACTGATCGATGAGTCGTGTTATTAATCGTATTCTATCGTTAAGGTTGTACTGCTCTGGTGAGTTTTGCTTATATCTTGATCTATTTACTTGTAATTGTATGTGGTGTCCTGCGCTTGTTTCCTTCCATTAAAATGTCTGCATTAATAATTGATCTATTTACTTTTTTCTGTACCTACATCTTCCCCGTAATATTCTAACTATAGTCCTTAACTATCCTTTCCTTTTGGGGGGTCTTTGTATTTTCTTTTTTAATTCCTTATTATTTAATTTTGACACTTTTTGTTCTCTCTATTTCTTTTTTTTGGTTTTTCGTAGTTTTCGTTCTGTCCTTTTGTATTTCTTCTTTTTTTTTTTTTTTTTTACTTTTCTTTTCTTTTTTCTTTTTGAATGCCCAAAACGCTCTTCGTACGTGTTTTCAAACACAAAAGCCTTGTCATTTGAAGCTTATGTCAACGGAACAAGGCTTCAGGATTAGTTGTTATCCCCCTTGCTTCTATTTGCGTTCAAAGTGTTTACATCTACTTAGTTATTCATGAGTCTCCGTTTATCTTTTGTTTTCATTACCTGACATGTCTCTGTGTTTATTTTCTAGTCTTCTATATTCCTTTGATTTTCTTTCTGACATTTATAGGCTTCTTTCATGTTCCTTTATTCGTTTTTGAATAGAGGGCCTAAAATGTTAAAGGGAGACAGGAATGAAGAAGAAGATGCAAGAATTTGCGTATATGTATGAAGTGAGAAGGAGGGGGAGGGAGGGAATAAATGGCTTATTTACAAGCCTTTTACAAGTGTTTTATAAGCAGAAAACCCTTGTGACTGCAGGGTTTTATCTTTCAGCCAAGCACAACACCTTGTGAAGCTGGCTTTTTGTTTGTTTGTGGGGGGTTTTTAATTATTATTCATGGCAATAAGAGTGGAAAAAGAAACAAGATGACTGTTAGCTTTGCTTTAAAGAGATGTTTATTCAGTTGACTGGTTTATTGTTTTTCTAATGGCTATTTTTTAAATCTCTTTTTTTCTACGTTCTTTTGCACACGTCATTGTTTTTACTTTAAGAAGCAAGGTCAGACTTTATTTTTTTTACTGTTTTGTTTGCGGGAGCCAGGGAGATTTTTTTTTTAATAGAAAAGAAATCAAAAAGAGAGAAAGAAAAAAAGAAGGGAGATGAGAAGGACAAAATAAAGAAAGGGGTGGAGAAGGAAAGAAGGAAAGAAAGAAAGAAAGAAAGAATACAAGACAAACAAAAGAAAGAAAGACAGACAGAAAGAAAGACAGACAGACAGACAGAAAGACAGACAGAAGACAGACAGACAGACAGAAAGAATGCATGCAAACAAAAGAAAGAAAGAAAGAAAGAATACAGACAAACAAAAGACAGAGACTGCACAGGTGGAGAGAAAAAAAAGTAGAGACAAAACAATAACATAAAGTGCGAGGAAAGAAGAAAGGAGAGGACAGAAAAGAGAAAAAAGAAGAAAGAAAGAAAAGAAGGAAGGAAGAAATGAGGACAAGAGACAGGGAATTAACAAAGCAGAAAAGAAAAAGACATTTGAGAAAGCATGGAAGAGAGAGAGAGACAGAAAGAGAGAGAGAGAGAGAGAGACGAGAGAGAAGACAGACAGAGACAGAGAGAGAGAGAGAGACAGAGAC
>CM054142.1:20333921-20336421 GCA_028751875.1 Rapana venosa | reverse complement strand
AGACAGACAGACAAACAGAAAGACACAGACAGACACAGACAGACAGACACAGACAGACAGACAGACAGACAGACACAGAGAGACAGACAGAGTCCGGGACAAGGACAAAGACACAGAAGAAACAGGCAGAAGAACAACTCAGGCACACAACACAGACACATACGTACAGACAGACAGACAGACGAAGAGACAGGACACCAATTTTGTGTGTGTGTGTGTTGTTGTTTTTTTATTAATAGTCAAAAAGCAATGAATAGATAAACCATTCAAGGTGGAAACAAAACAAAACAAAAAACAAAACAAAAACCCCAACAAGATTCGCTGATGCGCGAATTTCAAAGCTGCTGCTGACAAGAGTCCAAAACAAGCAGTACATCTCTATCAGTGACTCACGCTCTGTCTTGGTCTCTCTCTCTCTCTCTCTCTCTCTCTCTGAACCACAAAACCGCGATCATCAGTCAGCATCGCAAACACACTCTTTCGTCAGCTCAATAAACGCTTAATAACCCACTAGCTATTTTGTGATGATAAAGAAAGAGTGGTGGTGGTTGGGGGAGGGAGGGGGGCGGGGGGCGGAGGAGAGGGGGGTATTGTTTGTTTGTTGTTGTTTTTTTCTCCATTTTTTTGGGGGGATAGAGTTCAGAAGTTCACTGATGGGAGATTTTGCCAATGCAACCGGTGTTTGTTGGGGCTTTTTGCCCTTCATGAAGGTAGCTGCATTCTGACTTTGGGGGTGTATGCTAGCTGGGTATGTTTGTGGTTCTTATAATCCACCACCAAATGCTAACTTGAATTATGGGATCTATAGCGTGCATTATATTATGATTATGCTCTACTGCACATGTATTTACACAAAGGGAATTAAGGCACTGGTGGATGGAATCTCCCGTCGGATCGACGGATGAGTAGGCAGGAAGGCTTACCTGTCAGAATGTATCCTCATATGGGAGAAGAGGCCGATTCTGGATGCACAGCACTTCCCACAGGTGTTGCAAGGGTAAACGTCTCCAGAAGTTGAGCCCTGCTTCCTTCGTTCACGCTTCTCCTTAATGGCCAGCGTTCTCTTGTTTTCAGACGTCTTTATGCCACTGGAGCACAGCATCCTCCAGCGAGAACGATCAGTTTCCCAGGCAGCGATGTCTATGTCACAGGCTTTAAGGTTTGTCTTCAAGGTGTCCTTGAAGCGCTTTGTAGGGTCTTCCAAGTTTTCGGAGGCCTTCCTTCAGCTGGCCATACAATAGCATCCTTGGGATCCTGCTGTCTGTCATTAATAATAATAATAATAATAATATATGGAATTTATATAGCGCTGAATCTTGTAAAAAACAAACAAATCGAAGCGCTTGCACTCAATCATTTACAGGCATGCAACTCTCCTTAAACATAATGAGCAACAAATTTCAAATCCATGCGCGCGCACTACGCACGCACACGCACGCACACACACACACACACACACACACACACACACACACACACACACACACACACACACACACACACACACACACACACACGGAACAACACTTAGAAGGTGAAAGATGCTGTTGAAATTTAGGGACAGATATGTGGGGGGAAAGTCTCAGGTAGGAAATAAGTGTGTTTTGAGGCTGGATTTGAAGGAATCAAGTGAAGGCTTTTGACGAAGTGAAAGAGGGAGGTCATTCCAGGTGGATGGACCAGAAACAGAGAAGGAGCGACGGCCAACAGTGGTTTGTTTGAATCTGGGTGTTCGAAAGCACAAAGTATCTGCGGCTGAACGAAGGGAACGGGATGGAGTGTACAGGTGAAGACAGTTACAGAGATAAGAGGGTGCAGATTTGTGGAGACATTTGAAACAGAGGGTATTGATTTTATACTCCAGTCTTTGTGAGACAGGCAACCAGTGAAGAGATCGCAGAAGAGGAGTGATGTGTTCAGATTTTTTCTTTTCTTAGGACCAGTCGAGCTGCAGAGTTTTGTATGCGTTGAAGAGAGTGGATAGATGATGCTGGTAGGCCAGCCAAAAGAGAATTACAGTAGTCTAAACGTGAAAGAATGAGAGATGTGACAAGCTTGGAAGTTGCATCAGTGGACAGATACTTGCGAATCGCGCTTATGCGCCGTAATTGATAGTAGCAAGACTGGCAGGTCTGGGTGATGAATTTTTTCATAGAGAGTGTGTTGTCAAGAACTACTCCTAAATACTTCACAGAGTTGGACAAAGGAACTGACGTATTGCCGAATTCTATTGAAGTTTTTGTGATAGAGGAAAGTTTATGTTGGGTCCCTATGAGCATGGCTTCGGTTTTATCGGCATTAAGTTGTAACTTGTTCTGAGTCATCCAGTTTTGAATGTCTTGAAGGCAGTAGGACATATTTGTCAGGAAGGAAGGCAAGTTTTCAACAGTATCGCTGCACTGAAGCTGAGTATCATCGGCGTAGAAATGATGATCAATAGGGTGGTTGTTTATTATATGTGAGAGTGGTGCAGTGTAGAGAGTAAAGAGAACAGGGCATC
>CM054142.1:20326421-20328921 GCA_028751875.1 Rapana venosa | reverse complement strand
CAAGAATGAATTGTAGTAGATTGCCGTATAAAGCATATTATATGACTTTGTATAGATTGGACAGAAATGGAAAAAAGACTTGGGCTTCAGGAATTCGAAAATGTTTGTATACTTATGGTTTTGCATATGTTTGGGAAAATCAGGGAGTACAAAATATTACACAGTTTATGAAAAGTTTTAAACAAAGAATCATAGATTGCAGGTGACAGGAGTGGCATGATCACATAGAAACTAATCATAGATTTGCAGAGTATAGGATGTTTAAGTCGAATAATAAAATTGAAATGTACATTGGAAATACAATGAATAGATATGTAAAGAGTGCCTTGACAAAACTTAGGTTAGGTGTATCAGACATAGCATGTCACCGGTTCAGATATAAAAAGAGGGAGACTGATAACGTGACAATGTGCCGGTTATATTATCATAGTTCTGAGGAAAATGAAGTTCATTTCATGTTATGCTGCCCTGTTCTTAATGATTTGAGAACTGAATTATTTCAGCCTAAATTTTATAATAATCCATGTCGCTTTAGATTCAATTTACTTATGGCATCTCAAAATGAGAATATACTATATAATTTGGCACTGTATACTTACAAAGCTTTGAGAATATTATATACTGTGGCAACATAATCTATAGAGCTGTAATACATTTTTTTGGAAGAACGCCTGTTAAAATGTTATATGATGCTTATAGAATCTCATATTCAACTTTATACTTGTGTTAATATCATGTGTATCACCTTCAGAAAGGGACCTAGGCCTAAATCTGAATAAACGTTTCGCATTCACATTCTCTCTCTCTCTCTCTCTCTCTCTCTCTCTCTCTCTCTCTCTCTCTCTCTCTCTCTCTCTCACACACACACACACACACACACTCTCTCTCTCTCTCTCTCTCTCTCTCTCTCTCTCTTTATCTCTCTCTCTCTCTCTCTCAGCTCCTTTACCATGCGGGGTGCCTACTGCCTAGTCCTCTCCTCTGCTTTGTGACTCTGCAGGAGATGATCTGTCCGCTGGCCTCAGGCGACATAATCATTATCCCGACTTCGGAGCATGCAGCTCATAATTATAGTTTATGAATTCACGTACAGATGGTTGAACATACCTTTGGCAGTCCAGATTTGAATAATTATATTCTTTTGACATGTGCAACATTTTGGCAATTCCTTTGCTCTAACTTTCTGAACTTTAAAATAAATATATAGTGAAAAAAAAAAGGGACAAGCTTTAATACAAGCACAAAAATAAAGAAAACGAACCCATAGACAGTCTTTATATATATATTATATATATGTATATATATATATATTATATATATATATATATATTATATATATATATATATATATATATATATAAAATATGTTTGTCCGTCGTGTCCCACGATGACCTCCAAAACAGCAGAGGAGGCAGCTGCTGTTTTGGAAACTGGGCAGAAATTTGATTATAGTGGAGATGCCTTGCCCACAGCACATCCCCACTCTCTCCGCCAAGTGGGCATAAGGACAGTCAGCGTTGGAGATGCTCTCCAAAGGCCAACCAGCCCCCAGGGCTGCAGCACATAAGGACTGTGCGAGTCAAGCCTCCTAGTCAGAGAGTCATAGTCCATCACTAAAGACTAAGCTGTAAAGTGGAATTCCATGAGTGGGAAAGCCACTGGTCATACAGCCTTTCACCTTGCTGTTGTCCCCAGCGTCAATGGTTTAATCAAGAACTGTGATAAAGCCCAGGCGCTGACGACCTAATATATATATATATATCAAAACTAGATTAATCTGAATCAAAAACAAATGCGTTCATCCATAGTTCTCTCTTTTTTTTTATTAAAGCAAAACTAGATTAATCAGAATCAAAACCAAGTACGTAGTATTTCAAAACACGGTAGTATTTCAGCAGCAAGAAAAAAAATGTTCAGAGTAAGAATTGATGACGTTTTGTTTTTCTGCCTAGCAAGTAACTTCAGCCAAGCTCGTGGTCACGTGCACATGATAGGCATATCACGTGACAACACTTTTTTTTTATCCTTTTTTTTAAGGTCGACAGCCCCACACAACAAACATACATCAGAAGATGAAGCCTGACGAATTTCATTGACGTAAAACACGTCAGACGTCATAAATAAAAATAACAACCCCCCCCCCCCCCCCCTCACCCCAACCTCTCTCAAGCCTACTGTGTCACTGCAACAGTTCCTTGTCCAGTAATTTAGCACAATAACCCACATTTCTTTATTTTACACATTTGCTTTTTTTTCAGACAGGAAAGAGGGGTTGGGGGGGGGGGGGGGGGGGGGGAATAAGGAGAAAGAAGGGGAGAGAGAAACTGACACGGCAGGGAGTGAATAAGGTGGGGGGGGGAAGGAGAAAGGCAGGGGGGGAGGGGGGGGGGGGGGGGGGGGGGGGGGGGGGAGTTCAAGGACGGAACTGTAGCTTTGCTGGTAGATTTAACATTTCTGTGACTTTCTTTTATTTTGATATTTAAATACTCAAACATGAACT
>CM054142.1:20306421-20321421 GCA_028751875.1 Rapana venosa | reverse complement strand
ATAGTTTATGAATTCACGCACAGATGGTTGAACATACCTTTGGCAGTCCAGATTTGAATAATTATATTCTTTTGACATGTGCAACATTTTGGCAATTCCTTTGCTCTAACTTTCTGAACTTTAACATAAATATATAGTGAAAAAAAAGGGACAAGCTTTAATACAAGCACAAAAATAAAGAAAACGAACCCATAGACAGTCTTTATATATGTATATATATTATATATATATTATATATATATGTATAATATATATATATATATATATATGTTTGTCCGTCGTGTCCCACGATGACCTCCAAAACAGCAGAGGAGGCAGCTGCTGTTTTGGAAACTGGGCAGAAATTTGATTATAGTGGAGATGCCTTGCCCACAGCACATCCCCACTCTCTCCGCCAAGTGGGCATAAGGACAGTCAGCGTTGGAGATGCTCTCCAAAGGCCAACCAACCCCCAGGGCTGCAGCACATAAGGACTGTGCAAGTCAAGCCTCCTAGTCAGAGAGTCATAGTCCATCACTAAAGACTAAGCTGTAAAGTGGAATTCCATGAGTGGGAAAGCCACTGGTCATACAGCCTCTCACCTTGCTGTTGTCCCCAGCGTCAATGGTTTAATCAAGAACTGTGATAAAGCCCAGGCGCTGACGGCGTAATATATATATATTATCAAAACTAGATTAATCTGAATCAAAAACAAATGCGTTCATCCATAGTTCTCTCTTCTTTTTTTTAAAGCAAAACTAGATTAATCAGAATCAAAACCAAGTACGTAGTATTTCAAAACACGGTAGTATTTCAGCAGCAAGAAAAAAAATGTTCAGAGTAAGAATTGATGACGTTTTGTTTTTCTGCCTAGCAAGTAACTTCAGCCAAGCTCGTGGTCACGTGCACATGATAGGCATATCACGTGACAACACTTTTTTTCCCTTTTTTTTTTAAGGTCGACAGCCCACCACAACAAACATACATCAGAAGATGAAGCCTGACGAATTTCATTGACGTAAAACACGTCAGACGTCATACATAAAAGGCACTCACCCCCCCCCCCCCCTCACCCCCCAACCTCCACTCAAGCCTACTGTGTCACTTGCAAACAGTTCCTTGTCCAGTAATTTAGCACAATAACCCACATTTCTTTTATTTTACACATTTGCTTTTTTTCAGACAGGAAAGAGGGTTGGGGGCTGGGGTGGGGGGAATAAGGAGAAAGAAGGGAGAGAGAGAGAAACTGACACGGCAGGGAGTGAATAAGGGGGGGGGGGAGGAGAAAGGCAGGGGGGGGGGGGGGGGGGGGGTTCAAGGACGGACGTAGCTTTGCTGGTACATTTAACGTTTCTGTGACTTTCTTTTATTTTGATATTTAAATACTCAAGCATGAACTTGTAGCTGAAATCTATAAACTTCACTTACTTAATAATTATGAACTAGCCTGCCACACACAGGATAATTCTTTAAAAAAAAAAAAAAAGGAAGCCTTAGATTTCTGTGATTTGGGACACGGTGTATAGAAATCACATTTCTACTACTACTACTACTACTACTACTACTACTTTTAACCCAACTGTAGAAAATGACATTTTTTCAAATTTGCGAAAGCGCCTCTTTCGCACGTGCGCGCACGGTGTGTGTGTGTGTGTGTGTGTGTGTGATACTCTGAAAATGCAACTTGATGAACGAAAAACTCACAAAGGAAGAAAGCGATAATACAGCTAAAGTATATACATAGATAGATAAATGAATGAATAAATAAATAAATAAATAAATAAATAAAACAGGCAAGCATCAAGTTTAAAAAAATAACTAACTAAAGGACCACCTATCAACGGGGCAAACGGTTTTCTTCTTTCTAATTTTGTAAGTTAAAGAAGAAGAAGAATTCTGAAGAAGAAGAAGAAAAGAAAATGTGAATCATAGTACACTGTGTCACATATCACTGGAAAAAACAAAAACTCTGGTCACCCGGCAAAGTTCGGCCAAAGTCGGGAAAAGTCGGGCATGATTAATGACATGAACAAACAAAGCCGACACTTCCTGCTCTATGGCCCTACCACACACACACACACACAAAGAAAACCGGGTTTATTCTGAATACAGAGATTCCTTCTTTTTCTTTCTTACATAAAACAGGGCTGATGTTATTATTATGTGCATGACTTTTGTTTTGGTGTGTGTGTGTGTTGGTGCTGCATTATTAAAAATGGAGGGGGGGGGGGGGGGGGGGGGGGGGGGGGGGGGGAGGGGGGGGGTGTGGGGGGGGGGGGGGGGGGGGGGGGGGGGGGGGGGGGGGGGGGGGGGGGGAGGGGGGGGGGGGGGGGGGGGGGGGGGGGGAAAAAAGGGGGGGGGGGGGGGGGGGGGGGGGGGGGGGGGGGGGGGGGGGGGGGGGGGGGGGGGGGGGGGGGGGGGGAGGTGCATGGTCCCCCCTTTTTTGTTATTTAAAAAAAAAACCGATGTGACAACTATCGCGAGCGGAGTTTGCAATTTGTCACTTTGTTTATTTATACATTCAATTTCCGGTTGGTTTTTTTGTTGGGTTTGGGTTGGTTGGTTCTTGTTTAGTTTAGGGGGGGGGGGGGGGGTGTTGGTTTTTTTTTTTTTTTGGGTTGGGTTTTGGGGGTTTTTTGGGGGTTGGTTTTTTTTTTGGTGGGGGAGTGTGTGTGTGTGTGGGGGGGGGGGGGGGGGGGGGGGGGGGGGGGGGGGTTTGTCTCCCGTGTCCCCATATCTCATCAGTCCCCCGTCCCGTGTGGCTGCATGGTGTTGTGTGGTGGGTGTGGTGTGTGTGTGTGTGTCAGAGAGAATAAAGAGACAGACAGACGACACGTAGACAGAGAGAGAGAGAGGGGGTTCGCTGTCTTTTTTTTCTGTCTGCTGTCTGTCCCCCCTCACATTCACATACACACACGCGCGCACGGGGGCCCGGCACGCACGCACACATTTCCAACACAGCTTTTTCCTTTTCCCAAAAAACACACCATTGGTGAACCTTTTAAATTCAGGCCTAAATAAAAAAATAAAATAAAAAAAAAAAAAGATTTATTTAAATGCACAAAGGGGAATGGTTTTACCCCCCTTTTTTAAGGAGTGTGTTTTTGGGATCATAAAACTTTGCACGGCATTACATATTATCAAAAGTGTGCATATAGACTTTAAGTTTTTTCCTGTTAACCAAATTACAATAACAAAACAAAAAACAAAACAACAACCAAAACCCTATACCAGAAGAAAGGAAAAGAAAAAAAAATTTCATGAAAAAGACAAAAACTCTTTTTTTTAAATACAGAAAAGAAAAAGTGGGGTGGGGGTGGGGGGAGGGGCAACGAAAAAAATAATTTTTACTGTTTTTTGTTTTCTTTCTCCCCCCCCCCCCCCCCCCCCCCCCCCCTTTTGTTTTTTTCCAAATTTGGGACCCTGGGACCTTTAAAGGTTCTAGCCAATAAAAAAATAGATTTAAATGACACAAGGGGGTGGTTTGAACCCCGGAAGGAGTTTAGAAAAAAAGAGGGAAAATAGAAAAGGGAAGAAGAAAGGGTAAAAATTTAAAAAAAACAAAAAACAACAAAACCAAAAATAAGAAAAAAAGGGAAAAAAAAAACCCTTTTATGATATAAATTTTTTTAAATAAAAAGAAGAAAAATTTTTTGGTTATTTTTTTGGGTTGTTGTCCGAACCAGATTCTTCTTTTTTTGTTCTTTCTTTCTTCTTTTTTCCCCTCTTTTTTATTTTCATTTTCCTTTCCTCTTTCTTAACCCCCTCTTTCCTCTATCACCTCGTCTTCTGTCTACTTCAAAAATTTTTAAAAAAAAAAACCCCTTGGGTTTTTTCTTAGAAAAAAAAGATTTTTAATTTTTTTTTCCTGCTAGAGTTAATTATTGTATAATTAGTGGGGGTCTTAGTTTTTATGCTCTGCTTCCTCCCACTTATTTTTAACTGTGCTTTACCTTTTTTCCTTTGGTTTTTCCCCCTCCCCTTTTCCCCCCTTTTTTCCCTTCCCTTTTTTCGGGGTCCCAGTCTTTTAATTATCCGGGGCTTTATAGCTTTTCTTGAAATTGGTCAATGGGGCCATCCTCGGCGGACATGTTTCCCCCTTAAAGAGACAAGGGAAACGAAAGGGAAAAACCCTTGGCCCCCAAAAAAAAAAGGTCCCAGCGAAAAAGGGGGGACTTCCCTTTTTTCCCCGGGGAAGATAAGCGGGAGAGGGGAAAAACGCCGCTTTAAATGGGATTGAAATTGAGGTTTTGTTTTCTTACTTATAGGTTAAAAAACCTTACTTTAATTAATAACAATAAAAGGGAAAAGTATCACTAACACAACAGACAACACAGCAACAACAACAACAAAGTTAAAGCGTTCACATTGTTGTATCAGATCGGAAAACAATTTGTTTTGACTGCTGTTCTTGTTGTGGTAGTAATGATGGTAGTGATGATGGTGGTGATGATAGTGATGATGATTATGTGTGCGTGAATGGGTGGGATTGGGGGGGGGATGGGGGCGGGAGAGGAAGGGGGGGGGGGGGGGCTTGTGTTTGTGTGTGTGCTTCTTTTCTTTTATTCCCCCCAATTTTTTTGGGGGGGATTGTTTGTTTTTCTTGTTGTTGTTGTTGTTGGCTCGTTTGTTTGTATGTATGTATTGTTTGTCCAATTATTTTTTTATCAATTACGCAAAAACAAAATCAAATCAGCTGAGCTGAGAGGAATGTACGGAAAAAAATAAACAGCAACAACAAAAACGGGGTGACATTCGTTGGCACATTTCATCAATTAACCCAGTAACCCCGTATGATAGGAAAGTAAATTAATGTGTGACAGAAGATAACGAAGAAAACCTTCAGACAGTTTCGTTTTGTCATAAGTTTTGCTCATGAAAACCAAAGCAAAATATAAGGCCGTGCCATTTCTGGCTTTGACAAACGGTGTTGTTCCCAGTCATGTGTGGACGGCACGGGCATTCCTGTATAATTATGAATGCGCACATGGACGTCCGTGTGTGTGTGGGGTGTGTGTGTGTGTGTGTGTGTGTGTGTGTGTGTGTGTGTGTGTGTGTGTGTGTGTATTGTGTGTGTGTGTAAGTGTGTGTGGGGTTGTGTTTGTGTGTGTGTGTGTGTGAAAGTAAGTTGGTTGTTTTTTTTTTGTGTTTTGTGAGTGATTTGTTTTTTTTTGGTTTTTAAAAGGAAAAGGGGTGGGAAAGCAAATAAAGCAAAGTAAACCTTTTTTTCAATTACCCAAAAACAATCAAATTTCTTTTTTTCCCTCGCCACTATCAAAAGAAGAAGAAAGAAAGGAGAAACAAGGTATTACAACAAAAAAAAAACCAATCAACAAAAACCACAAAAAACATTTTACCCCCCACAACCCCACACACCCTCACCCTTCATTGGAAAAAAACCAAAAAAAACAACATCACCAAAAAATCATGAATTTTTACACCTCCCACCCCCACACCACACCCCCACCCCCCCAAAACCCAACACCACCCCACCCCCACCCCAAACACACACACCACCACCACCACCACCACCACCCCCTACCACCCCACCACCACCCCCCCCAAATAACCACCACCACCCCCTCCACCACAAAACAACTTACAGTTGGAATAAAACAAACAAACAAAAAGTAACCAACCAATCAACCTAACAACAACAATGAATAACACCACCTTCCCACCGTCACCATCACCACCACCACCACCACCACCCCCACACACCCATAACCATCACCACCACACCACCATTACCACAAATCATACACCCACAACCACCACCACCATCACCACCACCACCACCACCATCACCACCACCACCACCACCCCCACACACCCATAATCATCACCACCACCACCACCACCACCACCACCACAAATCATACACCCACAACCACCACCACCATCAACACCACCATTTTACTGCTACAAAAACAACTTCTCCTCCTCCTCCTTCTCCTCCTCCTCCTCCCAACTACTACTACTACTACTACTACTCTACTACTTTCACTCTTACTACTACTACTACTACTTTCACTCTTACTACTACTACTACTACTTTCACTCTTACTACTACTACTTCTACTACTTCTTTTACTCTTACTACTACTACTGCTACTACTACTACTACTACTACTGTTACTGCTGCTGCTACTACTGCTACTGCTATTACTGCTGCTACTACTACTGCTACTACTACTACAACTCCTCCTCTTCCTCTTTCTCCTCCTCCTCCTCATCCTCCTCCTCCTCCTACTACTACTACTACTACTACTACTACTCCTCCTCCTCCTACTACTACTACTACTACTACTCTCCCTCCTCCTCCTATACTACTACTCCTACTACAACTACTACTCCTCCTCCTACTACTACTCCTATTCCTACTACTCCTACTACTGCTACTCCGATGCCCCTTGTTTATTTGTTCACAAGTGGACTATGCTCTATTTTAAATGCATTTCAAAATGCCCTAACTTTACGTCAGCATAGTGCAAGATCGTGATTTTGAGGAGAGCAGTTAACATATTTGACATTTCAGAGTCTGGTGGTTACATTTGAAGGGGAAGGAGGAGGGTAGAGGAGGGAAGAAGAGGAGAGGGGAGAGGGGAGAGGCAGGAATATGGTTGGAATGCAGATGAAACATGATGATAGTGTCATTTGTTATGTGAAATTTCTTTTTTTAAAAACACACACGTTAAGGATTGTCCCCTTACATTATGGGGAATGACAATTTCAGGTCATTTTGATGAAGTGAGTCAACGGGTATGATGAATGGCGTGGGCGTGTGAGAGAGAAAAAAACACACAAAACTTTCGAAAGTGGGAAGGGGAGGAGGAAGGGAGGGGGAGGGGGAATGGAGAGGAGACAGGGGGAGGGGGAGGGAGGAGGGAGGCTGGTGTTGCGGTAGGAGAAAGGGGGTAGAGGAAGTTTGAGTTATGCAAACCTGGTTGTTGTTTAATGACTACAGTAGCTGGGTCTGTCTGTCTGTCTGTCTGTCTGTCTTCTGTCTCTCGCTCTCTCTCTTCTCTCTCTCTCTCTCTCTCTCTCTCTCTCTCTCTCTCTCTCTCTCTCTCTCTCTCTCTCTCTCTCTCTCTCCCTCACACACATACACACACTTCTCTTCTTTTTTAACAACAGTTATGTCATTTGCTGACCTTAACTAAAATCTGACATTGAAAAAGATGCCCACAGAGACATATAACAACATCCTACCCTATCCCTGAACCTCAGAAATACAGCATTCGAAGATTTACATTTCCCAAATTTAGCGTTAACAGGTAACAGCAAATGTCTTTGCATAATATGCACTTAAAGTTTCGAATACACCAGTGACATTTCCTTTGGGAAACTGAAAATTGGTCACAGCAGAAAAGAAAAGTGCCTACAGAAAGCTAAGTTTTTGGTCACTTCCATACACACACTTCACTCTAATCCGACAAACACATGTCTTTCAAAAGCTTGACAAAAATGTCACTTCCTTCGCCCAAGAAAGGACCGTGTTGAGCAAGTAATGAGTTAACGCCAGAAATCTGCTTGAAGGATGCGAACAGGGTAGGGTGAGGAAGCAGACCAAGTGTAGCCAATACCATCTTGAAACTAAGGATCATTTGTCGCCGCCATGTGGATGTTAATGTTGTACCTGAGCACAATATAAACTCTTTGATTGTTGCTGCTATGCTGATTAAAAAGATAAAGCATAAGGTGTCCCATAATCTATGTGGTCGTTGGTGAGTGAGGCATCAATGACCTCAACTTCTCAAGGGGCCAGAATATCGAGGGCGGAACCCATTTCCTCTCCCTCGTCGCTTTACCTTCCCTGACCCTAAAGAGAAGGTACCCATTTACAGCTGATTATGTTCATCATATTATGCTTTTTCCATGCTTATTGAACTGAATGAACCTTTACTTAAACCTTCAAACTAGGAGATTCCCAAGCTTTCTGCTGATGGGGTAAGAAAATGTGTGGACAGTACAGACTTAGCATCATCCTCACCTTCTACAATGCCTGGCAAGTGGCTGAAAGAGAATAGTGTCTTCAGGATAATTGACGTGAAAAAACCACCAACACATACCAGCACTTTCTTCCACAGATTGCCCACTGTCAGGGCAATCATGCTGAATCTGAATCTTTAGAGACCCGCGATACATCGACCTGACTCTTTTCTCACACTCAGAGGAGAGGGAAAAATAAGGAAAGACAATCGCCGTTAGTGAACAGTTCGTTAACAGCCAGTGAGCTTGACTGTCTGGCTCCCTCCCAGCAAAAACGTCAAGAAAGGAAAATTAGCAAAGATTATGCTTGCGATAAGAGAAAGGTATGGGGGAGGCAAAGTTATGACAAATTTGCACGCATGTTAGCTTATAAGTAAACCCACGCAAGCCGATGACAGACTTAAAAGGACAAAGAAAATGGTAAATGATACAGAATTTCATACTTGATTTCCCTCATAGACAACCTACGTAGCTGATTCATCCCTGATATCAACAGTGCAAGACAGTGGTCTCAGCACTCCTGGCTTTAGCTTCCTTTTGGAGAATAAGGAGGTGGGCGCCAAGGCGTGTGTGGGCAAAGACCTCCCAGGAAGAGGCTTCCCCAATTTAACCGTCTGCTGCCCATGAGCCAAGCTCTCATGCCCTGCCTGGCGGTCCTTCACCCCTAGCAGACGTCGGCAGAGCATGCACACCTTTACCCTTCCATTCATCTCCGTCCTAGCCTGCATGCACCCTCCTAGCTTTCCCTTTCCAGGTGTCTATCTCCTTTCCTTCAACGAGAACACCCTGGGTGGTCATAATAAAGTTAAGGGCGAGGGGGTGGGGGGGAGGGGGTAGCTCCGCTAACTTGACTGTGTATAAAAAAAAAAAGTTAACACTTGTGATTGTCACTACGAATTGCTGTTGATGTCTTCTTCTTCCTCTTCTTCTTCTTCCTCTTCGCAATTCTTTGTCGTCATCATCTTCTCCTCCTCCTTCCTCTCCTCCTCCTCTCTCTTCTTCTTCTTCTTCTTTCTTCTCCTCCTCCTCCTCCTCTCCTCTTCTCTTCTTCTTCTTCTTCTCCTCCTCCTCCTCTTCTTCTTCTTTGTCGAACGCTCAGACATCAACTTCTGCTGTCTGTCATATGAATGATAACGCGTTGCACTGCCGTGTTAGCGCCTAACAGAAGGTCAGGTCCAGAAACATCCGACTTTGGCCTGGGATAAAAGTGTTGTCTTTGAAGTCTTCCTGGGGGAAAAAGTAGAAGAATGGACCAGGCAGGCAGAAAACAGGCAAGAAGGAGGTGGTAGGAAGACGAAAGGAACAAGGCAGAAACAAAGAGAGGGATAGAAAAGAGGGAGTTCCTTGCACAGAATTTCCAGGAAGTGGGGGATGCTATTTATACTGTCAGGCCACAGGCATACCCCTGGTTGAATAGGGAAAGGAAACAGGAAAGGGATGATTTTACAATGCATGTGTAAACTGTTAGTATAGGGATGTTCGCCACTTGGCTGGGTCTGAATTTGGCTTGTTCCAGTATCCAATGCCGTGAAAGAAAGTGAAAGGAACTGTCAACCCTGGAGGTATTGGGGTAAACTGTCAACCCTGAGCATATTTGGGTAACCAGTTCTTGACTCGTACAGTCATAATATGAACGATCTAATATTCCAACTTTATTCTTTGTTGCAGAAAGATTTGAGATCAGCTGATAGAGATTTTCACGGTGGCTGATATTGATGGGCTCCCTGTGGACTTAACCCTGGGGATGAGACATAACGAATCTGGGTATGGCTGTGGCGGGGAGATTGAAAAGAGCGGCGTGGGAACAGCAGGACGGGGACGTCACGGAAGGTCAGGCAGCAAAATAAAAATATAAAAAGATTTCAGAAAGAAAAGCAGTGTGATTTTATAATGTAAAATTCTACAGTGTTTTACCTCCTCTCTCTCTCTCTCTCTCTCTCTCTCTCTCTCTCTCTCTCCCTCTCTCTCTCCCTCCCTCTCTCTCTCTCTCTCTCTCTCTGTGCGCATGCACTTGAATGTGTGCGTACATGTTGCGTGAATGTTGTGCATGCATATGCTCGCGCGCACATGCGCGAGATGTGCGCACGTGCGCGGGCACGTGTGCGTACAACATTCGGATGCCAGATGCCTAAGACAGAAAGTATGCGGCTTTCACATAATTTTGTCACTAGGGCATGACTCAAAAGGTATATGACGAGTGTACTGTACAGGGACTTCTTTGTTGCTGATTCATTTCTGTTGACGGCAAAAAAGGCAGGCTTGTCCGTGTTTTCTTCCTTGCTCCCGCGCCCGCGCACACACACACAACACACACACACATAAACACACACACCACACACACACACACACACACACACACACAACACACTTACGGGGAGAAAGAGAGAGAGAGAGAGAGAGAGAGAGAGAGAGAGAGAGAGAGGAGAGACAGACAGACAGACAGACAGACAGACAGATAGACAGACAGACAGACAACAGACAGACAGACAGAGTTTTTATATCCAAGGGTTACAGATAAGTGTTGACATACATTTTTCATAGGACCCTTGCCCTCAATAGGGGCTATCATTCATAATTGCAACTAAAATTTAAAGTAGATTTAGAGAGAGAAGAGAGAGAGAGAGAGATGAGAGAGAGAGAGAGAAAGAGAGAGAGAGAGAGAGAGAAAGAGAGAGAGAGAGAGGAGGAGGAAGGGAAATAGAGAGACAGATAATGTTTATATTTGTAAAACAATGTAAAGACAGAAACTAAACAAAAACGAGAGAGAAAGAGAAAGAGAACTCGAACTCGAACTCGAATATTTTAATGAGGGTAATTGGATAAGCCAGAGGCTTCTTTACACCAGGCCCTGATGGGCAAAAAGTGAAACAAACATGAATAAACCAATGAATCAACAAACAAAATAGTGTCAAAAAGCAATGAGAGAGAAAAGAGAGAGAGAGAGAGAGAGAGAGAGAGAGAGAGAGAGAGAGAGAGAGAAAGAGAGAGCTCTCACTCACTCACACACACACACACACACACACAACACCATCACTTCACTTCACTTCACTACAAAACAGCAAGATCCGACAATGACAAATGTCAAGTTTGGCCCAAACAAGGATGAAACCTGAGCACTGACGTCATCATTCTGATGCACATCTTTCTGATTGGTTGACAGGACTCGCTGTCCACGCCCTCTGATTGGCTGAGCAGTTGAGATTAAAAAAAAAAAATTCTAACTTTCTCTCCCTTTTCTTCTTCTTCTTCTTCTTCATGATATCTTCTTCTTCATCATCTTCTTCTTTCTCTGCTTCTTCTTCATCATCATCTCTTCTTCTTCATCATCATCTTCTTCTTCTTTCTCTGCTTCTTCTTCTTCTTCTTCTTCTTCTTCTTCTTCTCTTCTTCTTCTTCATCTCTTCTTCTTCATCATCTTCTTTTTTCTCTGCTTCTTCTTCTTCATCATCTCTTCTTCTTCTTCATCTCTTCTTCTTCTTCTTTCTCTGCTTCCTTCTTCTTCATCTCTTCTTCTCTTTCTTCTTCTTTGCATTCTTCTTCTTTGCATTCTTCTTCTTTGCATTCTTCTTTTTGTTCTTCTTTGCATTTCTTCTTCTTTGCATTCCTCTTCTTTGCATTCTTCTTCTTCTTTGCATTCTTCTTCTTCTTCATCTCGTCTTCTTCTTCTTCTTTGCATTCTTCTTCTTCTTTGCATTCTTCTTCTTCTTTGCATTCTTCTTTGCATTCTTCTTCTCTGTATTCTTCTTCTTCTTTGCATTCTTCTTTGCATTCTTCTTCTCTTCTTCTTCTTCTTCTTCTTCTTCTTCTTCTTTGTATTCTTTTTCTTCTTTGCATTCTTCTTCTAAAATGGGACAGGTTTTCAGGCCTTCGTGTCCCGCTGACGTTTGTTTTAGCTAAATTGAAATGACAGTTTAAAGGAGATTTTTTCTTTCTTTCTTTTTTTTTTTTTTTTTTTTTTTTTTTTTTTGGCGCGTCGTAAGAAGAGTGAAGCGTAATTTATCATGAATTACACTTACGTGTTGAGGTCATATACACCTAGGTACGTCACGACAAAACGTTATTTATGGCATGAGTGTGTTTTGACAGTGGAAGCAGCAACCATTTAGAGAATGACAATAGAATTTGTAGGATTTATTTTTCTTGTAGAGAGTAGGGCGAGGGCGGGAAGGGGGTGTTTGGGGGGGAGAGGGAGGGGAGGAGAGAGAGAGAGAGGAGAGAGAGAGAGAGAGAGAGAGAGAGAGAGAGAGAGAGGAGAGAGAGAGAGAGAGAGACAATGACAATGACAAATTCTTTTATTTCGAGGATAATGAATAAGCACACATGTGCTTTTTTACATCCAGTCCCCGCCCGTTAGGGATACATCTTAATAATAATAACCCAATACTTATACAGTCTCGCAATAAAAACAAGGGGAAATAACCCTTTTCAAAACAGCTCCCCCCCAACAACCCTCCTCCCCCCCCCCCCCCCCCCCAAAGCAAGCAATTAAAAGAAAATCCTAAGAATACCCCACCCCTACCCCCACCCCCCAAAAAACCCTAACCAAACAAACAAACAAACAAAAGAGAAGGAAAAACCAAACCAAAAAAAGATGATAAAAAAGAGAAAAACAGACAAACAACAACAACAAGAACAAGAGTTACAACAAAGCCAAGAAAAATAACACAACCAAACTTAATAAGTCATAAAGATAAACATCTACACATTGTCAAATGGTACACATACTTGTTACACATAATTATAAGATATTGAAATAGGGCACTCATTAAAACTTAAGTACAGAGGCAAGTCCAATAAAGTATTGAAAATATAAAAATTGAATCCTTCATCAGGATATACTATGACTATAAGCAGGACGATAAAAGGTGAGAGAGAGAGAGACAGAGACAGAGAGTGTGTGTGTGTGTATTTCAGAGATAATATCCAATATATAAATCCCAAAACAGTATGCGATCCCATCAACACTCATTTTAGATTATACTCGTTTCAAATTATATGTCATGATAATGAAATAAATTTAATACCCATACATCCACACAATAAAAACAAGAAACAAACCAAGAAGAAATTAAAAACTATACAGTCGTTTAGGGAGAGAATATGGGTGGGTGAGTGAGTGAGTGTGTGTGTGTGTGTGTGTGTGTGTGTGTGTGTGTGGTGTGTGTGGTGTGTGTGTGTGTGTGTGTTTGAGCGTGTGTGTGTGTGTGTGTGTGTGTGTGGTGTGTGTGTGTGTTGTTTGAGTGTGTGTGTGGGGGGTGGGGGGTGGGGGGGGGGGGGTGTTTCAGGGATAATACTAAATATGTAATACTCACATAGCACACGATCAACACAAACACTTTTTAAATATGTTCATGCAAATTGAATGTCATGGTAATAAAATAAGTGCAATACCCATACACTCTCATAATAAAGAGGGGGGAAAAGCCAATAAAGTCATAAAAAGAACATCTACACATTGTAAGTAATAGAAACAAAGAGAGAGAGAGAGAGAGAGAGAGAGAGAGAGAAGAGAGAGAGAGAGAGAGAGAGAGAGAGAGAGAGAGAGAGAGAGAGAGAGAGAGAGAGAGAGAGAGATGTAAGCAACATAAAAAGCCAACATTATTTTAGTTTCAATTTAGATCAGCTATCTTTAAAAAAAAAAAAGGGAAGAAGTAGAAAAATTAAAAAAAGAAGGTTGTTTTGGGACTTAATAATCGTCGCAGAGTCACAGAATGATAAATAATAATGATGACATAAGTAAGAGAAGAGTAACCACAACAAAAACAACAACAATAATGTAGATAAATAATATGGGGAAGCAGAGGATAGAGAGGATGAGGGTGGGGAGGAAAATAAGGGGGAAAAATAAAATGACAGAAAAGCAGCTAAGACTAGTAAAACGTAGGGGGTTTTGTTTTGTGTTATTCTATTGCTGCTGCTGTTGCTGTTGTAGCTGTTTGTTCTTGCTATTGTTGTTGTTGTTGTTGATTTTGTTGTTGTTGTTGTTGTTGTTCCTGTTGTTCTCTGAGGTTCACCTAAACATATGATATAGTAAGTACGGTTTTAATATATATGATTATAGCACCATCACACACCACACTCCACACCCCCACACCTACCCCAACTCTCTCCCTCTCTTCCAAGCCCTACCTCCTCTCCTCCTTCCCCCTCCACTCCCCTCCACTCCCACCACCCAAACTACCCCCCCCCCCTCCACACACACACACACATACACACACACACACATCTCCCCTGCCCCCTCAACACATGTTGATAAAATTCACGATAAGAAATCCAGACAACTAATCAGACGGGAGATAGGGTGAAGTAAGTAACCAGAGAGGGAGGTAATTGACCAGACCCCCTCCTTCCATAGGACCAGACCCCTCCTTCCCCCTTCCCCCTTCCCGCCTTGCCCCCCCCCCCCCCCCCCCCCCCTCCCCTCCCCCCCCCTTGTTTCTCGGCCTCGCTCTCCCCCCCCCCCCCCCTCCCGACTACCCTCCACCTCCCTCCTTGTTCAGCAGACACAACACTCATTCACTCACCGCTGGTACACAGTGAAGCAAGGCAGAAAATAGAACTATCTATTATCTGTTATTATCATTATTATCATCATTGTTATTATTATTATTATTATCATTATTATTATTATTATCATTATCTGTTGTTGTTGTTGTTCTTCTTCTTCTTCTTCTTTGCTTCTTCTTCTTCTTCTTCTTTTATTATTATTATTATTATTATTATTATTATTATTATTATTATTATCATACTGTCGTAGTCTGAAGAAAATGTCAGAGGTCCATCATGTCTGTGGGACAGCAGATTCGCTTTGCTCATTACAGGAAAAAGTCCACACGCATACATGTATGGACCCAGGCACGCACGTGTGAATTCTTGCGCGCAGGCATGCAGGCATGCAAGTGCGTGCATGCGCACGTGTAGGAGGAACACGAGTAGAAAAGAAATTCACACACACGTGCACGTGCACGTACATACATATACACGCGTCATTTCTCTCTCTCTCTCTCTCTCTCTCTCTCTCTCTCCTCT
>CM054142.1:20226711-20298421 GCA_028751875.1 Rapana venosa | reverse complement strand
TTTTTCAATTTTTGACAGGGCTTTCAAGATACAGGAAAAAAAAAGGACCAATGCGATAAAACAAACATCTTTGTGTGTAAATCCTCTATTATCACATAATGGAAGGTCATCAAAATCAGGTTGTAAAAGTGTATTCTCAGCTTCATACATTTCTGGGCAATACACGAGATGAAAATACCCAAACTGTTATCGTTAAGGTCATTAAGTCCAAAAAAACTATACATGTTTCAACACATAATGTCAAAGTTGTGAATAACAAGAAAAAAATTCAAAAAAGGCAAGCCCTTTAAATACAGGACTAGCTGTCCACCAGCATTGCTTGCTGAAAGGTACGTTTTTCTTCAGCTAGAACACAGGGATTTAAGCTCCCACAAAAAAGGTGCAGCCAAGTGTTTCGTACAGCTGCTTGTAAAAGTTTACTACCAACTATCCAAAATAAAACCCAAGACTAAACTACATTTTCTAGTTTTACACAACCCAGGTTTCATTTGTGTACAAAGGTGAAAGCACTAAGACAGGCTGAACAAAAACCGACAACCTGTACCACACTATTATCACAGTGATCTGCTAGAATACATTATTTCACAAAATTTGCTACACTGGTGGATTTTTTTTACTGCAGACATGTGAAATGGAAATTCCATACTTGCAGAAAATTAGCACAAATGGACATAACAGATCCAGTACAAAGGTTGGGCAAATGCGAGAAACCAGAAATCCATATACAAATCTTTCACTTTAGTCTTGCCAATACAACCAGATTTTGTTGGGTTTTCTTGTTTTTTGTGAGGCTTCCAACATTTACTCCCAAGTATTCTTTTCTCAATTTATCTTTATCCCGTTATTCTTTGTATGAAAATCAAATACTGCTAGGAAAAATGCAGATGGAGCAGTCTATCAATGGGCTGGGAGTGCTATGACCTGAGTAATGGGCATGTCCCTGACCTACAGCAAAGCTAAAGGCAAGAACGAAATAAGGTTAACAGGACACACCACTACAAGATTTCTGCAATCTTATGCCCATTATAAAATTAAATACAAATTGTTTTCTGGTTCAAGTTGTGTAAAGGAAAGAGGAAAACTGCTTTTACTAATACAAAAATAGGTAAAGATACTCCCATAGCCTATGCGGTTGTTGGGGAGCAAGGTGTCAGAAAACTCGAGCTTCTATGGGCCAGCATCTTAAAGGCTGCGCTCATCTCCTCTCCCTTGCTGCTTTACCTTCCCTGACCCTAAAGACGGCAGGCACCCATTTTCGACTGGGTGAACTGGGTGACTGTGCGGAAACCGAGACGTACGAACGGTCGTCGGTCCCCCCACGCTCAACGCAGCTCTAACCTAAACTGGGGATGCGATGTGCTCTGTGACCATTGAGCTATCTGGCTATTTTCTAAGGAAAGGTTGGCAAATTAAAGAAGTATACCGCAGTTTTTTCCTTTTATAAAAAAAAAAAAATACAGCGGGTTTTTTGTTGTGGCCACGCTTCAATCTTTAACCTCTATCCTTTCCAAAATTTCAGCGATTTTTGTTTTCATTACCATATTCAATATTTTAATCCGAACATCAAACAGCTGAAAAGATTTCTTTAACCCAAAGGGGCCGCAGACGCTAACGCTGGTGATGAACAAATGCCTGTAGTATACCATTCCGAAGATGTGCAGCAGAGCACACACAACCCACACACACACACACACACACACACACTCCCAACACACACACACCACTCACCACACAACTCCTCTCCCTCAAGCATTCTCTCTCACTCTGCATTTTCTCTCTCTCTCACTCTTCTCTTCCTCCCTCTTCTCTCTCTCTCTCACTCTCTCCTCTCTATCTCTCTCTCTCATCTCTCTTCTCTCACTCTCCTCTCCTCTCTCTCTTCTCTCTCTCTCTCCACTCTCGTCCCCGCCACTCTGTCTCTCACGCCCTCTCCCGCGCTCTCTCTCTCCTTTCTCTCTCTCTCTCACTCATCGATCTCGCCTCTCTCTCTCTCTCTCTCTCTCTCTCTCCACACATCCCTCGCGCTTTTCCCCTCTCTCCCCCTCTCGCTTTTCCCCTCTCTCCCCGTCGCTCTCTCCCTCTCCTTCCCCCCCTCTCTCTCTCCCTCCGCTTTTCCCCTCTCCCCCTTGCTCTCTCATCTCTCTCTCCCCCCTCTCGCCTCCCCCCGCCCCCTCTACTCTCTCACTCCTCTCTCTCTCCCCTCTCTCTCTCTCTCTCTCTCTCTGAACGGGGGGGGGGGGGGGGGGATACTGGATTGGTTTAGAGAGTTGCGCATTCGCGCTCGGTGATCAGCAGACTCGGGGTTTGCAGCCTCGTTCAACGGTAATATTTCCCTCCTGGAGTTAACATCAGTTGCCAACTCCACTCCTCGCAAACTTCTTCGGATGCGACTAAAAACTGAACTAAAAACTGAACTAAAAACTGAGTCATGTCCAAAGGCACCAGAACATCTACTCTAATAAACCACCCCCCCAACCCCCCCACGCTCCTCCCCACCTAACGCGCCGATAAAGAAACAATTCTGAAAAGGCCCATTGTTTCCACCTTACCACACATTTTATCTTCCTGCTCCCTTGTGTGTCCACATGTGGGGGCCAGGGTTTAGGGTTGAGGTTAGCCAAGTGCGAGTGCCAGTGATAATCAACAAGCATGCAAGGGGTTTCCGCAGCTAGTGGTCTTGAAGGACAGGTGGGGACACAACTAGCAACATCGACAAAACGGTGTGTCGCTGTAGACACAACGGTACGGTACATAGCTCGCAAAGCATTCTGGAGCTATGAATCAAAATCACCAGTCCTGTGAACAGGTCAAGGCTGTGGCACTGCACTTCGGTGTCCCCCTGCAAAATTTCTCAGGTTTTGTAACCTCATTTTGAATAAGACTGGTAAAACCGAGGAGATGCCGAGTGTGTGAACGCACGCAGAACATCTTCCACACATCGTCAAAACCTTTTCCGCCATTCGTAAAAGTGTAACGCCTTTGTGGCGAGTGGGAAAGGATGACAACTCAGAAAAACACCGCAATGCACACGGAGACAATGTATTCTTTTTTTAAGAGCACACAGTAAGTGCTAGTCCATTATGTCAAAATTTGAAGCAATTTCCCAGCCTGAAGCATTTTTGAGCAGGTTTGCTTTAAAACCTTTCGCTGTCGCCATTACATCGAAGACTCTTTTGAACCAAGCGCAATCCCTTTAAAAACCAAGTCCAAAATAAACTGTAAGAAAAATGCCAGCCTCTTATTTCTATTCTCATGGCTCTACCCCGACCCCTCCTAAGCACCCTTTTCCCTTTCCTTACCACTCATCGTTCCAACCGGGATAACCTCCTCCCCACAACGCCCACAAAAACAACACGCACACATACGCACGCAACGCTCGCACCCGCACGCACAACACCACGCACGCACACACCACGCAGAAAATACGAAACGCACCCAAGCACACCACACACAACAACGCACGCGCGCACACACTACGCACACACCCCGCAC
This sequence comes from Rapana venosa, assembly GCA_028751875.1. NCBI lineage: Eukaryota > Metazoa > Mollusca > Gastropoda > Neogastropoda > Muricidae > Rapana > Rapana venosa. The sequence goes on along the minus strand of CM054142.1, from coordinate 20,294,929 downwards.
GCACAGCACACAAACGCGGCACACGAACACACATACAGACAGACAGAGAGCATGAAATGGATAACACTGTTAAAATTCAATCACTCCAGATTATGTTTAATACCCCGAAACTCGTTACCAATTTTGCTATCATCAAAAAAAGTATCTATCTTTCGACTTGAACTACTCTCTTGGATTTTCAATGAATCATCAGAAAACTTCAAAGTTGAACTGCTCTCTCGGAATTTTGCAACGAACAGTCGTTGGTAGTTATCTCACGACCAGGATCCTTTGGAAAGTCATTTCTGGGATTTTTTTTTAGTCCGGGCCAAAATCATCGACTTATTGAATGCCGAGCTATCTTATTTTCCAATTTCCGATCTTGTGGTCTCCGACACTGAGTTTCTCCCAACGACTGAGCATAATGTATGGAACAATATTTACCTATTTTCCTACTTTAAAAAAAATCCCCCAAGGGATTTGGGGGGGGGGGGCGTCAGTATAAATAGCATCCCCCTTCTGGAAATACCTATGCACAGACATTATCCCTCTTTTCTATCCCTCCTCCATTTTGGTTTGCTGCCTTGTTCCTTTTCTCCCATGCCATCCCCTTATAATATTTTACCCTTCCCTTGTCCATTCTCCTGCCTTTTTTTCCCCCAGAAAGGCTTAAAAGATAACAGTTCTCTCCCATGCTGAAGTGGGATGTGCTGGACCCGATTTGACAGGCGCTTGACGGCAGCGCAACGCACTTTTGCTCATATGACAGACAGTAGTTGCTGTCCGAGTTTTTGTAGAAGAAGGGGGGGAAAATAAAGCATTTCGAGGGATAGATTATCGTGAAGGTATTTTCCTAATCGTTTGGTTTGATTCTGCTGAGAAAGCAAAAATGTTTGCTAGTCCCCAAAGACGTATGAAGACAAAAAGTTCTTTGAGAACTAACCAATAACTTGGATTCATTTTCCAAAAATCCAATCCGATCTAATCTTGAGCTGTTTCCTCGTTGACCGGTACCTGTAATCTTGGGAACAGTGTCCACTTCAGGCCGTTGGCGCTGCTTGGTAACTTTGGTTCGCACCGGCACCAGAACCCCTGAAAACAGCATCAACAACAACCAACCCTAGCACATCCCCCAAACATTTACAATGATCAACATAGCAATTTCAGTCACTTTCAAAAATGTTTACAAGATCAAACATAGCAATTCAGTCACTTCAAAATGTATCACTGCTATAAAACAACCCACCCACCCCCACCCCCCAAAACACCCTGACATTTGAACCACGTTCCACAGTTTCCTAAAGTGGGGATGGGGGACGGGATAGCCTAGTTGGTTAGAACATTGGCGCTCGCAATCTGATCTGACAATCCTGAGTTCGAATCCCGGTTCAAGACACTTTTTTCTTCGCGGAGTTAACCTCAGTCAAACTCCACCTCTCCCCAGAAATCTTCGAGATACTATAAATCGAGGTGCCCCGTGGTGCTGACGACACGGAATATCTTTGCGCTCACGTTAATCCTGTTCCCGGCTTTTCGAAGAGTAGGCCATTGTGTGCCTGTGGGACTAGATGGACAAAATTTTAACCAAACTACATACACACGGAGAACTGGATGTAAAAAGCACGTGAAGAGCTGATTCCATTATCCTCGATATAAAAGAATAAATAAAAAAATACAATAAAACGTGAACTTGATCTCAGAAAATTGCACACTTACATAATGCTCCCTAGACATTTTTCCCGCAACATTTTTGTCAGATCACAAACTAATTCGTATAATTATGAAGAAAGATAAGTTCAGAGTCTGCCGATTTAAAGAAAGACCTTAAATCAAAGCAGGACGGGATAGGCTTAAGCGATTAGGAGCGTTGACTCGTTATCTGATGGACCGGGTTCGAGCCACTACAAAGACGCCCGTTTGTGGGGATTTTTGCCCTTGGCATCAGTACCGATGCCATTTCCCCGAAAGTCCATCAAATGAGACTATAAACCAACTCCACTCCCCCGAAAGTCCTTCGGAAAAGACTATAAACCAACTCTACCCCCACCTCTTTCAGACGAGACTATAAACCGAGATTCCGTGTGCGAACCCACGCAAAAACATTTTCCGGAAATATTAAACCCTGTTCCATCTTTCGTAAGAGTAAGCCATCTCGTGCCGTAAGAATCGGATGACAAGATGTTAAAATACCTATTCGCGCGAACTGATGTTTTATAGACATCATCCCGAAGTCGGAATGTCGCTACCTGAATGGTGGGTGAACGGTCGCCTATGCAAAATATCACCATTGGCAAATCGCGGAGATCTAGGCCGAGGAACCATAACGAAAAACAATCCACTCTATTCCGCCCTAAGGTCCCTCAGATTGGAGACAATATATAAACGTGTCCTTGTGCCCGAAAGCGCGCAGAGAAACATCTTCCACACTCGGTATAAAACCCCCTTCCGCTTTTCAAAAAAGAGTAGCCTTTGCGTGATGTTAATGAACCGATGACCAAATTTCGAACAGAAAAAGAAATGCCCGTGCACGCTGTATCGTATTTAGCCACGCAGAACATCTTGCGTGCACGTTAAAATCCTGTTCTGCTTTTTTCGAGAAAGCCCTTGTTTTTCCAGAGGGAACGAATGACAAAATTTTAAAAACTGCATACACACGGGACGGATGCAAACAGAGCACAAGGATGCTTATTCTTTTTATCCTCGAAATGAAAATAAAATTGTAAAAATTAGACATCAAACCCGCGCACTAATGCCCCCGCACCACCCCAGGTCGCCTCATGCCACAATCCCCCCATTTGTGACCCTCGCCGCTCTAGCCTACACACAAATTATTTTTTTAACACGCCCAGACACCGCCAACCGTCCAAACCTGACGTAATAAGACACTATGACGCCGGATACAGAAAATCGCGTCACCGAAGACCACGCACACAAGGTAAACACAGACCGACATTATTCCATTAAACCAGGTAGCTGCTCACTTTATTACCTTTGGGAACTGTTGTCTCGAGGCAATGCACCTGCCTAGAAAGCCAATGACGTCGGTACAGAGTGGTTCGAACCCTGTATTGAGCCTGAAACTTTACCCGCATTGGGAAGACCTTGAGAGGGGTAGGTCTGGGTACTATACATGGGGAAGACGATGACAGAACCAAAAAAATCTTGTGAGCATTGCGCAGATTAAAAGAACCCCGTGCACAAAATAGTTCATCCTTTGGCACAATTTTGTAGAAAAAATAGCCACACTGATAGGGAAAACGAACATATGCAGACAGGAAAAAGGAAAAATAAATGGTGGCGCTTCTCTAGTGGCGACGTGTGAAACCCTGGGGAAGCATCCGAATTTTCAGGCATAGATTAATTAAGACTATGAAGGGGTATACCATACAAATTAATATTCAACCCACCACTGCTTATTACCTTTTCGAACGTCATATTTTATTTTCTAGGTGGTTATCTTTCCCTGTCAATATCTACGAATATAATAAAATAATTTTTCCTTTGACAACATTGAATAATTCTGATGCTCCCAAACACATTTTTTACAAATCATTACACAAAAAATAGGAATGTGGCAATTACTCCAGTAATAATTGACAGTTCGACTCTGTGCCGGTGGATGTGATAGCAAAATGACTAAAGTGACATGAGTGTTTGTCATGAAGCGTTCAGAATTTAGGGGTCTCAAGATTAAATCCTCAACAGCACTTGATGAATGAACATCTCTCCTTCGGATGAGACTATTAAAAGGTTTTCCGTGTGCGACCGCACGCAGAAACATCTTCCCACACTTAGAGCCCGTTCAACTTTTCGGAAGTGAACTGTCCCTTGTACTGGTGGAATGATGACAAAATGACAAAACTGCTTACCACAACTGAGCAAGGATGTGAAAAAGCACAGAGTTCTTATTCCGTTAACCTCAAAGAAAAAGAATACAGTGGATTTGTTCATATTTTTTTTTGGGTGACACAATTAGATGCAGACTGGCATATCTTTAGATCCCATTCTGTCTACTTATGGATTTGTAAAAACATTAAAATATTCAGCATCCCCATACTACAGCTTTATACTGTAGCAACCAATACATTTAAAAACGGAAGGCTAAGCATTTACAAACATGTTGAGGAACGGGAATTAGGCATAGTGGGTTTACAAACTATGTGCTCGTGATCTAAACGTCTGGAGTCAACCTACCTTAGCACCCGTTTCAAGGAATGAATTTCCCTGATTAACATCAGTACAGACTCCACTCGCCTAGAAAGTCCTTTCCGATGAAACCTAATAAACCGAGGTCCCTGGTGCGAACCACACTTAAACACTTACGGCACACCTTGAAAACCCAAGAAGAGTTGGCTTTTATGCGTGTGGACAGGAGCAGATAATATATGAACAAAAATAAATAAATGCAAAACACACTGGTGTGTTTAACAATCTCCTCCCTCGAAGTCAGACTGTAGGTAACCCCTTAAGGGTTGGGGGTGGAGGAGGGGGTGGAAGTGGTTTTGCATACACAAAAAACTCAACCCTGAGAAAAAAACCTTGAAGCTCTAACAGAGGAACCCCCCCCCCCCCCAAAAAAAAAATTGTTGTACTTACAATTAGGGTTTGTGATACTGCCACCGGCGACAGTGCTACTCTATGATGCTGCTCCTAACGACGATGTTGCTTCCTATGAAGTGCTTGATAACTGCTCCAAGCGACGTTCTTGATACTGATCCGAACGATGTTGCGACGATGTCGTTCATAACTGCCCCGACGACATTGTTCACGATAACTGCTGCGACATGTTCTTGATAGTGCGCGACGACGTTGTTCTTGATGCCGTTTCAACGGCAATGTCGCGCTTGGAATACCGCTTCGATTCGAACGCTGTCCGCGCTTGATACTGCTTCACGATGTTGCACTTTCATGCAGCTTCGACGACGATGTCGCGCTTGATACTGCTTCGCGATGTTTGCGCTGATACTACAGCTTCGACGTGTGCGCTTGATACTGCTTCGACGATGTATCGCTGATACTGCTTCGACGATGTTGCCGCTTGACACTGCATTCGACGATGTGCGCTTGAAACTGCTTTCGACGAGTGCGCTTTGATACAGCTCGACGATGTTGCTCTTGATTCAGCCTCGACGATGATTTGCGCTTGATACTGGCTTCCGAACGATGTTGCGCTTGATACTGCATCTGACGATGTTGCTGTTTGATACTCTGCGGCAAACGATGTTGCGACGATGCTGCTCTTGATACTGCTGCAGCCCCGATGACGCTCATGATACTACTGCATCGACGATGTTTTTCACTTCATACTGTTTTTCGGTGACAACGTTTTCATGGATGCTGCTCCGACGACGATGTGCTCTTGATGATACTTGCCGACGACGATGTTGCTCTGTGATGCGGCTCCGACAGCGAACGATGATGCTCCTGATGCAGCTCCAACAACAAATGTTGCGCATGATCCTGCTCCAATGACGATGTGGTCCTCTTTCATACTGCTCCGACGACGATATCTCCAACATTGTTGCGCCTGATACGAGTGCTCCGGCGAACAATCTTGCGACGAAGTTGCGCCTTGATGCTGGCTCCCCGGCGACGATGTTGCGCTTGATACTGCTCCGGCCACGATGTGCGACGAAGTTGCGCTGATGCTAGCTCTGACGACAATGTGTTGCGCTTGCTGCACCGACGATTATGTTTGCGCTTGATACTGCGCCGCCACGAGTTGCACGAGGATGCGCTGATGCTGCTCCGTGACGATCTGCGACGATCTTTGCGCATGGAAAGTGCTTCGACCAACAACTCTTGGTACTGCTGTAACGTTTATGCTAGCTCTGCTTGATGCGTTGATGCCTGGCTCATGAATGCTAAGCTGTTGTGTTTGATGCTAGCTCTTGATGGCTAGCTTTTGATGCGTTGATCCAAGTTCTTGATGCTTGATGTCAAACTCTTGATGCGTTTCGCGATGCTAGCTCTCGATTCGTTGGATAGAAAACTGTTTGAGAGACACAGCCCAAACAGAGAATACCACCCCAGAAAATGTCGACTACCAATGCCAGACTTCTGAGGAATCGGAGCAGAAGGAAGAGACCCAGAAGGAAGGAGAAAGGCTTGAACGACATGTTTTGGGGGCGTGAGGTGTTCCCTTCCCTCATGAGCAACTGTGTGCGAGGAAGGCAGCCTGTCGTTCAGGACCCCACATCCTTGCTTCGGGCGACACATCGATGACTCCAATTTGTGACTACTGAGGGGAGTTTTCAGCCAAATGTGGAAGAGTGTTCAAGACATGGAATACTTAAGGAAACCCTTACTCATGCAGTCGGTAACGCGTCGAAGTCCTGGCCTACTCGTCAGGCGAGTAGCGGCAAGTGCAGCGGGCACTTTCGCTCCTATGACAGACATCAGTAGTTTGGACGAAAGAAGAAGAAGAAAAAGAAGAAAAATAAGAAGACAGGGTTGTTTGAATGTTCGGAGGGGGCGATGTCACGTCGCATCTAACCCTAAAGTGTTTTTTTCAGAAATGGGAGGTCATAATGACGCCACTCTGATACCTAGCCCCCAAACTATCCTACTACTTCGCTTGCAATATCCAGTGGAAGATGAAGACGGCCGTGGAATTGATCTCAGAACCCTGGGCCTCGGAAACCAGCAGAGAGTGCACAGGTCTGCCCCTTCATGATTTCGGTGAAGCACTTTCTCCCTATCTCCCATTCTAAAACCTTCAAGCCCCATACATCCACATTCTGTCCTACTGATCCCATGGGGATCTTGGACAATGGATCTGGTCATGTGTTCCTACATCGGCCGAATATCTTCATGATCTCTGGGCGAGAAGGGTGATGATCAATGGTGAAGTATCATGCTGACAAAGACCATGAATTGGCATTTCCGATGATCTCTGGGCGAGAAGGGTGAGATGATCCTGGTGAGAACTGACAAGACCATGAATGACATTTCTCAATGATCTCTTGTGGAGAAGGGTCACGGATCACTTGGGGAAGATCTGGAGACAAAGACAGGAAGGCGTCTCCATGATCTCTGGAGAGAAGGGTGATGATCATCGGCGAAGATCTTGCTGACAAAGCCCACGACACAACTAACATTTACATAGTCGAACAGTAAACTTTTTTTACCCCAAAATAAAATCAGAATGAACAAAAAAGGAGCGGGATAACCTTAGTGGTTAGAGTGCTGCGCTTGTGATCTGACGCCCGGGTTCGAGCCACCACAGAGGCACCTGTTTAAGGGGACGTTTCCCATTGATTTAAACATCAGTACCTATTCCCCTAGCCAAGGTTAAGCAGCAGCGAGCGCGGTTACCAGTTGGGTGGAAGACCGTTTGCGCACCATGGCTTCAGTACAGTTCCCCAGTTCCCTCATCTGTAAATGGGTACCTGCCTCTTTAGGGTCAGGGAAGGTAAAGCAGCGAGGGAGAGGATATGGGCGCCACCCTCAATATGCTGGCCCCTTGAGAAGTTGAGGGCTCTGATGCCTCGCTCGCCTACGACCACGTAGGTTATGGGACACCTTTACATGCGAGGGTAGGCAGCCTGTGCCGTTTCAGGACACCCACATCCTTGCTCGGCGACACGATCGATGGACTCCATTTGTGACTACTGAGGGGAGTTTTCAGCCAAATGTGAAGAGTGTGCAAGGCATGGAATACTTAGAAACCCTACTTCATGCCGTCGGTAACGCGTCGAAGTCTGGGCCTGACTCGTCAGGCGTGTAGCGGCAGTGCAGCGCACTTTCGCTCCTATGACAGACATCAGTAGTTTGACGAAGAAGAAGAAGAAAAAGAAGAAAAAGAAGAAGACAGGGTTGGTGAATGTCGGAGGGCGGATGTCTCGTCGCATCTAGTCCCTAAAGTGAGGGAACTGGTTGCTGAGTCTTTGAGGGTGCCCCCACGGTCGTCAGACTACGGGACAGATAGATAGATAGACTCCACTCCCCGAAAAGTCCTTGGTCCCGTGTGCGAACGCACGCAGAACATCTGGTGCACACATTAAAACTTGTTATTCCTTTCAAAAGAGTAGGCGAATCAGTGCTGGTAGGGATGGATAACAATCTAAAAAAACACATGCACATGAATGCGGCTACCTTAATGGTGCACAAAAAATGGTCGCATACGCAAAATATCGCCGATGGTGAGCTTCGGAGCTCTTTCCGAGAAATGGAAAAAAAAGGACCGCATGATTTTCTGAGACTGGGTTACGGTAAATTTTAGCTCCAGAGAAAACCATCCTCGTAGACGGTGCAACCAAGGCCCGAACCTGTGTTATGAAATCCCTCAAGATTCGAAGTCAGTCGCCCTAACCACTGAGCTCTGCACACCCCCTCCCTAAAATGTTTATCAATTTCAGAAACAATACCGCATAATACGCAGTTGTTACAGGGCAACTGCGTAGAAAGTAGCGAAAGGCGAGTTACATTGTGCTAACTTGTTTTAGAATGAACTACCTTTGAATCAAATTAGAAATGATCGCCTGAAACGGCGTTAAACTTCTTCATTGTGATCTTAGGAATACAGAATTCATGGGGGGGGGGGGGGTTGGGGGAGGTGTAAGCCTAGTGGTTAGAGCGTTGCGCTCACGAAGTAACGGCCCGGGTTCGAGTCACCACTGAGGCACTCGTTCAAGTTGATTTTTTCCCCTGAGTTATTAATACCCCCCCCCCCCCCCTTCCCTCCTCCAAAAACGTCCGAACGAGATTATAAACCGGGGTTCCGTGTGTGAACGCACGCGGAACATCTTACGCACACGTTAACACACGTTACGCCTTTCGGAAGAGTAGGTCATTCGGTCCGCGCTGGTAAGAACGGATGATAAAAATAGACTAAAAAGACGCATGCACACTAGTCTCGCGCTTAGACATCAGCCCCGAAGTCAGAATGCGGCTGCCTTAACGGTGGGCAAAAACGGTGGCATACTCAACAATCTCACCTTTGGTGAACACTCGGAGCTGTAGCGGAGGAAACGAACGAAACAAGTTTTGGCTCCAGGTGAAATATCCTCTTAGGTGGCTTGGCCAAGGCCCCAACCTATGCTGTGAAATTTCTATATATAAAAAATTACAGAGTCGGTCGCTTTGACCACTGAGCTCTGTCCCCTTCCCCCCTTCCAAAGTTTCACTTTCAGAAACATTTCCGCATAGTATGCAGTTGTTACAGGAAACTGCGCAAAAAGTAGCCAAGGCTGAGCAACACTGTAACGTGTGCGGCAACATGTTTCAAAATAATATTGATCTGTTGACCCGGGTTCGAATCTCGTTCTAAGGGATTTGTCCTCTGGAGTTAACATGAATGCCGACTCCACTTCCCCCTAAAAGACTTTCGGATGAAGACTATAAACCAAAGTTCCGTGTGCGAACGCACACAGAACATCTTGCGCGCATGTTACAACTCGTTCCGCTTTTCGTAAGAGTAGGCCATTGTGTGCCCGTAGGAACGGATGACAAAATTTACCAAAACTGCCATACACACAGGGACTAGATGTAAACAAGCACAGGAGTGCTTTGCTTGTTCTATTATCCTCAAAATAAAAGAAAAAAATAAATAGAATAATAAAGTACCTTTGAATCAAATGAAAAAATAGTTGTATAAAATCGGCACGGTATAAAACTTGTTCTTGGCGATATTCGGCATACAAAATCCATACTACACTTGAGGAAGAGGAGGGAAGGGAGAGGCGGAATAGCCTAGTGGTTAGAGCATTGCGTTTGCGATTTTAAAGGCCCGGGATCAAGTCGCCACCGAGACGCCTGTTCAAGGGGAGTCTTACTTTGGGGGTGTCATTAAGTGCCGACTCCACTCACTCGGAAAGTCCTTCGGATGAGGCTATAAACCGAAGTCCCGCGTGCGTACGTACGCAGAGCATCTTGCGCACGCGTTAACCCTGTTATGCTTTTCGAAAGAGAGACCATTTGCACCGAGAAGAATGTATGATTTTTTTTATAGAATGCACACTGGTGTGTTTAGACATCATTCCTGAAGTCCGATTGTGGCTACCTGAATGGTAGGCGAAAACGTTCGCATACGCAACATGTCATTGATGAACCTTGGAACGGTAGTCGAGAAACAAGAGAAAAAAAGAACTCCGCACACACGGTAAAATGTACAATTCCGAAAATAATGTACAAGACAAAATAGTTTCACATTCTGCTACATCTGATAATCAAGCGATCAAAGAGTACATATCTAAACATATTTTGCTTTCCGGTTTAACAGCTCCCGTAAAAAAGACAAAATTGTGTGTGTGCGTGTGGGGTGTGTGGGTGGGTGGATGTGGGTGTGTGTGTGAGAGAGAGAAAGAGGGAGAGCGAGTGTGTGTGTGTGTGTGTGTGTGTGCGTGTGTGTGCTCGCGCCCGCGCGTGCATTTGGGTGTCTTCAGGGTTCAAAAGTCCTATTTTACGTATACACCTTAATGTACCAACAAATAAACAGTTTGCGCCCGAAACTTTTCCCCCATCCATTAGACTTTGAGTGGTGGTCTGGGCGCTAATCTTTCGGATGGGACGATAAACCGAGGTCCCGTGTGTTATACAAAATTATTCAGCGCACATAAAAGAACCCAACGGTAACAAGAGTTGTCCCTGGCAAAATTCTTAGAAAAAAGCCACTCTGATAGGAAAACTAATGCAGTTGCAAAAAAAGGGTGGCGCTGCTCTTGTGGCGATACGCTCTCCCCGGGGCGCCCCGAAACGCGGAAAAATTTTGGAAATTTAAAATGGTTAAAAAAATAAATAAAAAAAAGCGAATTTTAAATTATAAGTAAAAAAATAAGCCCCCAACATTTTTCATTTCCCCGCAAATAGTAGGCTATGCAAGTAGTAACACTAGACCAATCCTTTTAAAAAAAGTTAGGGGGAGGGTTGCCCAGTGGCCCAGAGTTGCGCTTGCGATTTGAGCCTAAAAATCGAGCCCGGTTCGAACCATCACCCAACCCATTTAAAGGTTTTTTCCCCCTTGAGTTTGTCAGTACAGATTCCGTCCTCCTTTCCCCCCTTCCCCCCCCACTGACCCCCGAAACTTTCGGATGAGTATAATATCAGGATCCAGGTGCGAATGCACTTGAACATCTGCCACACTTAAAGCCCTGCTCCGCCTTTCGGAAGAGAAGGTCTTTTTGCGTTCAGGTAAAAACCCACGACAAAACATTGAGGGGGTTTTTTTAAAAACCCCATGCAGACGGGGTGTTTTTATAAAAAAACCCCCAACTTTCGGAAATTTTGGCTACCTTAAAAATAGTGGGGAAAAACATTTTCCTAGGGTCAATATCTCCCCACGGGAAAACCCGGGAAACCTCTACCCGGGGAAGGGAAAAAAAATAAAAAGATCTAGGGAAAAACTAAAAAAATTGAGGTCCATCCCCAAAGGTCTACTGAAGCTACCTTTAAAAAAGTGGGTAAAAACTGCCCGGTACTTCACTATCTCACCCCTTTCCCAAAGGGCACACAGAACATCTTGCATACCGAAAAAACCCCGTCATGCTTTTCAAAGAAAAAACCTTTTCGTGCCGGTGAAAACGTAACGGGGGTTTGTGTCTTTCTTACCCTTGAAAAGTGGGCCCCCTTTTTGCCATTTTTTGGGTTTTTTTCTCCCTCACTTTTGTCTTACAGACAAAAAAAAACCCCCCAAACCAATAGGGGGTATTTTAAACCCTCTCTAAAAAAACACTTCTCTTCATGTACCCCGGTTCCAGGCCAAAATCTTTAGCTTTTCCTGTATAAGAAAAGGGTACAAAGACCTACTTTAAAATGCTATGTTTTAAAAATACCCTGTGAGGATAATCTTTTTCCCATAAACAAAATTTTCTGAAGTCAGAATTTTTGCTCCCCATACGGGGGAAAGTATTTAACAAAAAAAATTTTATGTGTTTCAGCAAAAACCAAAATAAGACTCTATAAAAAAAAAAAAAGGGTTGGGGGTTTTAAAAAATTTTTAAGCTTTAAACAACAACGAAACATCAACAGAATAACCCCCAACATTTTACTCTAAAAAAAAAAAAAGAAAAAAGAATCTTGGGGATCTGCAAAGAAGCTTTAATCAACACAAATTACAAAAAAAAACAAAAAAAACCAAAAATCAACACAAAAAACCCAACCCTTCAACTTACCAATGCTTTCCATGACTTTGACAAGGAGAGCTCTCTGGTGAAGTTAGAGCTGTCAGGAATCTCCAGGAATCAAGTCATCCCTTCAGTGTTTCAGGGAGGGCAGTAGGTTGATGTCTTGCGCCTATGTGGCCCTGGGCGTGTGTTGCTGAGGAAAGGCTGAAAACCTGGTCACCAGCTGGGAGGAAAACTTGTCGCATCTCTCCTGCTTCTTCTGTGGTCTTCAGCAAAGTGTTGAAGTCTTCAGAGGCCTTCTTTCCTGTAGGGCCTACTGTCTCAGCAGTGCAGACCATCCGTCCGTACTGTAGCTGCTGTTTGTTTGAAATGACCAAGAGTCAAAACGCCTTGGCTTTTCGCGCGTAGTTGACAGAGATGAACACTTTTTTATAAAAAGCGACATGTGAAAAATGTTCACGATTCACTTGCAAGTTTGAACCCTGACCCCCTTCCCTCCTCCCAGTAAAAAAAAAAGACAGAAGAAAAAAAGAAAAAGGGAGGGAAAACAGCAAGGGAAATAAAGAAGAAGAAAAAAGAAGCATGCTTTGGCGGGGAACTTGTGCTTGTGCTGGATGAGGTACTTCTCTCTCGCTCTCTCTCTTCCTCTTCTTTCTCTCCTTCTCCTCTTCTCTCTCCTCTCTCCTCTCTCTCTCCCCTCCCTCCTCTGCTTGTCTTGTGTCTGTCATCTTGTTTGTGGTTGCAAATGACTCTTCTTTCTCTCTTCTCTCTCTCTCTCTCTCTCCTTCTCTTCTCGTTGGCAGTGGTGGTGGGAAGATGACAAAGTACAAAACTGCTAGACGGGATAGTCGCACTGATGTTTATTCCGTTCATCGTCTTATCCTTACTCATATATGGATCGTGCTAAGGTAACGTGCTAACATCGTCTGAGTGGCTCTCTTTACCAATTTCATCATTCCTATTGCTGCGCTAGTCTTCATGAACTAAACCGAGTACCTGTTTCACTTTTCGCACTAAAACCGGCACAGAGAGTGTCCCTCAATCTTAGAACCTACCTGTGGAATCTACGTTGGCTGGGGGGTGCGCAGGTTGTCGCGCCTCTCCTCCTCTCTCCGGGGATTGTGTGCCGAATTTGACGGAGAAAGTAAATCTGCCGTGACTAAGGTGATGAAATGAAATCTAGCGCTTTGTTTATTGCTTACAAAGATCCAGCGCTATATAAAATCCATACATTATTATTATTATTAATATAAAAGAAAAGAATCCTCAAATCCTCCTTTATTATCATATAATTATATCCCTAAGGGTGGGGACTGGATGTAAAAAAGCACATGGGTGCTTATTTATTATCCTCGAAATAAAAGACTTTGTCATTGTCATTGTCATTGTCATTGTCTGTCTGTCTCTCTCTCTCTCTCTCTCTCTCTCTTCTCTCTCTCTCTCTCTCTCTCTCTCTCTCTCTCTCTCTCTCTCTCCTCTCGTCTCTCTCTCTCTCTTCTCTCCTCTCTCTCTCTCTCTCTCTCTCCCCCACACACACCCACACTCACTCACATTCTCTCCCTCAATTACTGTATAGGTTTAGATTTCTTCTTTTGTTTTGTTTCTTGTTTTTATTGTGTGAATGTATGGGTATTGAGATTATTTCATTATCATGACATATACTTTGAAACGAGTATAATAAAAATTAGTGTTGATGGTGATCGTGTACTGTTTTGGGAATTATATATTGATTTTATCTCTGAAATACACACACACACTCTCTGTCTCTCTGTCTCTGTCTCTCTCTCACCTTTTATTGTTTTGCTTATAGTTATAGTGTATCCTGATGAAGGATTCATATTTTATATTTTCAATACTTTATTGGACTTGTCCGCTGTACTTAAATTTTAATGAGTGCCCTATTTCAATATCTTATTGTTATGTGTAACAAGTATATGTACCATTTGACAATGTGTAGATGTTTATCTTTATGACTTATTAAGTTTGGGATTGTTATTTTCTTGGTTTTTGTTGTTTTGTGTGTGTTGTTTCTTTTCTCTTTTTTTCTTTTTCTTCTTTTGTTGGTTTGGTTTTTCTTTCTCTTTTGTTTGTGTTGTTTTGGTTGTGGGGTTTTTTTGGGGGGTGAGGGTGGGTGGGTGCTGTTTTTTAGGGTTTTTTTTTAGTTTTTTGCTTTCGGGGGGGGGGGGGGGATGTTGGGGGGGGGGCTGTTTTAAAAAGGGTTATTTCCCCATGTTTCTACTGTGAGACTGTATAAGTGTTGGGTTATTATTAAGATGTATCCCTACGGGCGGGGACTGAGTGTAAAAAAGCACATGAGTGCTTATTCATTATCCTCGAAATAAAAGAATTTATCATTGTCATTGTCATTGTCTCTCTCTCTCTCTCTCCTCTCTCTCTCTCTCTCTCACACACACAACACACACACACACACAACACACACACACACTTACACACACACATTCTCTCTCTCTTTCCTCCACTTTTCTCTTTTAAGCGCGGGTATATGGTGTGTATTTTGGGTGTTTTGGTGCGTGTGTGTTGTGTGGTGTGTGTGTGTGTATTGTGTGTGTGTGTTTGTTCATTTAATCCTCCGATACCCTCTAAACCAAATGAAAACAGTAACGTGGGTGGCTGCACTTGTAAAGCTTTCAGAGAAATTCGTTTCATTCGGAAATGTCAACTTCAACTAGCCTTAACAGAGCATTTAGACTTGGCTGTCGTGTGTGGGTGTGTGTATGTGTGTTTGTGTGTGTTTATGTGTGTGTGTGGTATGTGTGTGTGGTGTGTGTGTGTGTGTGTGTGTGTGTGTGTGTGTGTGTGTGTGTGTGTGTGTGTGTGTGTGTGTGTGTGTGTGTGTGTGTGAGACAAGAAGAGAGAGAGAAAGAGATTTTTTTTTATTCTTTTACTTCGAGGATAATGGGATAAGCACTCATGTGCTGTCTTACATCCAGTGTATGCAATTTTGTCATCCGTTCCGACCGCCACACGATGGCCTACTCTTCCGAAAAGCGGAACAGGTTTTAACATGTGCGCAAGATGTCATGCGTACGTTTGCACATGGGGCCTCGGTTTATAGGCTCATCCGAAGAACTTTTGGGGAGAGTGGAGTCTGCACTGATGTTAATTCTAGGGGGAAAAAATCCCCTTGAACGGGATTCAAACCCGAGGTTCAGATTGTGGGTGCAATGTTCTAACCACTAGGCTATCCTGTCCCTCCCACCTCCCGTGTATGTGCGCGCGGGCGCGCGTGTGTGTGTCTGTGAAATTAAGCACACAGAAAGTCAGGGCGTAAATAGTTAATAATAACGTCATATTTTCAGAGCGTCACCGAAGCGAAACAACAACTGTGCATTCCAAGTGCGGCAGTAAACTGGAATTGGTAAATTTCTTGTTGTCTGCTACTGCTGCGGCTGATACTGCTGCTGCTAATCTCCTTTTAATCCATCCCCAGAGAGAGACACAGAGAGGGAGGATGGTCGTGGTCATCTTTTATTTTGCTTTGTTTAATGTCATTCACTACCTAGTGATTTAGACACGCTGGCAGTCACACCATACACACCTCATCTCCCTTTCTGAATATATATATATATATGTATGTATGTATGTATAGATAGATAGATAGATAGATAGATAGATAGATAGATAGATAGATAGATAGATAGATAGATAGATAGATAGATAGATAGATAGATAGATAGATATCAGCATGCATACATACACACAAACATGCATACGTACACACAAACATACATACATCTATACATACGTACATACATACATACATGCATATATCCCACAACTTATTACAGTAAATGTTTTACAGGATAGGAATATATAACTTCAGCAACTGATATTATGACAGACAGACACAGACAGACATATACAAACAGAGAGACAGACAGACACACAGAGACAGACACACAGACACAGAGAGAGACAGATGGAAAAGAGACAGACAGACAGACACAGACAGACACATACAGACAGACAGGGAGAGAGATAGACAGACAGACAGAGACAGACAGACAGACAGACAGAAAGAGACTTCATTTTATTCTTTTTTTTCGAGGATAATGGAAAAGCACGCATGTGTCTTTTTACATCTAGTCCCGTGTGTATGTAGCTTTTTGTGTAAATTGTGTCATCCGTTCCCACCGGCACACAATGGCCTATTCTTCCAAAATGCAGCGGAGGGGTTTTAACGTGTGGGCATGATATTTTGAGTGAGACAGACAGACAGACAGATAGAGAAAGAGACAGAGACAGACTGACCCAGATAGACACAGACACAGACAGACACGCACACAGACAGACACACAGACACACAAACACACAGAGAGACACAGACAGACAGACAGACAAACAGACAGACACAGACTGACACACAGACAGACACAGTCAGACAGACAGGCAGACAAACAGGTGCTACCAGATCTGTTCAAACTGCTCATGTCACACAACCCTGAATATTTCCGAACACCATTCACAATTATTTATTTATTCTTTTATATCGAGGATAATGGAATAAGCACTCATATGGGGTTTTTTCATCCAGTCCCCGTGTCTATACGGTTTTGCTAATTTTGTCATCCGTTCCCACTGGCACACAATGGCCTACTTTTCCGAAAAGCGGAATGCGTTTTAACGCGCGTGCAAGATGTTCTGCGTGTGTTCGCACACGGGACCTTGGTTTATAATCTCATCCGAAGGACTTTTGGAGAGAGTGAAGTCGGCACTGATGTTGTTAACTCCAGAGGAAAATATCATACATTCACAATGACTTCTCAAGAAGTTACGAAAGAAGTCATACTTTTTCCTGTGCACACTCAAACACTTGCAAACAGACAGGCTAGATCTGCAGCCGAGTGGTTAATAATAAAACAGCAACAACAACAACAACAATAATAATAATAATAATAATAATAATAATAATAATAATAATAATATAGATAATAATGATGATGATGATGATGATGATACATGGAATTTATATAGCGCTGTATCTTGCATAGACAAATCAAAGCGCTTGCACTCAACTCATTCTTACACAGTCATGCAGCCAATAGCAAGTAATAGTTCTAACAAGTCCAAATGTAGACACGCACACACACACACACACACATACACACACAACACACACACACAACACACCAACACACACACACACACCCCACAACACACACACACCACACACACACACACACACACACACATGGTTTGACTTCAGTGCAGTGTGTCCTTGAAGTCATGGATTCGAATCTCGGTGGGGGCCTCTGATGAATCAAGGCAGGGAATTTTCTTTTTTTTAGCAACTGTCCAAAATCTCCCAGGTCAACTTTAAATGCAGACCTGCCAGTGCCTTTGTTCCCTTTGTGTATACATGCACACGCAGAAAATTAAACTGCAGTTGTTTTTGTTTGTTTTTGTTTCGCGGCTAGAGCTCCGGACAGACAGACAGACAGACAGACAGACAGACAGACAGACAGACAGAGAGGCAGAGACAGACAGGCCAATGGTGAGGTTCTGCGTATGCGCATTCCGACTTCGGGGATGTATGCTGGGGGTGGGTGTGTTCGTGTTTCCTTAAGCCGCCAAACGCTGACATGAATTGCGGGATATAACGCACATAGTTGTTCTGCATGTGCATGTATACACGAAAAAAACTAAAGGCACTGGCAGGTCTGTGTTTGGAGTTGATCTGGGAGATCGTAAAAGATCCTCACCCTTTATTTCACCAGACGCCACCGAGATTCGAACCCACGACTTCATGGACCCATGGGATTGAAGTGGAGTTGTCTTGACCACTCCGCTATAGCGTCCGTCATGCAATTTAAAGATCCCGTATTTCACGTCAGTGTTTCGTTGGTTACGGAAACACGAACATACCTAGCATGCAACCTGTACAATGAAATGAGCTACTCTAAGGTTTTCGGGTTAAGAGCTGCTTGATAGTAGCGGAGGGTTGATACAGTCCATGAATCGGATAACTCCGCTGGGACTCTAATATAACAAAGAAAGAGAGAAAGGTCTTCACGGTGGGTAGAGTAATTAAAAAAATGTTAAAGGACAGAAGTTTTTCTCTTCATTGACGTTTACAATCCACAAACGAAATTCAAGACAATACACAGTTTATTGGGAATTCCTTAATCAACTTATAGGGAACGGGGAATAGCTCATTGGTCAGAGCACTCGCTTTCCCCCAGCCAATTTAAGCAGCGTCGAGCGAGATTACCAGTTGGATGGGTGACAGTTTACACACCTTGGCTTCACTACAGTTCCCCAGGTTCACCCTGCTGTAAATGGGTACCTGCCCTCTTTAGGGTCAGGGAAGGTAAAGCAGCGAGGGAGATGAGATAGGCGCCGCCCTCAATATGCTGGCCCCTAGAGAAGTGAGGTTTCTGACGCCTCGCTCCCCTAGACCTTATAGGTTATGTGACACCTTAACCTTTACTTTACACAGTTGATAGAATGACAGAATTTCTTCTCCTCGTTGACGTTTACAATCCACACAGCCTTTACTCTCTCTTGCATAAAAGACTGCCCCAGTGTGAGAGGAAGCCTGTAATCTATGAATACCCGGGGTACTGGAAACATCAGTGTTAATTTCTGCTTTTAGTGTCTTCACCTGTACACTCCTTCTCGATCCCTCCGCTCTGCTGCAGATACCTTGTGCTTACGAATACCTAGATTCAACCAATCCACTGATGGCCGTCGCTCTTTCTCTATTTCTGGTCCAGTGATCTGGAATGACCTCCCTCTCTCCCTTCGCCAAAAGCCTACTTTTGACACTTTTAAATCCAGCCTCAAAACACATTTATTTAAAATCTAAGACTTTCCCCTCTTGTTTCATCTCATTTCTGTCCTTACCCTCAACAGCCGAAACCCCCACCACCCTGCCAAAGTACACAACCTGTTTGCGTGTGTGTGTGTGTGTGTGTGTGTGTGTGTGTGTGTGTGTGTTGTGTGTGTGTGTGTGTGTGTGTGTGTGTGTATGTGCATGTGTGCGTGTGCGTGTGTGTGTGTGCGCGTGTGTGTATACATTTTAATTTGTAAAGCTATTAATTGTAACTTGTTGCATGTGTTAGAGTAGGATGAATGCAAGCGCTTTGATTTGTTTTTTCAATATGTAGCGCTATATAAATTCCATTTATTATCATTATTACTATTATTATTAACCTGGTGCCTGCTTTCATCAAATATGTGGCAAATGATTGTATCTTTTTGCGTTTATTGTTGCTCCAGTGTGTGGCTCTCTCTCTCTCTCTCTCTCTCTCTCCTCTCTCCTCCTCTCTCTCTCTCTCTCTCTCTCTCTCTCCTCTCACTCCTCTCTCCTCTCTCACACACACTCTCTCTCTCTCTTTCCTCCCCCATCCCCCTACTCCCCGTCTCAAATCACTAAATGTGAATAGACGTTAAACTGAAGATATCACATGTACATACATAAACACACATACACATAAACAACACACACACTTGATGTGACATGCTAACATAAATATACACACATCAGATGAACATACACACATCGACACTCACCCACACACACAGCCCAACACACACACACCAACACACTCACAGAGTTTTATTGATCTGAAAGATTTTTTTTTTCGTTTTGTTATTATTGTCAGATTTGAGTGATACTCTCGATAGATAGATTAGATAGATAGATAGATAGATAGATAGATAGATAGATAGACAGACAGACAGACAGACAGACAGACAGATAGATAGATAGATAGATAGATAGATAGATAGATAGATAGATAGATAGATAGATAGATAGATAGATAGATAGATAGATAGATAGACGGACGGACGGACGGACAGACAGACAGACACACGGACAGATAGATAGATAGATAGATAGATAGATAGATAGATAGATAGATAGATAGATAGATAGATAGATAGATAGATAGATAGATAGATAGATAGATAGATAGATAGATAGATAGATAGATAGATAGATAGATAGATAGATAGATAGATAGATAAGAAGACAGTGATAGAGATATTCTGTTCGATTCAATTGATTGAATTTTGAATGTCAGAAAACAGAAAGATAGAACAGAAAACAGATAACTCCCCTGTGGCAAGAAGCTTAGAGAGACAATATGATTTTTATAAAGAAGAGCAAGATAGAAAGAAAGAAAAAAAGATAGGGAGGGAGGGAGGAGAGGCAGACAGACAAACAGATAGACAGAGACTCAGAGAGAGAGGAGAGAAGGAGAGAGAGAGAGAGAGAGAGAGAGAGAGAGAGAGAGAGAGAGAGTGAGGGGTAGGGTGTGTGTGTGTGTGCGTGTGTGTGTGTGGTTGTGTGTGTGTGTGTGTTGTGGTGTGTGTTGGGTGTGGAGTGGTGTTGTGTAGTGTGTGTGTGTGTGTGTTGATGTAGTGTGAGTAGATGTTGTAGTAGTAAGAGTGAATAGGGCGAAGAAGAAAATAAGGGAGGGGGAAGGGATGTGGTGGAGGGGAGGGGTGAAGTGGTGGAGGGAAGAATAATGGCCCGTGTATGGACGATGAAGGCCTGACATGTGTGTTTGATTTGGATGAGATGAATGAATAAGAAATGTAAGGAATTGTATGTAGAAGAGAGAGGAGAAAGAGGAGGAGAGATAGAGAGGAAGAAGAGAGAGAGAAGTAGAAGAGAGAGGAAGAGAGAGAGAAGAAGGAGAGGAGAGGAGGAGAGAGGAGAAGAGAGAGAGGGATGAAAGATGGAGGAGAGAGGAAAGAGAAGGAGATAGATGAGCACGATAAGAGAGAGAAGAAAGAAGAGAGACAAGACGATGAGGAGAGAGAAGAAACGAGAGACCAAGAAGAGAGATTGCAGATGAGAGAGAGAGAGAAGAGAGAGAGAGAGAAAGAGAAGAGAGAGAGAGAGAGAGAGAGAGAGAGAAGAGAGAAGAGAGAGAGAGAGAGAGAGAGAGAGAAAGAGAGAGAGAGAGAAAAGAGAGAGAAAAAAGAGAAGAGAGAAAAAGAAGAGAGAGAAAAGATGAATAATAATAATAATAATAATAATAATAATATAATGAATATATGATATGAATATAATAATAATAATAATAATAATAATAATAATAATAATAAAAAATAATAATGTATGGAATTTATATAGCGCTATAGATAAGAGACATTTTTCATTTCATTTATTTTTTATTTCGAGGATAATGGAATAAGCACAATGTCCCTTTTTTTTTACATCCCCCCCTGTGTAGCATTTTGTACTTTGTATCCGCCCCCACCACAAAAAATGGCTACTCTACAAAAAGCGAAAAAATTTTTAAACATTTTGCCAGATGCTCTGCGTGCGTTCGCACACGGGGCCTCGGTTATAGTCTTTTTCGAAAAATTTTTTGGGGAGAGGGAGGGGTCTGATGTGAACTCCGGGAAAATATCCCTTAAACGGAATCGAACCCGGGTCGCAATTGTGAGCGAAAATTTTCAACCCAAAGGCTACCGCCCCCAACGACAGACAACAGACGAAAATTTTTGGAAGGGGCTGTAGAAATTTCGCTTTTCTACTGCATCACAATTCTTACGAAGATGGGGAATATTATTTGGGGGCTGTTGTCAGCAGTTAGATGGTTCATCCCCCTCTCTTCTCCTCTCTCTCCCCTCTCTCTCTATCTCTCTCTCTTCCCCTCTCTCTCCCTTCTCTCTTCTCTCTCCCCTCTCTCTCTCTCTCTCTCTCTCTTTTTCTCTCTATGGTTATTTTGTAGCTAAGTCGAAGACCTTTAAATCCCCTAAAGTTCTCCTCTCAAGGATGTCGATTTACGGGTGGTCTGACGAGATACATATTGATGATGAGTAAATGATGTTGGGGATGATTGGGGTAATGTTGAAAAAATGATGACGAAAAGGGATGTTGGGGGTGTGAAAGTAGGGGTTTTAAGGGGTTATGAGGGTGAAATTATCAATGTGGGGGGTTTTTAATGTTGATTAGTTGATGAAAATGGTGTGATTTTACAGGGGGGGAAAGACGGAATATTGTGTGGTGTGGTGTGTGTGTGGGGTGTGTGGTGTGTGGTGTGTGGTGTGGTGTGTTGTGGGGTTTTGGTGTTTGTGGTGTGTGTGTGTGGGGTGTGTTTGTGTGTGTGTGTCCCGGCGCGCGCGCGCCGCGCGCCGCGGTGTGTTTTTTGGAAAATGGAAATAAAAACCCTTTTTTTTTTCTTTTTTTTTTTTTATTATTTATCAATTTATTTTTAAAAGGGGTAATGAAGTGGATTTTAGGGATGGGCGGGGATGATGGGAAATGCGAAGGTGATGTTGAGTAGATGGAGGGTGACGATGGGGTGAGGGGAACTTGGCGGGGTTGTTAAAGGTGAAGTGGGGCGGTGATAGATGGAGATCAAAGATAAAGAAAGATGACAATATGTATAATTGAAGATGACGATGGAAACGATGATAAAAAATGTGATATGACCTATGCAGGATTGAAGATGAAATGTACGAAAAAAGATATCATTTGAAATGGTGAAAGCTAGATTGAAGATGATATGTTGATAAAATTAGTAGGGATAAAGTAAGAGGTTTGTGATATACTTGCGCAGCTGCTGTTATAGGCAATGAAGATGCCTCATGGGGATGATTATGTAAATGCTGAAGATGATGATGGGGATGGGGATGACTAGAAGGTATTGGGAGTAATTCTTTTTGCTTACAGAATTGAAAATGTGAAATGGATATAAATGTTGGTTTTTTGTGTTTTTTGGTTGTTGTTTTTTTGCTATGCCTTCCTCCCCCCTCCCCCAAACATGTTTTGTATAGTGGCCCATGGCCGAAGTACAATAAAACTTTTCAGTGTTCAGTGTTCTCTCTCTCTATCTGTCTATCTATCTATCTATCTATCTATCTATCTATCTATCTCTATATCTATCTCTATATTCCTCTCTCTATCTGTCTCTCTATCTGTCTATCTCTCTCTGAGTGACTTCCCTTGCTTGGCTGCCAGCAAGACGCACTTTGTGGCTGTGTGCAGATTTTTTTTGGTTTTCACGAAGTGAAGAATTGAAAATGCCAGTTGAAGTGTTCCCAGTAGTGCTGGAATGCATGCTGAGCTCAGCTCTAAAAGAAATGGTGCTGTCTTCCTTCAAAGTGAATGGTGGAGGTGACCAAACTGTTGTTGTACTCAGACTGACCAGTAAATCTACCAGCCATACTCCTGTCACTCCAGTTCAAAATACAGCTTTTCAAAGAAAGTGTCCGTCACAAGTGAATACGGATAGAAGGAGGACAGTAGCACACAGAATGAGCCAAGAAGAAAACGCAAGCAATATTATTCAATGTCCCTATGGGTTATTTTTGTCCACCCCACCGAGTCTCATTTATGCTGCTAATCGTACTGCTAGCAATGATGTTATGGACAGGCCTGTGTGTGACAATCTTTGTGCTCTAGTGTCTGGAAATCATTCGCACAGTCAAGTCATTGACATGACTTATCAGGACAGACAAACAGTGACACTGCCACATGAGGATGCTGTAAGTGAGCAGTCATGCAGTGAAATCGATAGTATGACGAACAAGTGTGATAGAGATAATGAAGTGGCAGATGATTTATGTGTAACAGAGTAGAGATAGTTGATCTGCCACAACTCTGTACAACTTCTCAGCTATGACAGCACAGTATGAACAGGGAGGATATGGCCTCTAAGAAAGAGGCTGCATAAATATTACATTTTACCCACAAAGGCAAAGTGTAAGTAATGGGAAGTTTTCAACCACCACCCAAGGAAACAGAGCGCTGCACAATTTGCATGTGCGTCCCAAAATAGTAACACGTCGCTCTGATCGCATGGGAGGTAATCTACTTACCACACCATCACATATGTGAAAGTGTTGATGTGGTGAAGAATGCTGTCTCTGATGATGTGAATGTGATGAAAGATGATATATGTAAAGGTATGAATGAGATGACACAAAAATTTGAAAATGGGTGCCGCGTTGCAAACGAATGAGCTGAGATTGCATTGACAAGTGGACAATCTAGTGAAATTCAAGAGCGGAAATAACCCTGAGAATGTTGCTGTATGTCCAACAAATCAAAATAATTGATGCAAATCTGAAAACATCAAATTCCCGAAAGACAACAGCTGAAAAAGAAATCCTAAAAAGATGTTAAAACAATTGCTTGGGCAAAACCCCCGTCAAACATACACTGAATGTATTGTAATGGTGCTTAGGAAATTTTGAATAGAATAATTTATTAGATAATATTTATATCACAGAATGTTAATCACACTATGAAATTATTGCAAACCCATGTTTTTGGTTTCCCATGCATGTTTGTTCATTTGGCTGTTGGTTGACTATATTCTTTTTAATTATGTGTGTTGTGCCCAGTCCTCTGTCCCCTTGTGAAGGGGCCCCTAAAGCTATCGCAAAAACTATTGTCATTGTCATGTCTCTTTCTCTCTATCTCTCTCTCTCCTCTCCTCTCTCTCCTCCTCTCTCTCTCTCTCCTCTATCTATCTCTTCTCTCTCTCTCTCTCTCCTCTTCTCCTCTTCTTTATTAATCTCTCTGTCTCTCTCTATCTCTCTCTGTCCCTCTTGTTTTTTTTAGTTTCTCTAGCTCTCTTTCTCAATCAGAAGAGAGAGAGAGAGTGGGGGACTGACATACAAACGGACAGATAGATAGATAGATAGATAGATAGATAGATAGATAGATAGATAGATAGATAGATAGATAGATAGATAGATAGATAGATAGATAGATAGATAGATAGATGGATGGATGGATGTGATGGATGGATGGAGGGATGGATGGATGGATTGGATGGATGGATGGAGGGAAATGGTTTGGATGGATAATAGTAGGTAGGTGGGTAGATAAAAAGCACACAGGGAGAAAGAGAGACAGAGAGAATAAACAGGCGGGTAGGTTGGCTGGCTGAGAAAGATGTAAATACACAGACACACAGCCCAGATAGACGAGGGGTAGAAAATAGGGAATCCTACCGACCAGCGGGGCCAGGAACCCTCGGCATCCCCATGGGGGGAGGAGGGGGGAGGGATGTAGGAGGGAGGGAAACCGTGTGTTTAATGATGTGCCAGCCTGCCAGTGATGTAAAGGTAAAGCTAAAGGTGTCCCATAACCTATAAGGTCGTAGGGAGCAAGGCGTCAGAGACCTCACTTCTCTAGGGCCAGCATACCGAGAATGGCATCCATCTCCTCTCCCTCGCTGCTTTACCTTCCCTGACCCTAAAGAGGGCAGGTACCCATTTACAGCTGGGTGAACTGGGGGAACTGTACTGAAGCCAAGGCGCGCAAAGGTCACCCATCCAACTGGTAACCACGCTCGACGCTGCTCAACTTGGCTGGGGGAAAGCGAGTGCTCCGACCACTGAGCTATCCCGTCCCCAGCGAGTAGGACTGATTATGAAACCTGTCCACCAGATCGGGATGGCAAACACTACTGTTCTGGCACAGATTAAATCTCACAGACTGAATGCATTAATCTGAGCAAACAAAGAGTTAAACAGAAGGGTTGCAGTGAATGATTTCAGATTAACAGACATCCAGTGGGTTCCTTCACACTGCAGCATCCATGGCAATGAGGAAGCTGACCTTCTGGCAAAGATAGGAGGTCAGATTCCTCAAGAGAAGCAGGAGGTTACGTATGAAGAGGCAAAAACAATTGTAAAGGAAAAGCAAAAGTGAAGATGGCTACAGCAGCACCCTAAGTTTAACAGTAAGGATGACTACTACCTCCTCCCCAGAGAAGACCAAGTAACAATTGTAAGGCTGAGGACTGGACACTGCAGACTCAGACATCAGATGTTTACCAAGTTCCACATTGGTGATTCTGAGGCGTGCCCCTGGCACTTCTCCCATGACAGTGGAGGAACACTTCCTCCAGACCTGTCCAACACACACCAAAAACCTGAGGGCCGATATCTGGCCTACTGACCTGCCGATGAGGGACAAACTCTTCGGACCCCTGGAAGGGCCTTCAGCGCACGGCAGCATTTGTCAGGGCTCAGGAGCTGCTGTCTGAGCGTTCGACGAAGAAGAAGAAGAGGAACCTTCACAATGCCAGAGCTTTTCCAGTTTGGATCAACATTTGCCTTCGTTTTATTTTTGGTTGTTATTATATTTGTGCATGTTCTCTTTTTTAACGTTTATGTTTAGATTTTGTGATATTATGTTGCTAGAGATTTCTTATTTTCTTTAAACTGTTAAAGTTTGTTTTGTTTTCTTTTTTATAATTTGGGAGTCTAGGTCAAGTCATGTTTTGGGGGGGTTTTTGTGTGTGTGTTTTTTATTTGTGGGGTATTTGGGGTGTTCGTGTTGTGTGGTGTGTGTGTGGTGGTTGGGGTGTGTGTGTGTGTGCATGCGTGCGTGTGTGTGTGTGTGTTGGGGTGTGTGTGGTGTGTGTGTGTGTGTGTGTGTGTGTGTGTGTGTGTGTGTGGTGTGTGTTCTGTGGTATAAAGGCAGTGTTTGGGTTTGCCTGTGCACATACGGGTTTAAATATGTGTGTAAACACACATATGCATAATTATGTCTGTGTGTGCCGGTTGTGCGCCAAACCCTGGATCCCTTCTACTAAAAAAAAAACATAAATTTTTTTAATTTTAAAAAACATGTGTGGCAAACCATCAACCAGTAGACTACATTGGAGTTTTACGCAGATCTGCTGACACAAGAGCAGAAAACTCGAGGCAACGCACCTGCCTAGAAAGCAAAAGGCCTGGGTCAGAAGTGTGTGGTGGTTCGAATCCCGTTGGGGCCCGAAACTTTTCCCCCATCCATTAGACCATCAGTTGTGGTCTGGTTGCTAGTCTTTCGGATGAGACGATAAACCGAGGTTCCCTGTGTTACACAACATTATTTAGCGCTCGTAAAAGAACCCACTGCAAAAAGAAAGCTGTCCCTGGAAAAATTCTGTAGAAAAAAGCCACTCTGATAGGGAAACAAATACAGTTGTAGACCTGAACAGAAAAAAATAATGGGTGGCGCTGTTTTTGTGGCGACGCGCTCTCCCCAGGGAGAGTAAATAAATAGAATGATAATAATAAAAACTGGGTCAGTATGATCACGTAACAAGATTCGGTAGCCTTGCCAAAAAATAAAGAAAAGAAAAGAAAAAAAAGGAAAAAGAAAACGAAAAACCTATTCTCCAAGGAAGCGTACAGGGAGGGAGAGGGGGTGAAGTGTGGAGAGGAAGAAATAGACTACGGAAGAATAATATTTTAAAAATAGACAACCAGAAAGCAATCGAGGAACAGTACTTGCGAGAATCTCCCAACGTCTTGACGTTAAAAGGTCAAACAACTGGAACACTTCTGTAGCTTACCACCACCCCCTCCACCACCACCACCACCACCACCACACCCACCACTACCACCATCCCCCACCCCCAGCCCCCAAGAGTACCTGTAAATACCAGAGGCTGATGCCAACTAGGCCACTGACAGAAATAGCGGTTTACATTCGGGGGTGGTGATGTCTGCAGTATTCTGTCTCCGTGATAATATTATATACCAGTGTGGTTGAAAACGGCTTAGAAATCCATTGCTTGGATTGTGACACAACCTTCTAGTTGTGTAATGTGCAAGGACTACTTTTTTATTTTGTTATTTTTTGGAAATCAAGTTCTTTGTAAATTCGCTTGCTTCTAAAGGTACTGGGATGAATTTTTGCTGGGTGCCATCACATTGTGGTCTTTGCTGAAATGAGTTGGCAGATTTCTTAGCAAAACGCGGTGTCTCAGACTGTACCAGTGACAGAACGATTAAAGGTACGGGTCAAAGTTTATCACCGTTTGAAATCTTTTCAATTATTGCAAATTCTATGAGCTCAAAGTTTTATTTAGACTTCATTTTGATCGCCTGAGTTGTCCAAGAAATATATAAATTTATAGTTCATAAACTACGTCTGAATGCTTGGAAAACTAAAATATTCCAAAACTGTTTTTTTCTGCATTTTGTTCTGCTGTTCTGTCAGTTCATCATATATTGTTTGATTATCCTGTGCTCATTGCCTCGTATAAAAGCAAAGAAATGGATCTCAGGAAAAAATATGGAAATATCCAAAATGTTCTCTATGATTCCGAATCGCAAGTACTAGAGTATCAGTTGCAGCTTTGTGTATGATAATTTGTTAAGCTATCTTCAAATGATTATATCAATCTGAAAAATATATTTTTCTTGTGTCTTGTAAGATAATTATAGGTATCAATGAGCCTGTCAGTATTGTAATTGCCCTTCATGGGATGATTAAAGTGTTTTTGACTTGACTTGACTTGACTTGAAAGTATCTGCCAGTCACCATTGGGAGAGTTACTGTCAATGTAATCTTAAATCACCTTGTAGTAAATGGATACTAATCTAATGAGAAGAAGAAGAGGAACACACTCAGATAAGGCTGTTTCATAATCAGGTTTGAAGTTTTTAGCTTTCAAACGTTTGTCTCTTCTCATGTTGCAGCTTCCAAACTGTGCACAGTTCCATTGTCTGAACTTGTACCAAGACAGTGATTGTTCTTTCCTGAACGAAAAAGAAAAGTATGGACTTTAAAACAGAATCTTAGGGTTCGATGTGGTTTGTTGTTTGTGGGTGGGGGTGTTTGTTATTTCATGAAGTGTTTCGCAGTGTTGCGAGTCTTCAAGGATTACACGAGTGGAGTGGATCGGAAGAAGTGTTACCCTCTCTATCTCTCTCCTGTCGCCTGATGCAGCGAATTAGTCTATATCTCCAGGTGTCAGCCTTGCCAGACAAGAAGACATAGTAAGGTGTGTAGCAGTATATGTACCGCTCTCTGCCTCCGTCTCTGTCTGTCTGGCTGTCTCTGTCTATCTGTTTCCTTCTCTTCATTCTCTCTGTCCCTGTTTGTCCTGTCTCTCTGTCTCTGTTTCTTCTCTCAGTCTGTCGTCTGTCTCTGTCTCTCTATATTTCTCCCTGTCTGTCTGTCTCTTTCTGTCTGTCGGTCTGTCTGTCTGCTCTTCTCTCTCTCCTCTCTCTCCTCTCTCTCTCTCTCTCTCTCCTCTCCTCCTCTCTCCCTCTCTCTCTCTTTCTCTCCTCTCTTTTTCTCTCTCTATGACTGTCTATATATCCCTCTATCTCTCTCAGTTTGTCTCTATTTGTCTGTTTGTCTGTCTGTCTGTCTGTCTCTTCTCTCTCCTCTGCTCTCTCTCTCTCTCTCTCTCTCTCTCTCTCTCTCTCTCTCTATCTATCTATCTATCTATCTTTTTGTCTGTCTATCTGTCTTTCAATTTACCTATCTATCTATCTCTTTCTGTGTCATTCTGTCTCTGACTGTCTAGCTGTCTGTATGTCTGTATGTCTCTGTCTTTCTGTCTGTCGGTCTGTCTTTCTGTCTGTCTGTCTGTCTGCCTTCTCTCTCTCTGTTCCACTCTCTCCTCTTCCTCTCTCTCTCTCTCCTCTCTCTCTCTCTCTCTCTCTCTCTCCTCTCCTCTCTCTCGGAGTGATGTGACAGACTTTTCTTCATGCATGTGAATGCAGCTGCGCACTGTCACAAATCGATGACAAACAATGCATCATCCCCCCTTTGACACTTTCCATGAAAGTGTCAAGCATGCTAGAATGTCTGGCACCTGAAATTGTTTACCAGTCTGTCATATTTGGAATGTATACATTACATTTGGTGAATGATTACATTTATAGCGCGCGCGCACGCGCGTGCTTGTCTGTATGTGTGTTTGTGCGTGCGTGCGTGCGTGCGTGCGTGCGTGCGTGCGTGTGGGTGTGTGTGTGTGTGAGTGTTATTTTTATTCTTTTATTTCGAGGATAATGGAATGAGCACTCATGTGCTTTTTTTCATCCAGTTCCCATGTGATTGCAATTTTGTCAGTTTTGTCATCCGTTCCCACCGGCACACAATGGCTTACTCTTCCAAAAACCGGAACGGGTTTTAACGTGTGCGCAAGATATTTTGCGTGCGTTCGCACACAGGACCTCGGTTTACAGTCTCATCCGAATGACTTTTGGGGAGAGTGGAGTCGGCACTGTGTGTGTGTGTGTGTGTTTGTTAGTGTGTGTATGTGTGTATGTGTTGTAAAGTGTGTCTATGAATGTGTGTAGGTGTGTGTGTGTGTGTGAATGTTAATGTGTATGTGCATGGTGGCATCCTCCTCGCTTCCTCGCCCCCCCCCCCCCCCCCCCCATCCCCCCGCCCTGCCCCACTCTCACCCACCCACCTTCCGAAGTCCTTCGGATGAGACTATAAACCGAGGCCCCGTGTACGAACGCATGCAGAACATCTTGCGCACACGTTAAATCCTGTTCCGCTTTTCGGAAGAGTAGGCCATTGTGTACCGGTGGAAACAGATGAGAAAATTGACAAAACCGCAAACACACGGGACTGGATGTAAAAAAGCACACGAGTGCTTCTTCCATTATCCTCGATATAAAAGAATAAAAATAAAAATTTAAAAAAATAATAAACCAACCCCCACACCACACCCCCAAAGTAAAGAGAAAGAAAAACAAACCAACAATATTGTGCCTTAAACTACCATCGCTGAAGACGATGAGGAAGATTAGAGTGACTTGATACACAAATGCCTAAGATCTGTCAACAATGACCAAGATCATCATACTTCCTGCCAGTGTGCCCTCTTTGTCTGTGTACGTACTGACGGAGACTTCACAAGAAAATAACAAGATTTTTTTACGGCAAAATACATTTCTCTCTCTTTTTTGTTTTCTAAACCAAATGATGTGGACCGCATGCTTGGTCGATGCTATGTCACCCCAAAAATACAAAAACAATACAAAAACAAAACCCTGCCAACTTTTACAAGCTAGAGCAACTAACTTGCGCGCGTGGGGTGAGGAGAGTGGGTGGAGGAGGAAATGACATCTAGAATTTTTAAGAAAAACAAAAAGTTGTTGTTTTTAAATTTAAAAAAAACAGTCAAAAAAAAAGGGATAAACCCAAAATAAAAAACCCGCAAAAACCCTTTGGGGGAACCCCGGACAGGTACAGAGACCAAACGAAGAAAGGGCTGGGGGGCAGGGAGGGGGGGGGGGGAGGGGGGGCCCTTTTTGCTCTCTTGCCTGGTAAACGGGCCCACATGAACACGCTCTGCGGGGAAATGGAAAGATATCCCCCCCCCCCCCCCCCCCCCAAAAAAAAAAAAATTTAAAAAGGGAAAGATTCCTACAACGCAACAAAAACCCAAAAAATAAAAAACCCCCCCAGGGGAAAGGAGCCAACATAAATAAAACACTCCGAGAAAAAGAAGAGAGAAGGAAAAAAGAGAAGAAGAGAGAAGAGAGAGAGGAGGGGAGAAGGAAAGAAAAGAGAGAGAGAAAGGAAGAGAGGGGAGAAGAGAGAGAGAGAGAGGGGAAGAAGGAGAGAGAGAGAGAGAAGAGAGAGAGAGGAGAGAGAGAGAGAGAGAAAAAAATGAAGAGAAGAACAAAACAAAAAAAGGGGGAAAGATTTTAACAACACAAAAAAAAGAACGGGAAGAAAAGAAAAAAAATTTTTTGATAAAGGGACAAAAGAAAAGAAGAAAGAAGGGGGAAGAGTAAAATACAAACAACAAAAAATTTTTAAACCAGAACCCAAAAAATGGAAAAAAAAAACAAAATGGAGAGAAAGACACAATTAAGAAAAAGAAGTGGGGATGGAGGGAGGATGGAGGATGGTGGATGATGGAGGGATGAGGGATGGGGGGATGAGGGATGGATGGAGTCAAGTCAATCAATCAAAAACATTTAATCATCCCATAAGGGGCAATTAAAATACGACAGGCAATTGAACTCATCAAATTTAACAAAGACACAAAAGCTATATTTCAATTGGGTTTTTAAAAAAATTTTACGAACCACAAACCCAAAACCACACACCGCGCGCTGCGCAACCATCAATTGTGAACACAATTTTAAACCCATGACAAAGACAAAAAAACTTATTTTTTCGCACGCAATACGCAGCACACACACGCACTACGGGTGTGCGAAACGCCCCCACACCCCCCCATACCCATATATGAATTTAATGTTTTAAGATATTACTAAACACAGACTTATTTCACACCCCACGCCACCCCCACAACCACACCCAAATTAGTTTGACTACACTCGAAAAAGACAATCAGGGGAGATAATTCAGAGAAATTTAAGAAAAGGTATCAACTCATTGGAATTCAGAATCGAATGCTTCTTTCCCCAAAAAAAATTTTTTTTTTCTGTTTTGGGTTTTGCTGAGGGGCACTGAAAACGGCGTTTTCCCAAGGGAACATTTTTAAATTCTGGGAAAAAAAACAGAAGGATCAGCCAAAATGGCTGTGGGTTTGCGTACGAACGCGATTGCAGAACGAATGAGATCTCTTTGTTCTTTTTCCCAATATTTGGAGCAGATTCTTAAAAATTTTCCCGCGGCCATTTTTGTTTTTTAAAACAAGGTTATGTACCCAACAAATAAAGCAAAAATTAAACCTCCTATGTAAGACTTTAAAACAAGGAAAGGGTTTTTTTCTACAAAAAATAGTTCAGTTCCTCAGAAAATACAGACGTTTTTTCCCTTTTTTACAATAGCGCAGTTTAAAGTCCCCTTTTTAAAATTTTGGTCAAAAAAAAAAGTTTTCCCCAAAACTTAAGTTTAAAACGTTTTCAACCTCTTTATTATGGATAATAAATTTTTAGGAGTATGCCCCATCTTTTGAAGCGATAGGCAGTCTTAGTTTTAGAAAAAATTAGTCCAATCCCCGTCCACCCTGTACGAACCGGGGAGGGGTGGACCCCTGGGCTAAGACTGATCCGGTAAAGGGATAACAAGCACATCGCGCGAAATTTTCCAGAAGGATTTCCTTTCCATGGGTATGCATGCATGGATGGAGCAGGGTGGGTGGATAGATGGTGGGTCTGGACATGCATGGGTGGTTGGATGGGAAAGGGTGATGCATGGATGCATGCATGGATGCATGGCAGGTAATGGGGGGGCAAGGATAAAATGGGTGGAGGGATTGGTGAAACAAGAGGGGCAAAAAGAGAAGATGCAGGAAAAAAAAAACCAAAAAGGAAAAGGAAAAGAAAAAAAAAAGACCCCAAGAAAAATAAAAGATGAAGAAAACACGGCTAAAAAGAAACAAAGCAGGAACAAACAAATAGAAAGAGAAACGTTTTTCGTATACAATCAATATGCATGCATTTCCTTTTTTTAAAAACACACCAAACACCAAAACACAAACATGCAGACGCGTGCACGCGCAAACCCATCCACCCACACACCCACAAACCCCCCCCACCATCACACCACACACACACACACACACACACACACAAACCTAACAACCTACACACACACCTCTACCCCCACCTATACACACCACCAAAAATCTCTACCCACACCTACACACCCACCCTACTCACACCAACACACCTTACCCCACAAACACACTTACCCACCCCACCCACACACACACCAAAGCACGCCACACACCCCACTCACAACAAAACCTACCCCACACCTTACCCCCCCCCCCCCCCCCACACACACCACACACTTACGCACAAAAACACACCTACACAAACACACCTACCCACACACCTTACCCACACACACACAAAAAACACACACCACAAACACCTACCCACACACCTTCCCCCCCCCCCCCCCCCACACAACACACACAACACACACACCACCACACAACACACGCCCCACACACACACACACAACACAAAACAACACACACAAACAAAAACACACACACCTACACACACAAACACGCCCAACACACACACACACACCACAAACACACACCCATTCAAGAGGAACAAAGGAAGAAACAGGGGTGAACAACCACGGAAAGAGAAGAAAACAGGGGAAAAAAATAAACAGGAGAGAAGAAAAAGAATCCTTTTGCAATCAGGATAAACAAACAAAACACAGAAGAAACAAACAAAACACAAACAACAACAACAACAACAACAACAAAAACCTCCTGTCAGACAATTCCACACAAAGGAGACTGTACTATCCATCTCAACATCCTTAACAGGCACGTACCCTGAATCAAACAAAACGGAACAAGCAGACAAACAAACAACAGTGAACACACACACACACACACACACACACACACACACAACACACACACACACACACACACACACACACAATAAACAAACAAGCAATCGGGAAAATGGGGTCTGCTTTGTCCAGTATTACCAAAAAAATGTAATCTGTGTCAATTTGTTTACAGCTCAGCTATACAATACAATACAATGCAATGTAGTGTAATACAATGCAAAGCAACACAATGCAATGCAATATATGCAATACAATATAATGCAATGCAATACAATGCAATGCAATACAATAAAAATGCAATATAATAAAACACCCTACCATGCAATACAATGCAATGCAATGAAGTTAAATGCACTAGAATACAATGCAATACAATACCATACAACACACTGCAATACAATACCATACAATACAATACAACACAACGCAATACAACAGAATACAACACAACGCAACACAATGCAATACAACACAGCACAATATGATGCAATACAATACAGTATAATGCAATTCAATCCAATCCAATCCAATACAATACAAATATGTTGTCTATTTTTTTTTTAAGTTTAAAAACACGAGAAATTCATGTGAGTAACGAGCATAGCTAAAAACGATCAACAATTAAAATTTGTCTCATAAAACAGCACAAGTCTATATAATTATAATAATAATAATATTATAATTATTATTATTATTATTATTATTATTATTATAATGATGATGATGATGATGATGATGATGATGATGATGATGATGATGATGATGATGATGATGAATGGAACTTATATAGCGCTATATCTTGCAAAGACAAATCAAAGCGCATGCATTCAACCAATCTTCCACAGCATCAATGAAAATAATCAATAGTTTAAACAAACAATATTTACAAAAATGGTGCGCGCAGACAAAAATATGAAATAAAATACACAGTTTCACCCCATTTTTTCCTCTACTTACAAACAAAAAGCTGTTTTTTCCCATGACTTCTTACACTTATGTGCACACAAAAAGAAAAGTAGAAAAGCCGGGCGCGTGCATCACCACGTGCACCCCAAAAACACACACCCCCAACACGCGCGCAAACACACACAACACACACACACCACCAAGCACGCGCGCAAACACACCAACACACACACACCCCCTGCGCGCGCGCACAACCACAACACACCACACACAACCCCCACCCCAACTTTGTTCAATATTTCATATATACTCCTATGGTTTAAAACCCCTGTATTTTATTTAAAAGTTTTTAAAATTTAAGCAAATAAACAGTTCCATTTTTATCGCTGTCTCTCTTCCTTTTCTCCCTTTCTCCCTCTCTCTCCCCTCTCTCCTCCCTCTCTCCTCTCTTCTCCCTCCTCTCTCTCTCTCTCTCTCTCTCTCAAAAACACACACACACCACCCACACCCCCAAAAACCCCTTCCCCCCTCTCCCCTCCCCCCCTTCTCTCTGATTTTCCTCAAGCCCTTTCGGATAGACATAAACCGGGGTCCCGGGCGAACGCATGCAAACATTTTGCGCACACTTAAATCCTGTTCCCTTTTTCGAAAGAGTAGCCATTGTGTGCTGGTGAACAGATGACAAATTAAAAAACCGCATACACACGGGACGGGATGAAAAAAACAATAGTCTTTTTCCATTATCCTCGATATAAAAGAAAATAATAAATAAATAAATGAGTGGTCTAGTGCAAGTCTTAAGGGGGAAGGTAAACCGGGAATTTTTTGTGTGCATACTTTAAAAAAAAAAATAGGTAAAGGTGTCCCTAACCTATGGGGCGAGGGGGGCGAGGCGTCAAGACCTCACTTCCTAGGGGCCGCGTATTGAGGGGGGCGCCCATCTCCCTCCCCTCGCTGTTTTTACCTCCCTACCCAAAGCAATCAAGGCATTCAAATTGTAATTTCCAATGGGAAATTGAAAAAGCAATACATTTGCTTTTTTTTTTTATCAGCCATCTATCTGGGGAAAAAAAGCTTTATCATATTATCTAACTACAGTAAAAAACTGGCCTAAGAAAAAAAAAAACGAAAAAAAAAGAAAGAAACACACACACAACACACGCGCGCGCACACACTCACACACCCAAAAAACAAAAACAAAAAACTTCAAACAAAAACGAAAAAGACCCCACCACCCTAAACAAAAAAAAATACCTGCTAACTCGCTCCACATCACGCCGCGCGCACCAACAACACACACACACACACACCACAACACACCAACACACACACATTTATACCATACCAAGAAAATACACGCGCACATTTGACCACTTTGATTTGGGTTACAAAAAATGAAGAAAAAAAAGAAAATGTGGAATGTTTCAAGTCAAAGTCAAGGTCAGTTGTTTTTTTTTAATTTTTTAAATGGACCATTGAAACAATGCATTTGCTTTTTTTTCACTAAGCCATCTACCCCTGTTTGTGTTGTGTGTTTTGTGTGTGTGTGTGTGTGTGGGGTGTGTGTGTGGTTTGGTGTGTGTGTGTTGGTGTTGTTTGTGTTTTTCTGTATCTGTGTGGTGTGTGTGTGTGGTGGTGTTTTCTGTACGGTGTTGTCTTCTGTGTCTGCTAAAGAGGGGAGGGCCCTTTTCACGGGGGAAAGGGGGGACTGTGCTGAAACCAAGGGGCCCCAAACATCCCCATCCAACTGTAACCCGCTCGACGTTGCTTTGCTTGGGTGGGGGGAAAACGATACCCGACCCTGACAACCTGTCCCCATATACACATTTAGCCACGCAAAAAAAACCCACGACAAAAAATATTTCTTGCAAATTTTTGTTTAAAAAAGCCTTCGTAACTCAGTAAGGAACACATTGACTTGCAAACGTAAAAATAAACACCAGACACAGAAACATACACAATACAGAAAAACACACACACACACACACACAGATACAGAAACACACAAACACACACACCCACACACACACACACACACACAAACCACACACCACACGAATACCCTAGGGGTTAGAACATTGCGCTCGCAATCTGACAACCCGGGCTTGATTCCCGTTCAAGGCGTTCAAGGGGATATTTTCTCCTGGATTCAACATCAGTGCAGAGTCCACTCTCCCCCAAAAGTCCTTCGGATGAGACTATAAACCGAGATCCCTTATGCGAACGCATGCAGAACATCTTGCGTACACGTTAAATCCTGTTCCGCTTTTCGTAAGAGTAGGCCATTGTGTGCCGGTGGGAACAGATGGCAATTTACAAAACCGCATACACATGGGACTGGGCGTAAAAAAAACACATAAGTGCTTATTCCATTATCCTTAATATAAAAAAAAACCACACACACACACTAACACACACACACACACACACACACACACACACACACACACACAAAACACAACACAGATAGTTGCTTTATGAAGAAAAGCAAACGCATATACTTACTCAACGTACCATTTGAAAAAGAAAAACAACTGACTTTGACTTGAACACACACACACCCACGCACACACACACACACACGCACCACTCACGCACGCACGCACGAACGCAACGCACGCACGCACGCACAGCCACGAAACGCACACACACACACACACACACACACACACACACACACTGGTGACGCTGCTCTTGGACGATGCAGTCCTTCTCGGGGAATGAGCCCGAATTTCACGCAAAGAAGTTGCGAACGCATGCAGAACATTTTGCCACACGTTAAATTCCTGTTCCGCTTTCAAAAGAGTAGGCCTGTGTGCTGGTGGGAAAAGATGACAAAATTTTAAAAAACCGCATACACACGCATATTTTAAAACAATTTTAAATGATTTTTTTAAATGTCATCTGAGCGCTTTGATTTGTTGCTTTACAAGATTCAGCGCTATATATAAATTTCCATACATTATTATTATTATCATTATTATTATTATTTTTATTTTTATCATCATCACATCATCATATCATATTATTATTTTTATTATTTTTGTTGTTGTTGTGTTTTTGTTGTTGTTGTTGTTGTTGTTTGTTGTGTTGTTATTATTATTATTGTTGTTACTATAAACCCCCAGTTGTGCTGTTGTTTTTGTTTTGCTTTTAAAGGGTCCTTTTTCAGTGCTAATACTTTGCGTAGGGATTCTATAGCTAGGGTTAAGACCGTTCGACTTCAATCCATGGGCCCCATAAGTCGTGGGTTTCGAATTTTGGGTGGCATCGGGTGCATAAAGGGTGGTGGGATGAAGGGGGGGGGGAGGAGGCGGGTTGATCATCTTCTAGATCAACTTCAAGTGCAAATCTGCCAGTACCTTAATTCCCTCTGTGTATATGCATATAAAAAAAAAAGGTAAAGGTAAAGGAGTCTCATAACCTATAAGGTCGTAGGGGAGCGAGGCGTCAGAGACCTCACTTCTCTAGGGCCAGCATATTAAGGGCGGCGCCCATCTCCTCTCCCTCGCTGCTTTACCTTCCCTGACCCTAAAGAGGGCAGGTACCCATTTACAGCTGGGTGAACTGGGGGAACTGTACTGAAGCCAAGGCGCGCAAACGGTCACCCATCCGAAGTGGTAACCACGCTCGACGCTGCTTAACTTGGCTGGGGGAAAGCGAGTGCTCCGACCACTGAGCTATCCCGTCCCCTTGCATATGCATGTACAGAAAATCAAATATGCACGTTAAAGATCCCGTTATTCGTGACAGCTTTCAGTAGGTTACGGAGTCCAGAACATACATACAGAACATACAGAATACATCACTGAAGTCGGAATACAGCTACCTTTATGGTGGGTGTAAAAACGGTCGCGTAAGTTAAAAATCTCCCCATTGGTGAACCTAAGAGCTCTAGCCGAAGAACGAAAAAGAAACATTTGGTTGGGGGGCGGGGGGGGGGGGTGCTTATCCAGAGGATTTTTTTTTTTCACCGTTATTTCAAAATGAATTTACAATGACAAATGACAATGACAAATTCTTTTATTTCGAGGATAATGAATAAGCACCCATGTGCTTTTTTTTTTACATCCAGTCCCCGCCCTTAGGGATATATAAGAGACAGACAGATAGACAGAGACAGAGAGAATGCGAATGGTTTATTCAAAAGGCCTTGGCCACATTTGAAGGGGAAAAACACGAAGCACACACTATCATAAAGTAATATTCACATAAACAATCAATTAGCAAAACACGATAATTTATCAAGAATTAATAAGGGTGTCCCGCAGTCTAAATGCTTTATATAGAAAAAGAGCTAACTGTTTTGTAGTAACTTCATTTCCACAGGTAATGAGCATGATTAACCTATGGAGAGACAGAGAGAGAGAGAGAGAGAGAGAAAGAGAGAGAGAGAGAGTGAGGAGAGAGAGAGAGAGTGTGTGTGTGTGTGTGTGTGTGTGTGTGTGTGTGTGTGTGTGTGTGTGGTGTGTGTGTGTGTGTGTGTGTGTGTGTGTGTGTGTGTGTGTGGTGTGATAGGGGGGGGGGGGGGGGTGGGGTAGTGTGTGTGGTGTTGTGTGTGTGAGTGATGTGTGGATTGTTGTGTGATGTGTGTATGTGTGTGTATGTGTGTATGTGTGTGTTGATGTGTGTATGTGGTGTGTGTGTATGTGTGTATGTGTGTGTGTGTGTATGTTGTTGTGTGTATGTGTGTATTGTGGTGTTGTGTATGTGTGTGTGTGTTGTGGGTGTGTGTGTTGTGGTTGTGTGTTGTGTTGTGTGTGTGTGTTGTGTGTGTGTGGTGTGTGTGTGTGTGTGTGTGTGTGTTGTGTGTGTGTGTGTGTCGGAGGAGGGGAGGATGATCTGTTCTATCGAGGATAATGGAATAAGCATCTTTACAGCCAGTCCCCGTGTGTGTGCAGTTTTTGTTTATTTTGCCATCCATCTTTACGGGCACAAATGGCCTACTCTTTCGAAAGGGGGAATAGGTTTTAACATGTCAGAAAGATGTTCTTTGTGCGGTCGCAAATTATGGAACCTCGATGTTATAGTCTCATGCGAAGGACTTGTAAGTGTGTGTGTGTGTGTGTGCTTGTGTGTATGTGTGTGTTGTGTGAGTGTTGTGTGTTGTGTGTGTGTGTGTGTGTGTGTTGTGTGTGTGTGTGTGTGTGTGTGTGTGTGGTGTGTGTGTGTGCGTGTGTGTGTGTGTGTGTATGCGCGTGCGCTCTGTGTGTCTTGCACGCATTTCATGCACTCTGTGTGTATGGGGCATGTGACTGCCTGTTTCTGTGTGTAACACAGACTTGTGCACTCACTTTGTGTGTTTAAGGATTGTGTGTGTGTGTCTGTGTGTGTGAGTGAGTGTGTGTGTGTGAGAGAGAGTGTGTTTGCGAGTCTGTCTGTTTGTGTGTGTGTGAGAGAGAGTGAGAGAGAGAGGAAAAAAAAGGAATGAAAATTAGACATGTAATTGCACTGCCTGTGACATTTGCCAATCTCAAACAGACATGTGATTACAATCATTTTTACAGTTGTTGTTATGTTGGGTTGTTGTTGTTTTTTACACCAGCGATTGATTGTGAAAGTTAAATTGATAGTGATTGTACACATGTACCGAATTGCTTCCACTGATAAATA
This sequence comes from Rapana venosa, assembly GCA_028751875.1. Lineage (NCBI taxonomy): Eukaryota > Metazoa > Mollusca > Gastropoda > Neogastropoda > Muricidae > Rapana > Rapana venosa. The sequence continues at coordinate 20,254,372 of CM054142.1, read as the reverse complement.
CAAATACCCCCAAACGCAGGCATAAGAATATTCTATGTAGACGCACCTAAACATACCCATTCATCCCCTCCCCTCCTCTCTCTTCTATTTTCTCTCTCATCTCCTCCCTTCTCTCTCTCATCGTCTCTCTCTCACTCTCTCTCCTCTCTCTCTCTCTCTTTCTCTGCTTCTCTCTCCTGTCTCTCTCTGTCTCTGCCTGTTTTGTCTTCTGTCTCTCTCTCCTCTCTCCTCTCTCCTCTCTCTCTCTCCTCTCTCTCTCCATCTTCTCTCCTCTCTCTCCTCTCTCTCTCTCTCTCCTCTCTCTCTCTCTCCCTTTGAGCATTCATTTGCTATTTGCAGATGATTGATCTACTTTCGGTGACGTATACCATTTAATTTTGGATTGCGACAGTAACTAAATATCTGCAAACTTGTCTGTGATGACAGCAGCTAAATGAAAAATTGATAACTAAAAAAAATAGAAAGGGGGGGGGGGGGGGGGGGGGGGGGGGGGGGGGGGGGGGGCTTCTTGCAAAACACGAGCAACGTTTCTATAAAGTGATAAGTCATATCCTCGAAACAAACATAATTTGATTTGATTCTCTCTCCCCTCTTCTTTTTTTTCTTTCCCTCGCCTCTCTCTCCCCTCTCTGTCTCTCCTCTCTCTCTTTCTCTTTCTATTTTTCCCTCTCCCCTCTCTCTCTCTCAAACTCTCCTCATCCATCTCTCATCTCTCTCTCTCTCTCCTCACCCCATCCCTCTCTCTCTCTCTCTCTCCTCTCTCTCCCCTCTCTCTCACTCTCTCTCTCTCTCTCTCTTCTCTCTTTCTCTTTCTATTTCTCCCCCCCCTCTCTCTCCTCCTCTCCTCCTCTCTCACTCCCTCTCTCCTCCCCTTCTCCCCTCTCTCTCTCTCTCTCTCTCCCCCCCCTCTCTCTCTTCTCTCTCTCTCTCAAAATTATTAACTCATGTCCTTTTCATATTCATTCCTATGTTAATATGTTACTTACAATTACCCCCTTTGACTGATGGGCTTGTAGCTTTTGTCAAATAAAATTCGTTCTTTCCATTCATTCATTCATTCATTCATTCATTCTCTCTCTCTCTTCTTTGGGTATAAACTCTAAGTTCTATGTGTTACTGTTTTCTGATGTCTGATCACTATAAATGAGGTATGGTAGTTATTCAGCAACCGTTTTCTGTTTTCAACGTTTATCAACGACAACTTTCATAACTTTCAACTTTGAAGGAGAATCTGTGTTAGTTGACGTATTCCTGACATGGTTTTAAACCATGTAGGATGCCGTAATCCTAACAATGAATCGCCTGGGGTTTATCACAGTTCTTGATTAAACCATTGACGCTGGAGGCAACAGCAAAGTGAGAGGCTGTATGACCAGTAGCTTTCCCACTCATGGAACTCCACTTTACAGCTTAGTCTTTAGTGATCGACTATGACTCTCTGACTAGGACGCTTGACTCGCACAGTCCTTATGTGCTGCAGCCCTGGGGGCTGGTTGGCCTTTGGAGAACATCTCGAACGCTGACTGTCCTTATGCCCACTTGGCCGAGAGAGTGGGGATGTACTGTGAGTAATGCATCTCTACTATAATCAAATTTCTGCCTAATTTCCGAAACAGAAGCTGCCTCCTCTGCTGTTTTGGAGGTCATCGTCGAACACGACGGACAAACATACAATAATGAATCGTCAGTCTCGTTTAATGGGGACGGGATAGCTCAGTGTAGTGGTCAGAGCACTCGCTTTCCCCCAGCCAAGGTTAAGCAGCGCGAGCGTGTTACCAGTTGGATGGGTGACCGTTTGTGAGCCTTGGCTTCTACAGCCCCCCCCCCCCCCCCCCCCCCACTTTACCCAGCTTAAATGGGTACCTCCCTCTTTAGGTCAGGAAGGGAAAGCAGCGAGGGAGAGGAATGGGCGCCGCCCTCAATATGCTGGCCCTAGAGAAGTGAGGTCTCTCACGCCTCGCTCCCCTACAACCACACAGGTTATGGGACACCTTTACCATTACCTAACAGTACTGTATGGTTATTTGTCATGCCTTTCTTTATGAAAGAATACATTTCTACTTTAAACTGTTGACAGAAAGTTAGATTTATGGCACATAATCAGTATTCTCTGGATGTTTCTCTGTATCTCTTCTCTCAAAAGCTATGTTGGTACTTGGTAAACGAAATGGAAGCGAGTTAAATGCGCAGTGTGCAGATGATACCAAGTGAAACTGTGTGTTGCTGATTGGGACGAAAATGTTAACGTGCATATGAGAGCAAATTTTTAGCTGATTTTTTTTATTTCGATGATCATGGAATCAACACGTATGTGCTCTTTTTCTACATCCATCCCCCATTTGTATGCAGCATTTGAAATTTTGTCATCCGTTCCCACCGGCACACAATGGCCTACTCTTCCGAAAAGCGGAACGGGTTTGAACGTGTCCCGAAGACATTCTGCGTGCTTTCACACACGGGACCTCGGTTTATAGTCTCATCCGAAGGACGTATGTGTGTGTGTGTGTGTGTGTGTGTGTGTGTGCGTGCGTGCTGCGTGCGTGCGTGCTGCTGCGTGCGTGCGTGCGTGCTGTGGTGTGGTGTGTGTGTGTGTGGGTTAGGTTGTGTGTAAATGAATGTGTTTGTGCATGCGCATGCATGTTGCGGCGTACACGCATGTGTGTGAGTGTATGTGTGAGTGTGTGAGTGTGGTGTGTATGTGTGTGTAGGCACACATGTATTCATATTCGTGCACACGCATGTACACAGGTTCACACACACACACACACAATCGCGTACACACACACGCACACACAACACATATAACACACAAAACTCAACACACACACACACACACACACACACACACACATATATAATATATATACAATTTCAATTCTCTCTGTACTATCTAAACCCATTGAAAAACACATACAAACATCCCTAAATTCTTACTTTATAAAAAACAATCTATTGCACGAGGATCAATCAGGGTTTCGTAAAAACTATTCCTGTCACACTGCTCTAACTCAGCTCACTGACAGTCTCCTACACAATATAAATGACAATAAGTTTACTGGCCTCCTTTTTGTTGACTTTGAAAAAGCATTTGATGTGATCAACCACTCTTTGTTATTGCGTAAATTAGAATTGTACAAACTGCCACCTGAAGTTATCCAACTACTAGAAAATTTTCTGTCCAATAGGCAGCAGCTTGTATCTGTAAATAACCAAGCATCAGAACTACTACCCATTAGATATGGCGTACCACAAGGCTCAGTATTGGGACCACTCTGTTTTCAGTCTATGTAAATGATTTTACCCAGTTTTATTAAATGTAACTGTGAAATGTTTGCTGACGATACCACTCTCTTTTGTAGTGATTCAGACTCCAGCAGATTAACTAGCAAACTTCAATACAGTATTGACAGATTGATTATTTGGACTCAATTAAACCACATGTCTTTAAATGCACAAAAAACAAAAATGTATGTACTATCAGCAAGACAGAAAAGGCAAAAAATGAATGATAGGTTTCAACCTCTGTGTTGGATAACGGAATAGTTGAAGAAGTTGACTCACATAAAATATTAGGTGTTACCATTGACAAAAATATGACTTGGACTGATCACATAATGTCACTAGTAAAACGCCTAGCTCACAGCTACATCAATTATCCAAAATAAAACACTTTCTAAATAATCATTCTCGAAAACTATTTTTTTGCGGTCACATCTTCTACCAATCATTGACTATGCGTCAACTATTGGGATACCTGCAGTGGAACGAACTTGAAATTCAATCATCGCTTATATAAAAAGCAGTAAAACTTGTATTGTTAAAAAGAAGCACCCTGACAATTGAGATTATAAGCAAATAAATGTCCTGACATTTCGAAACCGACTTTCATTCAATAAAGCTGTGTTTATGCAAAAAGTTGTTAATCAAAATGCACCTCCCAAGATTACCAAAGCTTTCAAAGTTAACCAACATAGACACAACCATTTGCTAACATTTCCAAGACCCAGAAATAACCTATATAAATCGAGCCTCTTGTATTCAGGCAGTGAGCTATGGAATAAACTACCCCAAAATTTGAAATGTATTAAAAGCAAAAATCAGTATAAAACACATCTAAAAAGATATTTCATGAATAAAAGTACAGAACACGACTTGTAACTTAAGAGAGTGATTTAAGTTCACTGACGTTATTCTGTCATTAAAATCAGATATGACCCAAGTTTTCATATTCATATAGATACATGTGTAAACATCGATCTATATATGGTTGATATGAATCAACCCCAGAACGCTTTGAATCTGATGTGTGGTGTGTGTGTGGTGTGTTGTTGTGTGTGTGTGTGTGTGTGTGTGTGTGTGTGTGTGTGGTGTGTGTGTGTGTGTGTGTGTGTGTGTACAAGTGTGTGTGTACAAGTGTGTGTGTACAAGTGTGTGAGTGCGTGTGTTGGTGTAATTGGTTCGGTTTGGTTTTTTACTTTCTTGCTGTTTTGGCCTTTTTATGTTCTTTTGTATTACACATAAATATGCTGATCTATTTAGTTTTTGTCACTGTTATTTTCTGTTCATTTGTACTAGATGAGCTAAATTGTTATGCTGACTTAGTACTGCGGGTGGATTTACATTGCCTGAATTTATTCTTTGATCGAAGGATTAACGTTGCTCTGCCTCAAACCAAAAAGCACATATACATGTGTGTATATGACCCGGGCAAAGGGAGGAAATGGATGTCTTTGTTATACTTCTTTGCTCTGAATCCAATAGCTGCTGGGTATTCTTGTTTTTCTTATATATGATATAATATGTGGTAAAGGGGATATGGGTGAGGATGTGTATGTGTATGTGTATGTAAGTGTTTAAATGATACATCATTTTCTCTGTTATATCCATTAATTTTGGTTGTTGTTGTTGTTATTGTTGGTAGTGGTGGGGTGGGATTCTGGTTTATTTTGCCTTTTGTTTGTTTTGGGTTTAGGGTGGTTTTCTGGGAGGGGCAGGGGATATTTTGGACTCTTTTCTCGTCTTTTGTTAGTTCTATATTGTTCTTCATTTGTCTTGGCTGTTATTCGTGTCCTATGTTAGTTATTGTCGCTGTTGTTTTGTGTATGTATATTTGTGTTTGTTTGATTGTTTATTTCCTTGTTGTGGTTGTCCTTGTTGATTCATCCTTTTGTTGTTTGTTTTATTCAGTTGTTTGTATGGTTGAAGGTTGTGTGTACATGGTGTGTGAGAGGGGGGGGGGGGGAGGAAGCAGTTGTGTGGTTTTTTTATATTTTTATTCTGTTTTGTCTTCTTTGTTTGTTTTGTTTGGTTTTTTATTGTTGCTTGTTTTGTTTGTGTTATGACGGGTATTTTTATTCAAGATTTTTGATATATTTGAATTGTATGGTCTCATATTTTTCTGGTTTTTTGTTTTAATATCTAATTCCACATATGCATATGTTATTGATTTTTTTGTTTGATTTGTATAGTTTACCATAGATTAGGTTTTTTTATTCTATGTCTGCATATACATTATCTTTTTTTTTTCCTCGCTTTTTTTTTTCTTTTTAGATGATGCTTGATAAAAAAAGCAAAGCACTGCTTATTCAATTCCCAACTGAAAATAAAAGTTTGACTTTACTTGACTTGATTTTATTAAAATATATATATATATATATATTAATTATATATAAATATAAAAAAAAAAACCCACACACAACACAAAAACACAACAACTAACAAAACAAAACCCTCAACACACAACACAACACACACACAAAAACACACCCAACACTTTTGATGTTTTTCCCAGGTTTTTTTTTCCCCATCCTTATTTCCCAAAAAAATGCCCTTCGATTTTCAACATTTACGTTTCCCCAAAAAAAACTTGTTTCCCAAACGAATTGTAGGGTTGTTGTTTGTTTGTGGTCAAGTCAATCAAGTCAAACTTTTTTTTTGTTTGTTGGGTTTACTGCTCTTGGTGGGTTTTTTGTGTCGTTAGAAGATATTTGTGCGTCCGTGCGGCGTGCGTTTGTGTGTGTGTTGTGTGTGTGTGTGTTTTGTGTGGTTTTTGGGTGTATTTTGGGTTTGGGCTGAAAAGGGAATTCTTCCTCTCTCTCTCTCTCCTCTCTCTCCCCCCAAACTCTCACTCTCTCCCCCCTTTCCCCTCTCCTCCCCCTTCCCCTTCTCCCTTTCTTTTTTCCCCTTTTTTCCCTTTTCTTTTTTTCATTTTTTCCCCTTTCTTTTCCCCAAAAAAAAAAAATTAAAAAAAAATTTTTGAAACCCAAAAAAGCCAAAAATAAAACTTTTTTTTTTTTTCCAACAAAAAAAAAATAAAATTTTAAAAAAAAAATTCGAAAAACAAATTCCTTTAATAAAAAAAAAAAAAACAAAACCCCTTTTTTGTTTTTAAAAGATAAAACAAATCAAAAAATTTTAAAAAAAACCACACTCATTCCCCAAAAAAAATTTAAATTTTAAATAAAAAAAAAACCCAAAAAAAAAAAAACCAAAAAAAAAAAAAACAAAACAAACAACAACACAAAAAACCCCAAAAACAAAAAAACAAAAACACACAAACAAACACACACACACCAACACAACACACACAACACACACACAACACAAATTAAGGGAATCAAAGAAAAGAAAAAAAGCATTCGTATATTAGTATGGTCAAATGACAAATTTAATTTGGGTAAAAGAAAAACAACGACAACAGACAGACGGACAGAGGTGACGACAAGAAACAACACCAAAAGGCCAAAGCAAAGCAAAAAGCAAACCGAAAGTAAGAAAAGAAGAAGGGAAAAGAAAAAAGAAAAAAGGGGAAGAAGGAAAAAAAGAAAGAAAAAAGAAAAAGAAAAAAAAAAAAAAAAAAAAAAAAAGAAAGAAAAAAAAAAAAAAAAAAGAAAAAAAAGAAAAAAAAAAAAGAAAAAAAAAAAAAAAGAAAAAAAAAGAAAAAAAGAAAGAAAGAAAAAAAAAGAAAAAAAAAGAAAGAAAGAAAAGAAAGAAAGAAAAAAGGGACAAAAAAAGAAAAAAAGAAAAAAAAAATCAAAACAAAAAAAATATTAAGTATGATTTAAAAGGGTTTTTTTTTTAAAAAAAAAAAAAAAAAAAAGATATTAGTGTGATTCAAAGTAGTTTTTAAAACAAAAAACAAAAAAAGAAAGAAAGAAAAAAAAACAAACAGACAAAAGAAAGAAAAAAGAAAGGAAAAAAAGCTTTTATTTTAAAATTTTTGAGGCCAGAGGATTGAAAGAAAAAAGAAAAAAAAAGGGGAAAGAAAGGAAAGAAAAGAAAAGAAAAAAAAAAGAAAAAAAGCAAAGATCCAAAGAAAGAAACAAAAAAAAAAAAAAAGGGAAAAACTTTAAATTTTATTCAAAATGGGGTTTTCCTTTTTTTGAGACTTTTTAAAAACCCGAGATTTAAAGTATTCCCTTTTCTTTTCTTTTTTTTCTTTTTTTTTTTTTTTTTTCTTTTCTTTTCTTTTTTTGTTTTTTGTCGTAATTTTTTTTTGGGGGGTTTTTTCTTTTTTCTTCTTTTTTTTGGGGGGTTGGGGTTTTAGTTTTATTTTTTTTTAGGTTTTTTTTGTTTTTGGGTTGGGGGTTTTTTTGGGGGGGGGGGTTTTTTGGGTTGGGTTTTTTTTTTTTTTTTTTATGGGGGGGGGGGGGTTTTTTTTTTTTTGGTTGTTTTTCCCCAAAATTTTTTTTTTTTTTTTTTTTGGGCCTTTTTCATAGCACCTCAATTACGGAATTAACCCCACTTTTTAGATCTAATTTGTAAAATATCCTTTCTTAATGTTCAAATAGCCGTATACCCAACCATGACATGCGCCGACGCGCCAAACACCTCCACAAACACTACATACATCATACATACATCATACAAAACATACAACACACAAACATACATACAACACACACTACATACATACAACATACATTCATACATACAAAAAACACAAAAAACATACAACATACACAACAACAAAACACAACAAAACACAACAAAACACACACACAAAATACACCATCACCACAACACACACACCCACACAACAACAACCCCCACATAACACACAAAGAACGCACACACACACCAACACACACTCCCACGCAAACCCCCCAACAAAAAACAAACACACACACACAAAACCCCAAACACACAAAACACACACACAAAAACCCCAAACTAAAAAAAAAGAAGAAACACACCTGTTACAATATTCCCTTTTTTTCTTCCCTTTCCCAAAAATTTTTTTTTCTCTCCCTCACTCTTTTCCCCCCACCAAAAAAACCCCCCATTCACAACACACCACACACAAAACCCCACACAACCCCAACAAATACAAAACACACACAGGAAATTCAGTAACCCCCTTTTTTGTTCAATCATTCCAAAAGCAGTTTAACAAATCTCAACGGATCATTCTCCACCCAAAAAAAAAAAAAAAAAACAAAAAAAAAACACACACACAAAAAAAACCACCGCCCCCCGGTTTTTCGAAAGAGGGGCCATTGTGCCGGTGGAAGGGAGAAAAATTTACAAAACGCATACACACGGGGACGGGAAAAAAGGGGCATATGATGCATTTTCCTTACCCGGGTAAAAAAAGAATAAAGAAAGAAATAGCAATAAAAAAAAAAACACACACCACAAACATTTTTTTCGCCAACTTTTTTCCCGCAGAAAATTTGTCCTCAAATGCAAATTTCGAGACAAAAAAAAAATAAAAGGAAACCAAGCACAACATCTCTCTCCCCTTCTCTAATTCACCATCCTCCCTCCCTTTTTTTAAAAAATTTCTCCTCCCCTTCATTTTAAAACCTTTGGGCTAAAACATTTGGGCCAAAAAATAAAACCGGATTAACATCAGTGCATAGCCCATTTTCCCCAAAAAGCTTTCGTGAACTAAAACCAGGCCCCGTGGCGAACGCACCCATTTTTTTGCCAAAACTTAATTCCCGTTCCGCTTTTCGAAAGTAGCCTTGTGTGCCGGGGGGAACAATACAAAATTTTAAAAAACCCAAAAAAACGGACTAAAAAAAAAAAAAAAAAAAATTTTTTACTTATTCCATTATCCCGTATAAAAAAATTTTTTAAATAAAAAAATTTTTTTAAAAAATAAACCCATAAATTTCGCAATAAAAATGCAGCTTTTTCGGGGGGGGGTTTTTTTTTGTCGTTTTTTTTTTTTTTTTGGTAAAAGAAAAAGTCAAATTTTTCAAAACCAAAGGAAATCTTTAAAATTTAGCCAGTGTTTTAAAATTTGGGTTAAACCCTTTGTCCCAAGAGGGCCTGGGTTTTAACCTGAAGCCCATAAATTTTAGGGGGGGATTTTACGACCCCAATACCTCCCGTAACTGCCCTTCGGGGTTTAAAAACTTTTTACCTTACTTCACTTTACTCACTTACTTCACTTCACTTTTTACTTTAATTCACTTGACTTTAAATTTCTTCCTTCACCCTTTGATTACTTCACTGCGATTTCACTTGACTTGACTTCAATTCTTCACTTACTTTGACGACTTCCCCTTACTTTCCCAAATTTATCCACTTCACTTCATTTGAATTCACTTAAATTTCCGATGCAACCTGCCAGTCCTTCATTCCCTTGGGTTATGTACGACCAGCAGAAGATCAACTGTGCCCAAAAAAAGGGACCGTAAATTCTTGTCAGGGTCAGCGGTTATGGAAAGGGCAAAACTTACCCGCATACATCCCCGAAGTGGGAATGGGGCTATTTCAGGGTAGCGAAAATCCCCATACCAAAAAACCCGCCACTGTAAACCTCAATTTGGAGCCTGGGGAACAAACACACAACAACACACAAAAGTTTAAAAAATTAGCTTGTTGACTTTTTCATGGGTAAACTTAAAATGGGAAACAAACACAACGAATACAATCCAAACAAAAAAAAAAGAAGCAAATCAAAAATTCCGAAATTTTTAAATGATAAGAAAAACAACAATAAACAACCCTTTTTTTTTTTTTTTTAAACGAATTTAAGCAAAAAATAAACTTTTGCACTTTCAACGAAGAAAAACAAATCAATTCTAAATTTTTTTTGAAAATCGTAAAAATTTGACAGAATTTTGTTTGAAAAATAGCTTTCCAAAAAAGAAAAAAAAAAGAAAAAAAAAAAAAAAAAAGAAGAAAAGGAAGAAAGAAGGGAAGAAGAAAAAAAAGGGAAAGACAAAAGGGACAAAAAGGGGGGAAGAGAAAGAAGAAAAGAAAAAAAAAAAAAAAAAGAAAGAAAGAAGAAAAAAAGGGAAGAAGGAAGGAAAGAAAAAAGAAAGAAAGAAAAAAAAAAAAAAAAGAAAGAAAAAAGAAAGAAAGAAAAAGGGGAAAGAAGAAGAAAAAAGAAAAAAAAAGAAAGAAAGAAAGAAGAAGAAAAAAAAGAAAAAGAAAAGAAAAAAAAAAAGAAGAAAGAAAGAAAAAAGAAAGAAAGAAAAAAGAAAAAAAAAGGGGAAGAATAAGGGGGGGGAAAAAAAAAAGAAAGAAAAGGAAAAGGGAAAGGGAAAAAGGAAAAAGGGAAAAAAAAGAAGAAGGGAAAGGGAAAGGGAAAGGGAAGGGAGGGGAGGAAAAAAAGGAAGGAAGGAAGGAAATAAAAGACAAAAAAAAAAAAAAACATTCTTTTAATTCGAAAAGCCAGTTTGTTGGGTTGGGTTTTTTTTTTTTCTCCCCAAAACTTCCAAGCTAATGAAACAACACAAATTTTCCTTTTTTTTCTTTTTCTTTTTTTTTTTTTTTTTTTTTTGGGGGGGGGTGAGGGGGGGGGATGGAGGGGAGGCAATATTAAATGAAGAGACCTTACAAAATTAAAACGAACAAAAAGAAAAAACAAAAACTAATATGTAATAAAAAAAAAAAAAGGGTGAAGTTGACATACAATCGTCAAAGCCTGTAATCATTACAAAGTCAATTGTAAAAACTTCCCACAAACACACACACAGGCCGCTCAACGCACACTAACACATACACAAACACACACACAACACACAAGCAAACACACACACACACCACGCAACGCAAACACACACTATACACCACAACACGAGTACAACGCACAACGCATACATGCACACTAGACACACACAAACACACACACGCAACATGCACACTACACACCATAACACACTCCGCATACATGCCAGCGGCACGCACACACACACACAACACAAAACCACACACGCATACACGCAACCAAACACACACTACACACACACACACAACAAACACACACAGACACACACTCGCATACATGCCACTACACACATATACACACACCATACATGCGTGCACGCACACACACAACACACACACACAATCACACACACACAAAACACACACACACACCACACACACACAGATAGCAACAACAGCGAAATAAAGAAGAAAAATCAAACACATAAGAAAGGTCATCCTCTCATTATTATTTCGTGACCTCATATGCAAACTCTGGAAGATGAAGCTCCATACTGGCAGTGTCCCCTCCCCCCCCCCCCCCCCACCCACCCCCCATCCTACCCCGCCACCCCACCAACCCTTCCGCCCCACCCCCCACCCCCCACCACCCAACCCACCCAGCAGCTCTCTGACCATAAGTCTCTAATACATTTTTTTATTTTTACTATTTTATTCTTTTATTTCGAGGATAATGGAATAACACTCATGCCTTTTTTTATCCAGCCCCCGTTGTAAACTGTGTTGTACCTTTTGTCATCCGTTCCCAAACCGCAACATCACAATGGCCTACACATCACGATAAGCGGAACGTTTTTAACGTTGCGCAAGATGTTTCTTCGTCGCTCGCACACGGGACCTCGGTTTCTAGGTCCCTCGTCCGAAGGACTTAAGTGTCATCTGTTTAGGACATATGTTCATATAAAAACGAAAAATATTATATTTCCCTCCTTCCTTTATTTCCAGCTTTTGTTTTTTCTCTTCTCTTCATACTTTTTTTGAAAATTATTTATGGTTTTCTTCTCTGTATGTGCCTCTGTCCTTCGTCGACGTTCTGTCTTCTTCTGTCTGTCTGTCTGTCTCTCTCTCTCTCTCAACATCAAATCTCATTCAAATCCTCTCACCTCTCTCTCTCTCCTCTTTCTTACTCTACTTCTTTCTTTCCCTTTTCTCTCCTCTCTCTTTTCTCGTCTCTCTTTCTCTTTCTCTCCCTCCTCTCTCTCTCATACACTCACAAACCCACACACCGCGCGCGCGCGCGCGCGCTCACTACACACATACACACACCCACACCCCACTCACAACGCACACACACAACACCTTTTGTAAGAGTAGGCCATGTGTGTCCCGTGGACAATGACACAAAATTTACAAAACTAGCATACACACTGGACCTGATGTAAATAAAGCCACGTGAACGTATTCACAATATTCTCGATTATAACAAATATATAAAAACAAATAGAACACAAAATAAAAATCACACACTGAGTTGGTAAACATGATCTGATAACCAATATTTTCCTCGTGAACAGATTTAAAAACCCAATCGAAAAGTGATCACGAACCCTCGGTAAGAACTTCCCCCTCCCCCCTCCCCCCACAACCCTCACTCCCCACCCCCACCCCCTCCCACCCCCACCCCAACCCCCCACACACCCACATCCCTCCTCCTCCCTACCCACCCCCCCCCCATCCCCCCCCCCCCCCCCCACACCCCCCCCCCCCGACTACCTCCCATTCCCCCCTCCACCCCACCCACCCCCCCCCCCACCCACCCCGTCAACCCCCTCCCACCACCTCCCATCAACCCCCCACCCCCCGATCCCCCCCCCCCCCCCCCACCCCCCCCCTCCACCCCCTCCCCCCCCCCACCCTCCCCCCGCCCCCCCACCCCCCCCCCCACCCCCTGTGCCCTCCCTCCTACTTTTATAGATTTCAATGCCACCGAACATTTTCAACATTTTCTTTCTTTTTTTTTCCTTCTCCATTCTCCTCCTCTCCTTCCCCCTCTCCCTTTTTTCCCCCACCCTCTCCTTCACTCCTCCTTCCCCCACCCCTTCTCCTCTTCTCCCTTCCCCCGTCCTCTCCTCTTTCTCCTCCTCTTCCTCCTCCTTCACCCACTCCCCAACTCTTTGTCAGCGAAAGATCAACCTCAAACATGATGACTGTTTGCTTTTCAAGTATGCTGAACATCATGAATCCCTCCTGCCAGATCGATTAGAATAGGGCTTCCGTCGTGCTGCTCGCGCGCGCGCGCGTGAGTGTTTGTTGTGTGTGTGTTGGTGTGTTTGTGAGTGTGTGTTTGTGTGTGGTTGTGTGTGTGTGAGTGTGGCGTGTTTCGAGTTGTCAAATCAAATCAAAGTCAAACTTTTATTTTCCAGATGGTACATTCATTAACAGTCATCTGCTTTTTTTCATCAAACCATCATAACTAAAGAAAATAAAAAAGAGAGAAGAAAAGGTAGATTAATGCGACATAGAATTAAAAAAAACCTAAAATCAAGATAAATCATACAAATTAAACAAAAAAGACAATAAATATGCATACATGAAGTGAAAACAAAACAAAAAACCCTGAACAATACTAAACCGTAACAATCAAAAATCAAAAATCTTAAAATAAACTATCATAATAAAAAAACAAACAGCACCAAAAAGGACAAAACGAGAAAATAAAAAAACACACCAACTGCTTCTTACTCCCCCCCCCCCCCCCCCCCCTCAACCACATACACACAAAAACCTTACAACCATACAAATCAACTAAAAAACACACAAACAAATAAACCAACAAAACTACCACAACAATCAATAAACAAACAAACACAAACATACGTACACAACAACAACAATAACAAACATAAGACAAGAATACAAGCCCAAACACATGAAAACAATATAGAACTAACAAAAGACGGAAAAAAAAAAAAGAGTACAAAAATAACCCCTCCCCCTCCCCAAATAAAATAATAATAATAAAAAATAATATAAAATAATAAAAATACATATTAATATAATAAAAATAATAATAATAATAATAATAATAATAAATAATAATAATAATAATAATAATAATAATAATAATGATGATGATGATGATGATGAGATGATAAACATAATAATAATAAAAAATAATAATAAATAATAATAATAATATAAAGAGAATTTAATATAGCGCTGAATCTTGTAAAAAACACACCAATCGCAGCAATGCAACTCTCCTAAACATACTGAACAACAATATCAAAACCATCGCGCGCACTACCACACGCACACCACGCACGCACGCACACTAACACACACACACACACACCCACAAAATCACATCCACACCACACACACGAGAACAACAATTAAAGGTGAAAGATGCTGTTGAAAATGAGGGACATAGTGGGGAAAGTCTCAGTAGGAAATAAGTATGTTTTGACGATTTGAAGAGTATCAAGGGAAGGCTTTTGCGAAGTGAAAGAGGGAAGGCATTCCAGGTGATGGCCAGAAACAGAAAAGCGACGCCAACAGTGGTTTGTTTGAATCTGTGTTCGAAAGCACAAAGTATCTGCGTCGAACGAAGGGAAACGATGAGAGTACATGAAGACAGTACAGAGATAAGAGGGTGCAGATTATATTGTGGAGACATTTGGCAACAGAGGGTATTGATTTAACTCCAGGTCTTTGTAACAGCTCCATGAACGAGATCGCCGAAGAGGAGTGTTGTTCAAATTTTTCTTTCCTAGACCAGTCATCTGCAGAGTTTTGTATGCGTTAAGAGAGTATAATGATTCTGTAGCCACCAAAAGAATTACAGTAGTCTAAACGTGAAAGAATGAGAGATGTGACAAGCTTGGAAGTTGCATCAGTGGACAGATACTTGCGAATCGCGCTTATGCGCCGTATTGATAGTAGCAAGACTGGCAGTCTGGGTGATGATTTTTTCATAGAGAGTGTGTTGTCAAGAACTACTCCTAAAATACTTCACAGAGTTGGACAAAGGAACTGACGTATTGCCGAATTCTATGAAGTTTTTGTGATAGAGGAAAGTTTATGTTGGGTCCCTATGAGCATGCTTCGGTTTTATCGCATTAAGTTGTAACTTGTTCTGAGTCATCCAGTTTTGAATGTCTTGAAGGCAGTAGGACATATTTGTCAGGAGGGAAGGCAGTTTTCAACAGTATCGCTGCACTGAAGCTGAGTATCATCGGCATAGAAATGATGATCATATGGTGGTTGTTTATTATATGTGAGAGTGGAGCAGTGTAGAGAGTAAAGAGAACAGGCCCAGACTGATCCCTGCGGGACTCCACATTCCATTTTGACAGGTTTTGATTGAATTTTGTTTACAATAACTTTCTGGAACAGGGTCTGTGAGGTATGAAGTAAACCAGGTGAGGGCTGTGCCGTTAATACCAAACGTATTTTGGAGGCGAGAAAGAAGAACTGAGTGATCTATGGTATCAAAAGCTGCAGATAGGTCAAGAAGAGTGAGGAGGGAGAAAACCACCCTAAAACCCAAAACAAAACAAACAAAAAGCAAAATAAACAAGAACTCTACCCCCACCATCACTAACAATAACAACAACAACAATGACAACAACCAAATGGATATAAACAGAGGAAACTGATGTCTAGTTTCTTTTTAAATCATTTAAACACTTACATACACATACACACCCTCACCATTATCCCCTTCACCACATATACTCATATATAAGGAAAACAAAAAATAACTAAGCAGACATTGGATTCAGAGCAAAAAAAAGTATAACAAGGACATCCATTCCCTCCCTCTCCCCTGGTCATATACACGCATGTACATGAGCTTTTTTTTTAAAGTTAAGGCAGAACAACGTTAATCCTTCCATCAAGAATAAATTCAGGCAATATAAACCCACCCAGCAATACTAACATCAGCAATAACAATTTAGGTCATCTAATACAATGAAAAAGAAAATAAACAGCGACAGTGTGTGGGGTTGTGTGTGTGTGTTGTGGTGGGGTGTGTTTTGTGTGTGTGTGTGTGTGTGTGTGTTGTGTGTGGGTGTGGTGCGCGTGGCGTGTGTGTGTGTGTGTGTTGTGTGTGTGTGTGTGTGTGGTGTGTGTGTGTGTGTGTTGTGGGGTGGTGTGTGTGTGGGGTGCGTGTGTGTTTGTGTGTGTGTTGTTAGTTCTTCAGTTTAACGTCCTTCCACCCAAAAGGTGATATCAAAACGCAATCAATTTTTGTGTGTGTGTGTGTGTGTGTGTGTGCGCGCGCGCTCTAATTGAACGTCTTTTTCACTGTAAGTGATATTTGACGTGATTTTGTGTAAGTGTGTTTCTGTTTGTGTGTGCGTGTTCGTGCATGCATACATGCATGCGTCTGTCTGTCTGTGCGCACGCGCGGCAGTATTTGACACATTTATCAGATGTTCTGTTGTGATGTGGACATCATTCTACCAGTCTCTGCATATACCTGTTTGTTGAAGGCATGAAGTGGGGTTCTGGTTTATTTTGCTTTTTGTTTTGTTTAGGGGGGTTTTCTTGGGGATGGGGAGGGGGTATTTTGGACTCTTTTTCTCGTCTTTTTTTAGTTCTATATTGTTCTTCATTTGTCTTGGGTGTTATTCTGTCCTATTTTGTTATTGTCGCTGTTGTTGTGGGTACGTATTTTGGTGTTTGTTTTATTGTAAAATTCCTTGTTGTGGTTGTTCGTGTTGTTTCATCTTTTTTGTTGTTGTTTTAATCTGTTGTTTGTATGTTGAAAGGTTTGTGTGTTATGGTGTGTGAGGGTGGGGGGAGGAACAGTTGGTGGGGGTTTTTAAGTTTATTCTGTTTGGGCTCAGTCTTTGGTTGTTTGGTTTTTCTTTGTTGGCTTGTTTGTTTGTGTTAAACGGATATTTTTTCAAGATTTATTAATTATTTTGAATTGTATGGTTTTAATATTTTTTCCGGGTTTTTTGTTTGTTTTAATCCACAAATAGCAATGTTATTGGTTTTTCGTGTTTGATTTGTATATTTACCATAATTAGGTTTTTTATTCTGATGTTCTGCATATACATTATCTTTTTTTCTCGCTTTTTTTTCTTTAGATAGATGGCTTGATGAAAAAAAGCAAATGCACTGCTTATTCAATGTACCATCTGAAAATAAAAGTTTGACTTTGACTTTGACATTAAAGAATGGTTTAACAGCAAAAGTATGCGCTGCTTCGATTTGTTGACAAGCTGTCTGTAAGCCCCACGTGGACTTCAACTTGCTTATTAATATCTTCGCTAAAAATCGTTCGAATTTTGGTCAAACAAGGTCCAGAAATCAATGAAGGTCAGCTTTGACGTACTTTTTCAGTGATGATAGTATCTTCTACTACTACTACACACACACACACACACACACACACACACACACACACACACACACACACCACCACACACACATCACTGTCTATCTACAGTCTCTGCCAGAGCACCGGTAAGTCTCAATTTAAGTTTTGAAAAGTACTCCTAGTTGTTGGTTGGGTTTTTTTTATTCTTCTTTATTTTTTGATTTTCCTTCTTTTCTTTCTTTTTATTATTCTTCTTTTATTTCCAGGATAATGGAATAAACACTCATGTACTTTTTTTTTTCGTCCAGTGCCCGTGTGTATGCACTTTTGTCAACTTTGTCATCCGTTCCCTGCCCGCACAAAATAGCCTACTCTTCCGAAAAGCAGAACGGGTTTTAACTTGTGCGCAAAATGTTCTGCGTGCGTTCGCACACGGGACCTCGGTTTATAGTCTCATCCGAAAGACTTTTGGGGAGAGTGGAGTCGGCGCTGATGTTAATTCTAGAGGAAAAATCCTCTTTAAAACGAATTCGAACACGGTCAGCAATCACGAAACATCGCTCTATCCACCAGGCATCCTGTTTACCACCTGAACAGCTTTCATCAGTTATAACAAAAACTTTTGTACTTTTGACGCGTCCTCCGTGGGATGCCGGGAGGCTCTTTCATAAAACACATCCCCATCTTCGGAAATTCTGGAATACATTCCCTCTTCTCTAAATCATCTCTTTGTTTCTTCTTTGTTCCCTTACCTGTTCTGTCACCTGTCTTGTTGTATTTCTCCTGTCTTCCTAGTCCATTCTCTTGCCTTTTTTTTTCAAGTAAATCTGTGAATTTTTTTTTTATTGCTCAACATCTTTCCTGTAATTGTTGTATATTCTGGCAACCGGGTAAAGGATTTACGCGTAAACACTAGGGTGGGCACAGGATGTCTATTCTGCAGTGCTATTTGCCCGTAGGACATGTTTATGTCTATTTTGTACTTTAAAGTATTTGGGGTGTTTTCTTTTAACTTTTCCCTTGTAACCTGAGGATGATAATAAATTAAGCGGAAATGCTGGTGTCCTCAGCACAGCCTAGTTTTATTAGCTTTGAGGAATGTGACATTTATTTTTTTGGTTTAGATTAATGGTGTTGGGTATTGGAAGGTGTTGGTTTTGAACATGAAGCGAAAGTTACTGGAGCCACTGAAACTAAATGAGGTGACAGACAGCCCTGATGTGGCTTTCGTGGTCGGTAGGGGACGGGATAGCTCAGTGGTCAGAGCACTCGCTCTCCCCCAGCTAATCTTAAAAGCAGTATCGAGTGACCGTTTGTGGGCCTTGGCTTCGGTACAATCCCCCAGTTCACCCATCTGTAAATGGGTACCTGCCCTCTTTAGGGTCAGGGAAGGTAAAGCAGCGAGGGAGAGGAGATGGGCGCCACCGCCGTCAATATGCTGGCCCCTACAGAAGTTGAGGTCTCTGACACCTCGCTCCCCTACAACCTTATAGGTTATGGGACACCTTTAACTTTACCTTACCTAGGGCTATAAACAATATGAAATGAAAACGCTGTTGACGCTATGTATCTTGCATTTTAAATACAGTCATCATTAAAAATGTTGTCTTATTTTTAGATTAACAGTTACATACAGTCCGGCAGCTTTCTTTCTTAAACTATTGAGTTGACTTTGAAAGTCCGAACGCAAGCACAACATCTTGCGCACACGTTAAATCCTGTTCCGCTTTTCGTAAGAGTAGGACGTTGTGTGCCGGTGGGAACAAGATGACAATTTACAAAACCGCATACACACGGGGTAAAAAGGGTAAAGGAGCACTCGCTTTCCCCCAGCCAAGTTAAGCAGCGTCGAGCGTGGTTACCAGTTGGATGGGTGACCGTTTGCACGCCTTGGCTTCAGTACAGTTCCCCCAGTTCACCCAGCTGTAAATGGGTACCTGCCCTCTTTAGGGTCAGGGAAGGTAAAGCAGCGAGGGAGAGGAGATGGGCTGGATGTAAAAAAAGCACATAAGTGCTTATTCCATTATCCTCGATATAACAGATTTTTTTTTTAATTTTAAGTCGATATGCGGCTACCTTCACGGTGGATAAAAAAACCAACAACAACAAAACTGGTCACATACGCAAAATCTCACCGTTGGCGAACGTCGGAACTTTAGCCAAGAAACGAAAAAGAAAAAAAGAGGGGGGGACATTTTACCAAAAAGCTCTTAATCGAATCTCCGAACAGAACCAATGGCTTGACCGACAATCCCCCTTCCCAACACCCCCACCCCAGATCCCCAGCACCCCCACACCCCCAACTCCCATTTCCCCCCCCCCACTCCCAAAAACAAATCCGCTAAGTGCTGTAATGAACTAAACTAGTTCTGCATTTTCTTGTTTTCCGGTGTCTGTATCTGGGTGAGTCGAGAGGCACTCGTTATGCCTTTTTTTTGATGTTGATGTCATCAGAAGCTTCTACACGCTTGAGACACAATATTGCTTCTCGTTTCCCCACTTCCTCCTCCTCCCCCTCAACCACCCCGGGAAACCACCTTCATAAACTCACTCCCTCTCTCCGTCAAACTCGGCCTCGCCTCTCCTCTCCTCCTATCTTCTCCGGTTCCTTCCTTCTCCTCTCTCTTCGTTCCTCACTCTCTCTCTTCCCTCCCCTCTCTTCTCTTCCTCCTTCCCTCCCACTCTCCTTCCTTTCCCCCTCTCTCTCTCCCCTTCTGTCCCCGTTCTCTTCCCGCTCTCTCCTCCTTCCCCTCTCCCCCCCCCCCCTTCTCTCTCCCTCTCTCTCCCTCCTCTCTTTCCTTCCCCTTCCTAATTCTCCCTCTCTCTCCCTTTTCTATCTCTCCTCTCCCTCCCTTTCCCTCTCTCTCTCTCTTCTCCCTCTCCTTTTCTCCCTCTCCCCCCCTTCTTCCCTTTCCGTCCTTCTCCCTTTCCCCTCCAAACCCCTCTCTCTTTTTCTCCTCCTTCACCCCCCCCCCTCTTCCCCGCTCTCCCCCCACCTCCTCTTTTTGAACACAGGGGTGCAATGTAGTAAAAGGCAAATTGGCAATAGTGAAATTGGGAAAAAAAAAATAAAAGACAAACCGAAAAAATAACAAAAGTTCGACATTCTCACAGCTTTTGAAAACCAACTTGGAATGAGCAGGTAGTGGTGTAGGGCGGGGGAGGGGATAGGAAAGGGATAGGTGGGGGGTGGGGGATGGGGTGAGAAGGAGGTGAGAAAGGAGGGAGGGGAGAGGAAAGGTAAGGGAGGTCAGAGTGGGATGTACCTCTGTTTAGGAAGCATGTGGGTGTGTGGGGAGACCGGTGGGGGAGGTGGGGGGGTGGGGGGGGGGGTTGAGACAAAGGAAGGAAGGGAGGGAGGGAGGGGGTCTTGTTCAAATTTTTGTGAAAAGGGGAGTATGTGATGGTGATTTGGGTGTGTAGTAGTAGTATAGTAGTAAGTAGTGTTTAGTAGTAGTATAAATGTAGTAGTTAGTATAGTTGTTGTGGTTGTTGTTGTTGTTGTCCCTTGATTGTCAGTTAGGCAGTCAAACATCTCTCTGCTCCCGTAACCTCTCCCACCCCCCACCCCGACCCCACCCCGACCCCACAACCCCCCTCCTCTGGGGTCGTAGGGGCAGCGCTGCAGCAGTGAACAACAGTTGCAGCAGTTGGCTCCATTTTGTGGGGAGGCGGTTGTGGGCAATTCGCAAGTGCCTGGGTTGTGGAGAAGCTCTTCCCGGTGTCCAATTCAGTGTAGGCAGCCACTACCACTGGAGGAGGAGAAGGGGTGTTCACATCGAGGAGGATCATCATCTATCAGTGCTCTGACAAGTAGCTACTAGTTGCTGGAACAAGGATGGATCTAGAGAGAGAGAGAGAGAGAGAGAGAGAGAGAGAGAGAGAGAGAGAGAGAGAGAGTGATTGGTGGATTGGTTTGGGTGTGTTGTGGGGGGGGAGAGGGGGGCGGGAGGGGGAATGTGTGTGTGTTGGTGGATGGGGGAGGGGGGGGGGGGGGGATTGTGTGTGTTGGGGGATGGGGATTGTGTGTGTTGTGTGTGTGTGTTGTGTTGTATTGTGTTGTGTGGTGTTTTCGTGTGTGTGTGTGTGTGTGTGTGTGTGTGTGTGTGTGTGTGTTGTGTGTGTGTGTGTGTGTGTGTGTGTGTGTGTGTGTGTGTGTGTGTGTGTGTGTGTGTGTGTGTGTGTGTGTCTGTCTGTCTGTCTGTCTGTCTGTCTGTCTGTCTGTCTGTCTGTGTCTTGGTATCTGTGAGTGTCTATGTGTGTCAGTGTGCGTTGTGTTAGGTATGTGTGTTATTGTTGTTGTTGTTGTAGATGCTGCTGCTGCTGCTGTCTTCAATTTTACGTACGTTCACGTTTCAGTGATATTAGACGAGGCAGGAAAGAAAACGTAGGGGTGGAGATGTCCTATTTGTTTGGGGGGGGGGGGGAATTTACCCAACCAAGAAACTTGGCAAAGGAATGGGAATAATAAAAACATAAAAACAAGTCAATAACGGTAATGCAACTATAACAAATGTCCTACGAGATTGTGCCAGAGACCTTTCACAATTTCAAATGCCAAATTTCATCCATTGACTATAAGGAATAGGGAGTTTTCAGAAAAATGGGGCATGAAAGGTTTATATTTTTTTTCAGTCAAATACTATATGAGTATTAGTAATATAGAGACGTGATAGTTCAGTGGTCGGAGCACTCGCTTTCCCCCAGCCGAGTTAAGCAGCGTCGATCGTTGTTACCACTTGGATGGGTGACCGTTTGTGCGCCTTGGCTTCAGTACAGTTCCCCCAGTTCACCCAGCTTTAAATGGGTACCTGCCCTCATTAGGGACAGGGAAGGTAAAGCAGCGAGGGAGAGGAGATGGGCGCCGCCCTCAATATGCTGGCCCCTAGAAAAGCTGAGGTCTCCTGACGCCTTGAATCCCCTACGAACACATAGATTATGGGACACCTTTACCTTTACCTTTTTATGAGCAATATTCTCACAACACAGACTGTTACCAATTTTGCTGACTTTGGTTGTCAATGCGATTAGGGGGTGTATGTGTGTATGTGCATGCATGCGTGCTTGCGTGTGTGCGTGCGTGCGTGTGTGTTTATTTATTTATTTATTTATTTATTCTTTTATTTCGAGGAAAATACAATACAATGTAATACTATACAATACAATACAATCAGTCTATTTCCAGGTGCTTTTTTTTCACCTTACTTGATAAAAATCATTTTGAGATTTAGCAACACTTTCTCTCTTTAGAAAACACTATCAAAAGACACTACTTCACCGGAAAAGATGACGCTCGAGTGCGGCCTAGGCCTAACCACAGTTCGCAACAGGAAAGTATATGTTAGAATAATTTGGGCGAGAAATTCATTCATTCGTAGAATGCAACGGAATATCAATAGCCTACGTCATTTGTGGTTGTACTAAGTCCCTACCTTCCAGAATCAGACGTGTGTGTGTTGTGTGTATTGTGTATGCGTGCGTGCGCGCGCGTATGTGTGCGTGTGTGTGTGCGTGCGTGTGTGTGTGTGTGTGTGTGTGTGTGTGCGTGCGTGCGTGCGTGCGTGTGTGTGTGTGTGTGTGTGTGTGTGTGTGTGTGTGTGCGTGCGTGCGTGCGTGCGTGCGTGTGTGTGTGTGTGTGTGTGTGTGTGTGTGTGTGTGTGTGTGTGTGTGTGTGTGTGTGTGTGTGTGTGTGTGTGTGTGTGTGTGTGTGACTAAGCAATGCATTTGCTTTTTTTCATCAAGCCATCTATCTAAGAACAAATTTCTTAATGATAATACTGTAGTTCTACATTATTACAACCTTCACCAATAAAGTGTACCAATAAAAAAAAAAGAGGAAAAACCAATAAAATAGTACTCTGCAAAATACTAATTACACACACATACATACACACGCACACACACACACTCATGCACACATGCGCGCGTGCGCGCACGCGCACACACGCACACACTTAGGTAAAGACTGTTTAAAGAGTTTTAAAAATATATAAAAATCATAAAACGTCAAACAAACAGATTACATCACCTTGTATTGTATGTTAGTCCGTCGTTTTCGACGATGACCTCCAAAACAGCAGAGGAGGCAGCTGCTGTTTCGGAAATTGGGCAGAAATTTGATTATAGTGGAGATGCCTTGCCCACAGTACATCCCCACTCTCTCGGCCAAGTGGGCATAAGGACAGTCAGCGTCCAAAGGCCAACTAGCCCCTGGGCTGCAGCACATAAGGACTGTGCAAGTCAAGCCTCCTAGTCAGAGAGTCATAGTTGATCACTAAAGACTAAGCTGTAAAGTGGAATTCCATGAGTGGAAAAGCCACTGGTCATACAGCCTCTCACTTCGCTGTTGCCCCCAGCATCAATGGTTTAATCAAGAACTGTGATAAACCCCAGGCGCTACAATATCATCCATTCTTTTACGTTCATACTTTAGGAGAAAAATAAAAGGTACAGGAACAAATCTTTAGAAAATATACTAGGCATTCATTGCGTCATTACTGACAATATTGCCTGCACTGACATCCCTCCTCTCCTTCTCCACCCACGCAAACGTGCGCTCATATGCGCTCATACTCTTCAAGTCGCGATTTTTAAATACAATATATTCACATGGTAACTATCCAAACAAGCAAAAATCAGTCAATGAAGTCAATGATAATGATAATTATTATAGAGATACAATAATAATGATAATCATCCAACACCATAAGACAACAACAACATAACAAAAACAACAAAAATGCGATGGAAAAGACAGGGGGGAGAGAGGGGGGAGTATAAATAAGGAAGGGGAAGACACATTCAAAATCAAATAGATAATAATAATAATAATAATAATAATATAATAATAATAATAATAATAATAATAATAATAATAATAATAATAATAATAATAATAAAGAGACAATTATACAAACAAATAAAACCCTTACATGATACAACAATATACCTTAGCAGCAGCATCAAACCAGAGGGCGGCACAAAAGAAGACATCCACAACAGACTGGGCAAGGCCAGGAGTGTGTTTAGGGAGATGAACAATATCTGGAGATCAGTACAGCACCAACACCAAGCTGAAGCTATACCAGAGCTGTGTTGTGTCTACGCTCCTGTACGGTTCTGAGTGCTGGAGGATGACGGAAGCAGATCTTACCAAACTTCGATCCTTTCACACCATATGTCTCCGAAGAATTCTCCGGATCTTTTGGCCAGAGAAGATCTCCAATGAAGACCTACTACGGAGATGCAGGCAAGAAGATATGGGAACCATCATCATCAGACGACGGTGGAAGTGGATTGGGCACATCCTCCGAAGAGACCTACAGTCAATCACAAGAACAGCATTGCATTGGACCCCAGAAGGAAGGAGAAAGAAAGGAAGACCAAAAGCAACGTGGAGGAGGACTGTAGAAAGTGAGATGAAGGCCATGCAGCACTCTTGGGGATCAGTGACTAGGTTGGCCCAGGATAGACAGGAGTGGAAGCGCTTTGTTGCTGCCCTACACACCGCTGGGTGTAATGGTTCATGATGATGAATACAACAATCAAAAGCCCATAATCAACTTGACGATCAAACCAAAACAATAACACATGATTGTACGTGTGTGTGTGTGTGTGTGTGTGTGTGTGTGTGTGTGTGTGTGTGTGTGTGTGCGTGCGTGCGTGCGTGCGTGCGTGCGTGCGTGCGTGCGTGCGTGCGTGCGTGTTTTTTTTCATTTTATTCTTTTATATCGACGATAATGAAATAAGCATTTATGAGCTTTTTTTTACAACTAGTCCCCGCGTGTATGCGGTTTTGCAAATCCTGCCATCTGTTCCCACCGGCACACAATGGCCTACTCTTACGAAAAGCGGAACAGGATTTAACGTGTGCGCAAGATGTTCTGCGCGTGTTCGCACACGGGACCTCGGTTTATAGTCTCATCCGAAAGACTTTTGGGGAGAGTGGAGTCTGCACTGATGTTAACTCCAAGGGAAAATATCCCCTTGAAAGGGAATCGAACCTGGGTTGTCAGATTGCGAGCGAAATGTTCTAACCACTAGGCTATCCCGTCCCCTATCCCCCGGTGTGTGTGTGTGTGTGTGTGTGTGTGTGTGTGTGTGTGTGTGTGTTCGCGCGCCCGCGTGCGTGCGTGTGTGTACGGCCAGCCCCCTCCCTCCCTTCACTTGCATCGGGATAATATAAATTCTCCTGCCACAGCCTAGCCTAGCCTAGGCCCCCTAGTACCGGTATAGCCTAGCTCGCGCGCGCCTCACTGATGATGGCTAGCCTGCTTTTCCCGCCAACTGTCCCACTCTGTCTCGCTTACTCCTACATGTAGTAGGGCCTCTAGGCTAGCTAGCCCTAGTGATAGTAGTCGTAGGCACTGCTGCCAGAGAAAGCATCATTGCAAATTGTGTCTGCCTGTGTGTAAGGCCTCACTCAGTTGGTGTTATCTGCGCTGTCCTCCGCTCCAACATTACCCGTGTCTCCTCTCTACTCTACTCTACTCTACTCTACTCTAGGCTACCTGCCTGTCTGGGTAAGTATGTCAGGTATTATTGTTGATGAAGGGAGGAGGAGGAGGTGTGTTTGGTGGTTGGTTGTAGGTGTGTTGGTCTAGCTAGTGTGGTGTGGTGTTGTGTGGTGTGGGTGTGTTTGTTACACGACGTGTTGATCGCGTGAAGTTACTGCTGGGGTTGTTGTTGTTGTTGGGGGAGGGGGGGTGTTGTGGTGGTGGTGGTGGTTGGTTGGTTGCTTGGTTGTTTTTTCTGGAGATGTGTGTGGTGTGTGTGTGTGTGTGTGTGTGTGGTGTGTGTGTGTGTGTGTGTGTGTGTGTGTGTGTGTGTGTGTGTGTGTGTGTGTGTGTGTGTGTGTGTGTGTGTGTGTTGTGTTTTGCTATCTTCTGGCTGGCTTGTTTGCTTGGATGTATCAGTTGCTAGCTTTGGCTTCTTATGTTGTTGGTTTTTTTGTCGTCGTTAGTGTTGACAAATGTCATGTTGCGGTTATTGTTGTTGTTGTTGTTGTTTTTCTTCTTCTCCTTCGCAATTTTTTTTCTGTTTCTTCGAAATTCTTCTTCTTGTTTTGCTTCTTCTGCTTTTCCTTCTGCTTATTCTTCTGCTTCCTCTTCTTCTTTTTCTTTTTTTCTTCTTCTTCTGCTTCCTTCCTTCCTTCCTCCCTTAATTTCTTCCTTCCTTCCTTCCTTCCCTTCCTCATCCTCTTCCTCTTCCTCCTCCTCCTCCTCCTCCTTCTTCTTCTTCTTCGCAATTCATCGCAATCCTTTTTTCTTCTCAATTCTGTTTCTCCTTTTTCTTCTTCCTTGTAATTCTTCTTCTTCTTTGCATTCTTCTTTGCCTTCTTCTTTGTATTCTTCTTCTTCTTTTTCGTCAACACCATCATCATCACCACCACCACTATCATCATCACCATCACCTCCACATCATCATCATCACCACTATCATCATCATCACCACCACCACTATCATCACCATCACCTCCACCACCACCATCATCATCATCACCACCATCATCATCATCATCACCATCATCCATCATCCACCACCACCATCATCATCATCATCACCATCATCATCACCACCACAATCATCATCATCACCATCATCATCATCACCATCATCACCATCATCATCATCATCGCAATCATTATGATCGTCACCAGACTATAGGGAATGTACTTCTTTCTATTCCTCCTGGCTCTGAGTTCATTTCCTGCTTTCTTCTTCTGCTTCTTCTTCTTCTTCTTCTTCTTCTTCGTCTTCTTCTTCTTCTTCTTCTTCTTCTTCTTCTTCTTCTTCTTCTTCTTCTTCTTCTTCTTCTTCTTCTCTTCTCCTCCCCCCTCCTCCTCCTCCTTCTCCTTCTCCTCCTCCTCCTCTCTTCTTCTTCTTCTTCTTCTCTCTTCTGCTCCTCCTCCTCCTCCTCCTCCTCCTCCTCCTCCTTCTTCTTCTTCTTCTTCTTCTTCTTCTTCTTCTTCTTCTTCTCTTCTTCTTCTTCTTCTTCTTCTTCCTTCTTCTTCTTCTTCTTCTTCTTCTTCTTCTTCTTCTTCTTCTTCTTCTTCTTCTTGTCGCTGCTTCTCCGTTTCTCTCCTTTTGATCTCCGTGTTTTCTTGTCCTTTTTTTGGGTTTTCTGTTCTCTTCTCTTTTTTTAAATTCCTTTTCCAATCAAGTTGTAGATTATGCGCTTACGTGTTTCTGTTGTTGTTTTTTTTGTCCTTTGAGGGCTGGATGGAGGAGAAGGGGAAGAAAAGGTCATTGCGCTTAAATCTGTCACCTTCAGTGAATTAGATACAGTTTCGTTATCATCGTCCAACTCCTCCTCATCTTCATACTTAATGTCTTCTTCTTCTTTGCATTCTTCTTCTTCGCATTCTTCTTCTTCGCATTCTTCTTCTTCGCATTCTTCTTCTTGGCATTCTTCTT
>CM054142.1:20184211-20221711 GCA_028751875.1 Rapana venosa | reverse complement strand
TCCCTGAAATCGAATGCGGTTACCTAAATGGTGCGGGGACGGTCGCATACGCATAAATCTCACCATCGGTGAACTTGGGAACTCTTAACCCAGGACCGAAAAAAATAATATTTGCGTAAGTAGTTTCAAGGTGTTCTCTCTTACGTTACGAGTTAGAATATTGATATTATTTATTTTTTGGGGGGGAATGGCATAATCAATATCAAACTCAACCTTTGTTGTGCTGCCATTGGCTCTGTTGGCATAAGAGGAATTAGAGAAATGTCAACAGTACAGTCAGCAAATAAGTCAACTGTGTAATGAACAGTATTTTCTGATGAGTCTCCTGTAATTATGGCATAAAAAGGTATCAGGGACGGCACAGCTCACTGGTCAGAGCACTCGCTTTCCCCAAGCTGAGCTTAAGCACCATCGAGCGTGGTTACCAGTTGGATGGGTGACCTTTTGCGCGCCTTGGCTTCAGTACAGTCCTCCCAATTCACCCAGCTGTAAATGGGTACCTGCCCTCTTTAGGGTCAGGGAAGGTAAAGCAGCGAGGGAGAGGAGATGAGCTTCGCCCTCAGTATTCTGGCCCCTAGAGAAGTTGAGGTCTCTGACGCCTCGCTCCCCAATGACGTACAGGTTATGGGAACACATTTACTCTTTACCTTTAATTATATGGCTTTATGTGTATGTATATATGTATGTATGCATTGATAGATAAATCGATACATAGATACATACATACATGCATACATACATACATACATACATACAGACAGACAGACAGACAGACAGACAGATAGATAGATGGATAGATAGATAGATAGATAGATAGATAGATAGATAGATAGATAGATAGATAGATAGATAGATAGATAGATAGATAGATAGATAGATAGATAGATAGATAGATAGATAGATAGACTTTGGTACACAGTGTTTACGCCAATCTGAAAGCGATAAAAAAGAAAACTACTTCTTAATATTCCTTGTCTTTGTGTTTCTCGGATTTTTCCGACGCTAGTTTAATCACTTTACTACCTGTAGTCTTCAGCAAAAGACAGGTACAATGAACTTTTTGTCCACAGGTCAGATTTGATCGCAGTAGCTTCGCAATAGTGACAGTAGTTCTAGAGGGTGTGTGTGTGTGTGTTTGTGTGTGTGTGTGAGAGATTGTGTGCGTGTTTGTGTGTGCTGCGTGGTGTGTGTGTGTGGGGGGGGGGGGGGGGGGGGGGGGGGGAGAGTGATATCTCCAGTTTAATGTCTATTCACATCTAGTGATTTTAGACAAATGTGTGTGCGTGCGTGCATGCATGCGTGCGTACGTGAGTACGTGCATGTGTGCGTAGGTGCGTATGTGTGCGCGCTCGCTGCGCGCGTGCGCGTGTGTGTATATATGTGTTTCCTCTCATACGTCCCCAATGAAACTTTCTAATCAACGTGTGAAGCCGGGAAAAAAGAGAAGAAATGAGTTTGGGAGGGGGGGGGGGGGGGGGGGGGGGGGGGGGTGGACATAGAGAAAGGTGTGGGAAGAGACTAGGGGTGATGGTGGTTGGAGGGGGAGGGGCGGGAAGGGGAAGAATGAAGGGAGGACTGACGGAAGGGGGATGGGTGAAGGGGGAGGGGAGAGGATGTGTATGTAGGAGGGGGAGGGGGACGGTGACGATTACAAGCGATCGGCAATGTACACCCCCACCCCACCCCCACCCACCCCACCCCTTCCCCACCAAACACCATTTCGCTGCTGTCATCAGCAGACTTTCAGACCGGTGTCGAGGAAGACCGGTTCCTCACCTCCCTGAGTGTATTTGTACCCCCAGGGAGAGTGTGGCCATGTCATCATCATCATCATCATCATCACACACCCACCACTACACATCACCCCACACCAGCAAACCATCCCGGGAGAGAGGCAAGGGGAGGGGGAGGAAGGAAGGAAGGGAGAGGGTGGGTGGTCAGGTGGGGGGCAGGGGTGGGGGTGGGCGGTGGGGGTTATGAGGACAGACTGACTGTCCAGTGTTACGTGTGAGCAGTTACAGTGATAAGAGGAAGGCGTGGAAAAGGGGTGATGTTATACTGTATTAGCCTACAGAAAAAGTGTTCTTGGTGTTTTAATAATAATAATATATGGAATTTATAGAGCGCTATATCTTGCAATTACAAATCAGAGCGCTCCCATTCAATCCGCTCCCACACAAACAACCAACAATGATTAACAATATTCTAACAAATTCAAATGTACACACACACACACACACACACACACACACACACACACACACACACACACACATATACACACGTTGTACATTTCAGCAGGGTGATGGAATTTTGGCTTTTAAAGGCAGGGACAGACATGAGATGAAACAAGAGGGAAAAATCTTAGGTTTGAAATAACATTAGAGTGTGTGTGTGTGTGTGTGTGTGTATTTTTAAAAAAATTTTTTATTTATTTTGTTCTTTTATATCGAGGATAATGCAATAAGCACTCATGTGCTTTTTTACATCCAGTCGCCGTGTGTATGCAGTTTTGTCAATTATGTCATCCATTCCCACCGGCACACAATGTTCTACTCTTCCAAAACGCGAAACGGGTTTTGACGACGGAGGTGACGAATGATGGTGGCATGACGTAGTGGTGAAACTGTGGTTGTCATAGCATCAGAGTGGTTAATTGAAACAACTAGCCGACTTTCTGCCGTTAAGATAATGAAGGTAACTGAGGTCAACGAATACCGGTGGCGTCTGATTGGAGGAGAGAGGGGAGGGGGGTGGGGGGGATGGGAGTGGGGCGGGAATCTTTAAAATTTTCCAGCTCAGTTTCTGCGCATGCAGACTTGCCAGTGCCTTACTCTCCCTTCCTGTGTATACACACGCATGTAGGTAGGTCATGCAGGCAGGTTAGATATCTTGTGATTGATTCACGCTGGCAGTTTGCTTGGTTGTGGAAATACCCGAAATCTCCCACAAATGCTTCTGAGGTTTAAGCCGCTGCATTGGGATATTTGGGTCCAGCGTCGGATAAAGTGTGTGTTCTAGACAGACTGACAGGCAGGCAGGCAGGCAGAGATAGACACAGAGAGAGAGGGAGGGTAGGGGGGGAAGGAGAGAGAGGGTGGGTAGATAGATAGATAGATAGATAGATAGATAGATAGATAGATAGATAGATAGATAGATAGATAGATAGATAGATAGATAGATAGATCGATGGACGGACGGACGGACGGACTGACATACAGACGGACTGATAGATAGATAGATAGATAGATAGATAGATAGATAGATAGATAGATAGATAGATAGATAGATAGATAGATAGATAGGAGAGATAGAGAGACAGATAGATAGATAGATAGGTAGGTAGATGGATAGGATAGATAGATAGATAGATAGATAAGATAGATAGATAAATAGATAGATAGATAGATAATAGATAGATAGATAGATAGACAGACAGACAGACAGAGATAGACAGACAGACAGACAGACAGACAGACGGATAGGCAGACAGACAGAGGTGAATAAGTTGGCAGAGAGGACGAAGAGACAGGGAGGGAAAAGGATGGGAAGACAACATCAGATAGTGGACTGGTAGCCTTGAGTGAAAGGAAATGCATGCGGTGGGGGAGGGGGGGGGGGGGGGGAAATAAGCGTAGAAACCAAAATAAAAGCTGAAGGTGGTGAAAACTAGGTCGATTAAAGTGATGATGATGATGATGATGATGATGATGGTGGTGGTGGTGGTGGTGGTGGTGGTGGTGGTGGTGGTGGTGGTGGGATGGTGATGTGATGGTGGTGGTGGTGGTGGTGGTGGTGGTGGTGGTGGTGGTGGTGGTGGTGGTGTGTGAGTGGTGATGATGATGATGATGATGATGATGGTAGTGGTGATGGTGGTGGTGATGGTGGTGATGGTGGTGGTGTGGTGGTGTGTGGTGGTGTGTGTGGTGGTGGTGGTGGTGGTGGTGGTGGTGTGGTGGTGGTGATGATGGTGGTGGTGGTGGTGATGATGATGATGATGATGATGATGAGTGATGATGAGGTGATGGTGATAATGGTGATGGTGGTGGTGGTGGTGGTGGTGGTGGTGGTGGTGATGATGATGATGATGATGATGATGATGATGATGATGATGATGATGATGATGTGATGATGATGAAAAAGAAGAGGATGAGGATGGTGGTGGTAATGGTAAGGGTAATGATGACGCTGATGGTTCAGGAGTTCGTGGGCTATGGAGGCAACACGCAGTAAATATATATATATAATTATATATATATATATATATATATATATATATATATATATATATATATATATATATATATATATATAGATATATAGATATATATATATAAGACATGTATCATTTCAAACCAGAAGTGATGGCATATTTGTTTCTCTCCAGGTGTTGCCAAGACATCGAGTGTCGGTCTGTGTACTTATCTGAAGATGAGACAACAAATTAAGATTCCGCGTGCAGCATGAATCTAGTACACGTAAAAGAACCCATGATTACAAGAGAATCGCCCCTGGCAAGTCCTCGGGAGGAACAAATAATATATGAAACAAAATTCTGCTCCAGGAAATCAAAAGAAGGAAACAATAAGGATAAAACTATCCATTACTAATACGGTCTCACGAGCAAGAGCAGGCAGAGTTTCACACTTGAACAGCCATTTGCATTAACGATTCTTTTGTTTATTCTTTTATTTCCAAGATAATGGAATAAGCACTCGTGTTGAGTTGGGGGGCTTTTACCTCCAGTCCCTGAATGCATGCATTTTAATTTTTTTTTAATCCGTTCCCACCGGCACAGTTTTTGGACTTCTCCTCCGAGGTTTTAAAATGTGCACAAGATGTGCGTGCGTTCGCACACGGGACCTCGATTTAGATAGTCTCATCTGAAGGACTTTCGGGGAAGAGTGGAGTCGGCACTGAATGTTAATTAACTCCAGAGAAAAAAATATCCTTTGAACGGGAGTCTTGGTGGTGGCTTGAACATAACATTGCTGCTGTTGCTGCTGCTGTTGCTGCTTCTGTTGCTGCTTCTGTCGCTGCTAATGTTGCTGTTAATGTTGCTGCTAATGTTGCTGCTACTGTCGCTGCTAATGTTGCTGCTGCTGTCGCTGCTACTGTTGCTGCTAATGTCGCTGCTTCTGTTGCTGCTACTGTTGATGCTACTGCCGCTGCTACTGTCGCTGCTAATGTTGCTGCTAATGTTGCTGCTAATGTTGCTGCTACTATTGCTGCTGCTGTCACTGCTACTGTCGCTGCTAAATTGAATGTTACTGCTACTGTAGCTGCTACTGTTGCTGCTAATGTTGCTGCTAATGTTGCTGCTACTGTTGCTGCTACTGTCGCTGCTTCTGTTGCTGCTACTGTTGCTGCTACTGCCGCTGCTACTGTCGCTGCTAATGTTGCTGCTAATGTTGCTGCTAATGTTGCTGCTACTATTGCTGCTGCTGTCACTGCTACTGTCGCTGCTATATTGAATGTTACTGCTACTGTAGCTGCTACTGTTGCTGCTAATGTTGCTGCTAATGTTGCTGCTACTGTTGCTGCTACTGTCGCTGCTTCTGTTGCTGCTACTGTTGCTGCTACTGTCGCTGCTACTGCTGCTGCTACTGTCGCTGCTAATGTTACTGCTACTGTTGCTGCTAATGTTGCTGCTAATGTTGCTGCTACTGTCGCTGCTACTGTCGCTGCTCCTGTCGCTGCCAGTGTTGCTGCTAATGATTCTGCTAATGTTGCTGCTACTGTTGCTGCTACTGTTGCTTCTATTGTTGCTGCTAATGTCGCTGCTACTGCTGCTGTTAATGTTCTGGTACTATCGCTGTTACTGTTGCTGCTACTGTTGCTGTTGATACTACTGTTAACAGCATCGCTGCCGCTACTGTGTATACTAGGCCTACTGCCGTTTCTACTCTTTCAACGTCTGCTGCCACTTTGTTTGCTGCCAGCGATGATAACAAAAGGAAGAAAGAAAAACAACAGTCGAAAAACGAACACAAAAAAACCCCACCTGTTACATACCTCTGTGGTCCTATGTATGTGCTATGACCCTGGGGGGACGGGATAGCCTAGTGGTTAGAACATTGCGCTCGCAATCTGACGACCCGGGTTCGGTTCCCGTTCAAGGGGATACTTTCCCCTAGAATTAACATCAGTGCAGAGTCCACTTTCCCCCAAAAGTCTTTCGGATGAGACTAGAAACCGAGGCCCCGTGTGCGAACGCACGCACAACATCTTGCGCACACGTTAAATCCTGTTCCGCTTTTCGTACGAGTAGGCCATTGTGTGCCGGTGGGAACAGATGACAGAATTTACAAAATCGCATACACACGGGGACTGGATGTAAAAAAAAAAAGCACATAAGTGCTTATTCCATTATCCTCGATATAAAAGAATAAAAATTTATTAAAAAAATATATATGTACACTTGTAAATATCAGCCTGACTGACTGAATCTGTTATTATCATTATCATTATCACTGCCATCGTCATCATCACTGGTTTCGTCATCATCGTCACTGGCATTATCAGTATCATCTCTGTCATCGTCGTTGTCACCTCTTTTTATCCTCTGTTATTTTTGTCGCTGTTATCATCGCCATTGTCTCAGTCATCATCATCATTACCACCATCACCGTTATCATCATCAAGATTATCATCATCGTCATCTTCATCACTCTGTCATCATCATCATCGTATTTATCATCATCATCATCATCACCGTCCTCATCATCAAGATCATCATCATCATCATCACTGCTGTCATCATCATCACTGTCATCATCATCAAGATCATCATCACTGTTGCCAACATCATCATCATCTTCTTCTTCTTCTTCATCATCACCATCACCTTCATCATCATCATCATCATCATCATCATCACCACCACCAACATCACTATCACCATCATTAAATGTGGTCTTGTAAAAATCGACCCAAAAGAAAAACGGGAGCGGGGAGTGGGTGAGGTGGTTGGGGGCGGGGGGGGGGGGGGGGGGGGGGGGGGGGAAGGGGGGAGGGGAGTAGAAATGAACTTAAATACCTGTGTGTACATGAGCATGTATGTGCGTTGCATTTTTTTTTTTTTTTTTTTTTTGGGGGGGGGGGTAATCTTTCGTTTGTAGATTAAATACAAATATGCATCTTTGTTTCGGTGGGCATGTATCAATGTTTTAGTAAAATACAAACACACGTACTTAAGGAAGCCGCAAGTTTTACCCTACATTTTGCCATCAAAGCTCAAGTTTCTATTCTATTCTTTTTTGTTTTAAAGCAGCACACATTTACTCAATTGCATGCAACTGAGCCGGAGGATATTTTGTACCCACGTAGTTCTTCTATTCACCAAAAAAAAAAAAGTACTAAAATTTACGCCAGGGCATATACCTCAAAGGGGGGAGGCATTAATACATACCTACCTGCCTGCCTACCTGAACACGGCGCTGGCCGAGAGAGAGTTAATGGCTGAGCGGTGGAAGTGGAACAAGCCAAGCGTGTGAATTATGCACTGATCACAGAGGCCGATAGTTGTGTTTGAATAGCCAGCCAGCCAGCCAGCCAGCCAGTCATCACTGCAATCATTCTGTATCCATCACCTCCATCCCTCATACGCCTACCGCTAGTCCTGTGTTATAGAAACACTTCCACAATATAATAGCCCTTAATGGTCACATCCTTGGGATTTTTTTTTTTTGGGGGGAAGGGTTGGTTTGGTTAGGATTTTTTTTCGGAGGGAGGGGGAGGGGTTCAGTGTGTGTGTGTGTGTGTGTGTGTGTGTGTGTGTGTGTGTGTGTGTGTGTGTGTGTGTGTTAGTTTCTTCAGTTTAAAGTCCTTCCACTAAATATGATATCAGACGTGCTTGTGTAGTAGTAGTAGTTAGTAGTAGTTGTAGTAGTAGTAGTAGTAGTTCTTCAGTTTAAAGTTCTTCCACTAAATAATGATATCAGACGTGCGTGTGTGGTGTAGTAGTAGTAGTAGTAGTAGTAGTAGTAGTAGTAGTAGTAGTAGTAGTAGTAGTAGTAGTAGTAGTAGTAGTAGTTCATTCATTCATTTATTCTTTTATATCGAGGATAATGGAATAAGTACTTATGTGCTTTTTTACATCAAGTCCCCGTGTGTATGCACGCACACACACACACACACACACACACACACACACACACACACTCATTCCGTCACTCCGTCATAATTCATCAGCAGTACAGTCCATAGGGAGGGGGGGAAAGCTGGTGGTATCCATTGTCAGGCCGCTTTACGACCCCTTACCGGGAGAGACCCTGCAATACTGCTGGCAGTTTGTGTGTTCAGAGACTCCTGCTTGTTTTTAGAGCAAATGTCAAGGTGCAGTGATTGTTGCCAAGTGTGATTGCCGAATGAATAATCGAACTGGCTTTTGTTTGTAATCTGTTTGATGTTATCATCGTGGACTGTGGGTTTATTTCGAGGATGATTGAGTAAGCACCCTCGTGCTGTTTTTACATCCAGTCTCCGTGTGTATGCAGTTTTGTCAATTTTGTCATCCGTTCCTACCGGCACACAATGGCCTACTCTTCCGAAAAGCGGAACGGGTTTTAACGTGTGGCGCAAGATTTTCTGCATGCGTTCGCACACGTGACCTCGGTTTATAGTCTCATCCGAAGGATTTGGGTGGGGGAGAGGGGGGGAGTGGATGTTAACTCAAGGGGAAAATATCTCCTTGAACGGGATTCGAACCCGGGTCAGCAGATCACGAGCGCAATGCGCATCGCTCCAACCAACCAGGCTACCCCTGCACAATCTCTGCAGTGCCGGGTGGAGCAAGGATGGATTGTGTGTGTGCGCGCGTGCGTGCGTGCGTGATCTTTCGGGTAAAGTTATACTCAGAACTATTATACCTATTTACCCCTGCTTTACTTTCCTTCCATGTGTCTGCGCCGGAAGATTAAAGATGTACGTTATCAAAGATTGTGTATTTCATGCACATGTACGATAGATTACAGAAACAGATCAACTTCGCTGACACTGAAGCTTCCTAACATATTCTGGGTGGTGCTAAGTTAAGGGAAAATTTTCTCAGCAATGATTATGGAATGTTCCGCTTGTAGTGATTTATTTCTTTTTTAGGGGAAGCTGAGAACTGGAACCGCAAGTTTTAATCAACCTCAACCCCCTTACCGATAACAGTTGATGGCTTTAGACCAGACTGCCACCAGTCCTGAAAGGTCTTTGCACTTATACTAAGATGTCAGTTCTGGAGAAGTGACCGTCTCCGCTGTTTACTGCCATTAACAATTAACTCCACTTCATTCTGAAGACCCCAAAGACCTTGACATGAACTCTTCCAAATTTGGGGAAATTCCATTTCCTTCTGGGTAATTGTCATTCGTGGGATGATTAAAGTGGTTTTGACCTGACTTGAGTGAGCCCGCCAGAAATTATCTCTCAGTCATTATTTTCATTTTGTAGATTGGCTCTGAACAGAATTATGATATGTTATTCTTTAAACATCATAGATAAGCATTCAAAACGGTCTGTAACGTTATCTTTCGATTATTTCAGACGTCTTCTGATCTAACTGTAACGTTATAAACAGAATGCTAATTTGAATGACCATTTTTGATTTAGCTCTTTTTGGGAGGATCAAGTATAACCAAAGGTAACTATCAAGGAAAACTTATCTAAATGTCTATTTTGATCCTTCTTATTCTTCTCCTTCTTCGACTTCGTGGAACGCTCAGACAGTAACTACTGTTGTCTGTTATATGAGCGAAAATGCGTCACACTGCCGTTAAGCGCCTGACAGGTCAGGCCCAGCGCATCTGACTTTGTCATAAGAGAGAATTGTTATCTTTTAAGTCTTTCTGGGGAAATAAGGCAAGAGAATGGACCAAAGAAGACAGAATATAGACAACAAGAAGGGAGTGACAGGAAGAAAAGGAACAAGGCAAAAACAAAGAGAGTGATAGAAAAAAGAAAATGTCTAGCACAGAATTTCCAGAAGGTAAGGGATGCTATTTATGCTGACAGGCCCCTAACATCCCCTCGGGGGATATGTTTATCCTATTTTCAGCGAGCAATGATAATTATTGTACAGGATGACAATCACAAGTGAGTCGTTATTGTCAAGATGTTGACTCTATTATTTTTGGAAACTCCTTTATTTTTGCAATTTCGAAGAAAATGGATACGAACAGACTGAAAGTGTGGGTAGGGGACGGGGATTAAGGGGGTGAGGGGGGTTGGAGCAAACTACTCCTGTGTTTTCAGCAAAACGATCCTATACAACCTTTCTTATCAGTGTTCAATGATGACACCCTATAATTATCACCCTTCACTACCCGTCCTTCAACTATCGAAAGTATGGAGTTACTAACACAGATAAGAGAGCACCTCCCCCGTGGGGATGCCGAGACCTGTCAGTATAAAATAGCATTCCCCACTTTCTGAAAATTCCGGGTAAAACACACACACATACACACATACACACACATACACACATACACACACATACACACACATACACACACATACACACACATACACACACATACACACACACATACACACACATACACACACATACCACACACAGGCACACACACACACAAAAACACACACACACACACAAACACACACAAACACACACACAAACATACACACACACACACACTCGAACAAGAATCGAACCAGTGTGTGTGTGTGTGTGTGTGTGTGATGTGTGTGTGTGTGTGTGTGTGTGTGTGTTGTGTGTGTTGTGTGGTGTGTGTTGTGTGTGTATGTGTGTGGTGTGTGTTTGTGTTGTGTGTATTGTGTATGTGTGTGTATGTGTGTTGTATTGTGTGTGTGTGTATGTGTGTATGTGTGTGTTCTCCGGGAATTTCCAGAAAGGTGGGGATGCTATTTATACTGACAGGTCTCCGGCATCCCCAATGGGGAGGTTCTCTCTTATCTGTGTTTGTAACTGCATACTTTGGATAGTTGAAGGACGGGTAGTGTAGGGTGATAATGATAGGGTGTCATCATTGAACACTGATAAGAAAGGTTGCATAGAATCGTTTTCTGAACACACAGGAGTAGTTTCGCTTCCCTCCCCCCCCCCCCCCCCCCCCCCACTCCCCTTTCTCCCCCCCCCCCCCCCCCCCCCCCCCCCCCCCCCCCCCCCCCCCCCCCCACTCCCTTCCCCATCCCCTACCCACACTTTCAGTCTGTTCGTATCCATTTTTCCTCTGGAGTTAACTAACATCAGTGCCGACTCCACTCTCCCTAAAAGTCCTTCGAATGAGACTATAAACCGAGGTCCCGTGTGCGAACGCACGCAGAACATCTTGCGCACACGTTAAAACCCGTTCAGCTTTTCGTAAGAGTAGGCCATTGTGTGCTGGTGGGAACGGATAACAAAATTTACAAAACTTCATACACACGGCCGGGGACTCGATGAAGAAAAGCACATGAGTGCTTATTCTATTATCCTGGAAATAAAAGAATAAAATAAATAAATAACACACACACACACATATATATATATATATATATATATATATATATATAGAGAGAGAGAGAGGAGAGAGAGAGTGAGAGAGAGAGAGAGACAGACAGACAGACAGACAGACAGACAGACAGACAGACAGACAGACAGAGACACAGGAGAGAGGCAGGAGAGGAGATTCACGAGTGCAAGCAAAGACAGGACTAACTTCAAATCAAGACAAGTATTCCCATTTCTTACCACACACACACACACACCACACACACACACAACACACACACACACACAACACACACATACACACACACAAACACACACACACACACGCCGCGCGCGCGCGCGCGCACGCTCGCGCACACACACACACACCACACACACACACACACACACACACACACAGCCAGTCAGAAATAACTGATGGACATGGCCGTCATCAACACTTACTTGACTTGCTCCGAGAGCTGTCACAGCTGACTGGTGCTTGACAGTTAGAAGAATAATTCCGTTGGAAGAAGCGTTACAAGGAATGAAAAGTGAGGTGGGGGGGGGGGGGGGGAAGGAGCGAGTTGACGGGGGAGTGGGGTGGGGGGGAGGGGGGGGGGGGGGGGGGGGGGGGTGGGGGGGGGGGGGGGGGGGGGGGGGAAGGGGGGGGGGGGGGGGGGGGGGGACGACCCTGACGACCCTGGCTGGCTTACCCAAGTCAAGTCGTCAAGTCAAAACCACTTTAATCATCCCGTAGAGAGCATTTACCCACAAGGTAATGGAATGTCCCCAAATTTGGTAGAGTTCATGTCAAGGTATTTGGGGGTCTTCAGAATCAAGTGGAACAGTTACTGGCAGCGCGTGGTGACCATCTGGGATTTCTGTGCTAGAAATTTCCTCTTTTCTATCACTCTCTTTTATTTCTGCCTTGTTCCTTGTCTTCCTGTCACGTCCTTCTCTGTAAGTCTACTTTCTGCCTTCTTGGTCCTTTCTCCTGCCTGTTTTTTTTACCCAGAAAGACTGAGAAGATAACGAGTCTCCCTTAGGCATATACTTAAGTCGGAAGCGCTGGGCCTGGCTGACTTGTTAGGCGCTTAATAACGGTTGCTTGACGCATTTTCGCTCTAATAACAGACAGAAGTAGTTGCTGTCTGAGTGATCGACGATGATGATGATGACGACGACGACGACGAAGAAGAAGAAGAAGAAGAAGAAGAAGAAAGAAGAAGAAGAAGAAGAAGAAGTTGAGGAAGAGTGAGGAGAGGAGGGAGAAGGAGGAGGAGGAGGAGAAGGAGGAGGGGAGAGAAGAAGAAGAGAGGAGGAGGAAGAGGAAGAAGATGAGGAGAGAGGAGGAGGAGGAGGAGGAGGAAGAAGAAGAAGAAGAAGAATGAAGAAGAAGAAGAAGAAGAAGAAGAAGAAGAAGAGAAGAAGGGGGAAGAGAGAAGAAGAAGAAACAACAACAACAACAACAACAACAACAACAA
Organism: Rapana venosa; assembly: GCA_028751875.1. Lineage (NCBI taxonomy): Eukaryota > Metazoa > Mollusca > Gastropoda > Neogastropoda > Muricidae > Rapana > Rapana venosa. The sequence goes on along the minus strand of CM054142.1, from coordinate 20,208,784 downwards.
CAACAACAACAAGTAAGAAGAAGAAGAAGTAAGAAGAAGACCGCCTCTACTTATTTTAAAACGGTGGACCCGCTCTGCCAGCTGTCTCCATCTGCTTTCCATCAACTCATGACGGTGTTGACTGTGTGAAGGGAGGTGGATAGCGCAGTGTTTACAAACCCTGACTTCAGTTCCAAGAGTTTATTTGGTGAGGGGGAAGGGGGGAATGTTTACAGGAATCAAGAGGGTCTACACTAGACAGCCTTGTAGCCACTGTTAGCAGTACAGGCCTAGTGTAGATAGACAGTCTAGATAGATATATATATATACATCCAGGCTATGCTCTGATACATATCGTGAAGTTTCCTATAAAATATAGCACATACGGCTGGAAGATTAGAGCTTATCTGTTCGGAATCTCTCTCTGTCTCTCTATCTGTCTCTGGGTGTCTAGTCTCTATCTGTTTGTTTGTCTCTGTCTCTTTTTGTCTCTCTGTCGGTTTGAATCTCTGTCTGTCTGTCTGTCTGTCTGTCTGTCTGTCTGTCTCTCTAAATAATAAATAAATAAATAAATAAATAAAACTTGTCATTGTTCATTGTTCTCTCTCTCTCTCTCTCTCTCTCTCTTCTCTCTATCTCTCTCTCTCTCTCTTCTCTCTCTCTCTTCTCTTTATCTCTATCTCTATCCCTCTCTCTTTACCTATCTATCTCTCCACGGAAATCTCGGAAATTAATCTTTCTAAACGTTGACATACGCACGTTTTCTGACATGCTCGTATATACACATTCTCACAAAATCATCATCATCATCATCATACGCACGCATGCACATGCACTGCGCGCGCACACGCAAACACACATACGCGTACGCACGCATGCACCAACACACACTCACATACACAAACAAACACACACACACACACACACACACACACAGAACCTTGAATATGGAATCTGTTTTGTTTTGTTGATATCTGGCTCTAGAATTTCTGAAACTGGCAACAACAAGGGACCTCTGCCCTCGGTGGCTCGTGTTTCTTCCCATGGGGGGGTTGTCATTTCAATGGATTCGGGCTCTCAGTTCAGCATTACATTAGTTTCTTTTATCATAGTCTTTTATTTCAAGGATTACGAGATAAGCGCTCTTGTTTTGTTTTGTTTTCACATCCACTTCCTGTGTGTATGCAGTTTTGTCAATTTTGGCATCCGTTCCCACCGGCACACAACGGCCTATTCTTTCCGAAAAGCAGAACGGTTTTAACGTGTGCGCAAGATGTTCTGTGTGCGTTCGGCACACGGGACTTCTGTTTATAATCTCATCCGAAGTACTGTGTTGAGTCTGAATATAGTCTTTGACACAGAGGACCACATGGTCTAGGTACTCTCTCTCTCTCTCTCTCTCTCTCTCTCTCTCTCTCTCTCTCTCTCTCTCTCTCTCTCTCAGGGCAAGGGTTGGATGAAAAAAATTGTATCAATACTTATCTTATCTGTAACCCTTGGGAATAAAGATTATCAATCAATTTCTCTCTGTGAGTGGGTATTGGGCTCATGTTAATATTATCATGCTGGATCCCTAAGGGTGGGGACTTGATGTAAATAAGCACATGGATGCTTATTCATTATCCTCGAAATAAAAGAATTTGTCATTGTCATTTTCTCTCTCCCCCTTCTCTCTCTCTCCCCTCTCTCTCTCTCTCTCTCCTCTTCTTCTCTTCTCTCTCTCTCTCTCTCCCTCCCTCTCTCTCCTTCCTTCTCTCTCTCTCTCTCTCTTCTCCTCCCCCCCAGAATTTTCTTTTAAACGTTGGATACGACTTTTTTCTGAATGAATAAGAAATTTCTCACACCGCATGCATGCCAGCACGCGCGTCACAAGCAAGCACACAAAACGCACGCAGTTGCACCGCACGTGAACACACACATACACAAAAAACCCACCACACACCAAACACACAAACACAACTAAAAAAAAAACAAAAAAAAAAAAAAAGGGGAAGGGGAAGGAGGGAGGGGGGGGGGGAGAGGAAAAAAAAAAGGGGGGGGGGAGAGAGAAAAAAGAGGAGAGGGAGAGGGAGAGAAAAAAGAGGAGAGAGGAAAAAAGAGAAGGAAAAAAAAAAAAAAAAAAGGGGGGGGGGGGGAGAGAGGAGAGGAAGAGAGAAAAAAGGGGGGGGGGGAAAAGGGGGGGAGGGAAGAGAGAGGAGGGGGGGAGGAGGAGAGAGAGAAAAAGGGGGTGGGAGGAGAGATGGAGGGGGGGGAAGGGGGAGTAGAGAGGGGGGAGAGAGAGGGGGGGGAGAGAGAAAATGAGGGGGAGGAGGGGGGGAAGGGGGGGGGGTGAGAGAGAGGGGGGGGAAAGAGGATTTTGTTGGAGAGGGGGGGGGGGAAAAAAAAAAGGGAGGGGGCCTTGGAATTTTTTTAATGGAATCGGGGTATTGTTTTTTTTATTTTTTTTAATTTTTTTTTGGGATTTTGAAATTTTTTTTTTTTTTAACAAAAGGGACTTTTGCCTTTTCAGGGCCCAAAGGTTTTTTCCTGGGGGTTTTTAAAATTTCGGGAAATTTCGGGCTCGTTGCCCTCCCCTTTTTTTCCCCCAAAAATTTTAATTATTCTTTTTTTTTCAAATGGGAAAAAAGGGGGGGCCGGTTGCCCACATCCTCCTTGTTTTGGAAAAAGTTTTTAAAAATTGCCATTCTTTTCTCCTCCCACCCTTTTTTCCCAAAATGACTTTTACTGTGGCAAAGCCGGGCCCTCCCCCCACGGTTATCCCGTAAAAACCCAAAATCCAAAGACCCCAAAAAAAAACCCAAAAAAACCCCAAACGGGGGGAAAGGAAGGGGTGAGGGGGAAAAGGGGAAAAAGGAGGGAGGAAAGAAAGGAGAGAAAAAAAGGGAGGAAAAATGAGGGGGGGAAAAGGAAGAAAAAAAGGGGAAGGGAAAGGGGGGGGAAAAAAAAAAAAGATAAAAAATAAAAAAAAAAAAAAAAAGGGAAAAGGGGGGGAGGGGGGAAAAAGGGAGGAAGGGGGAGAGGGGAAAAAGGAGGGGAAGAGGGGGGGGGGGAAGGATGGGGGAGGAAAAGAGAGGGAGAGGGAAGGAATAGGGAGTGGGGGGGGGTGGGGGGGGGGGGGGAGGGGGGGGGCGAGGGAGGGGGGGGGGGGGGAGGAAAAAGGGGGGGTTTTGATTTTGGGGGAAAAAAAAAAAGGGGGGGGGGGGGGGGGGGGGGGGGGGGGGGGGGGGGGGGGGGGGGGGGGGGGGGGGGGGGGGGGGGGGGGGGGGGGGGGGAAACTAGATTTTCCCATGGGGGGTTTGTCTTTCAATGGAATCGGGCTCTCAGTTCAGCCTCTACATTAGTTTCTTTTTCATAGTTTTTTTTATTCAGGATTTGAGTTTAAAAGCGCTCTTGTTTGTTTTTGTTTTCAATCCACTTCCGTTGTAGCAGTTTTGTCGTTTTGGCACCGTTCCCCACCGGCCCACAAGGGGGCCTATTCTTTTCCGAAAAGTGGAACGGGTTTTAACGTTGCGCAAGATGCTCGTGTGCGTTCGGTACACGGGACTGGGTTTTTTTAAAATCTCATCCAAAAGGGTGTTGGTCTAAATTAGTCTTTGAAACGGGACCACTCAGGTCTAGGTCTTCCTCTCCAATTTTCAAAACAGGACACTGGACCCCAACCAAAGGAATGTGTGAGGCCGCAGGGGGTTTGTTATGGAAAAATTTTTATTTTTATTTAAAAAACAACATACCGTTAAGCAGGGAGACGGGTAGCCTAGTGGTCGGAACATTGGCTTCAATCGGGCCCAACCCGGGTTGATTCCGTTTTAGGGGGGTGTTTTCCCCTGGAGTTAACATCGTGAGACTCCACTTTCCCCCAAAAATCCTTCGGATTGAAATATAAAGGAGGGGGCCCCCCCCTGTGCGAACGCACGCGAAAATCTTGCCACAAAATTAAATCCTGTTCCGCTTTTTGTAAGAAAATGGCCATTGTGTGCGGGGGGTTTTGGGGAAAGATGACGAAATTTCAAAACTCAAAAAACACGGGGCTGGATGTAAAAATGCAATAAATGTTTTCCATTATCCCCGTATAAAGAATAAAAAAAAAAATAAAATAAAAAAAAAAATTAAAAAATGTCCAAGTGTGTTTTGTTTTTTGGAAGGGGGGGGGGGGGGGGGGGGGGGGGGGGGGGGGGGTGGGGGGGGGGGGGGGGGGGGGGGGGGGGTGGGGGGGGGGGGGTTTGGCAAGGGGTTCAAAACTGTTTTTTTTTCAGTAAAAAAGCCAGGGGGTGGCATTTAACGGCCCAACTTCGGGAAAAAAACGAGGGGCGGAAAATAAATATTACTCCCTCAAAACCCCCCCCCCCCCCCCCCAACCCCCAAAAAAACCCCCCCCCCCCCCCTTCACATCCTAACCTCACCCCCCCCCCAAACCCCTCTCCCCTTATTTTTCTGGGGTTAATGTTGGCGCTGGTGAAAAAGTTTTGGAATTTCGCTTACGCCTTATAATATCTTCTCTTTTCCCTTTTTTTTGGGTTTTTTCCCCCCCTTCCCCCCCCCCCCCGTCCCACTACCCCCCCTCGCTTTTCCCCCCCCCCCCCCCCCCCCCCCTCCCCCCCCCCCCCCCCCCCCCCCCCCAAAATTTCCCCCCCCCCCCCCCCCCCCCCCCCCCCCCCCCCCCCCCCCCCCCCCCCCCCCCCCCCCCCCCCCCCCCCCCCCCCCCCCCCCCCCCCCCCCCCCCCCCCCCCCCCCCCCCCCCCCCCCCCCCCCCCCCCGTTTTTTGGTTTTTTTTTTTTTTTTTTTTATATCAAAAGATAATGGAATCAGCATTCAGGTGGGTTGGGGTTGTTGTTTTTGTCCCCCGGTCCTTAGTACACGCAGTTTTGTCAATTTTCTTATCTGTTCCCACCCGGCACCCTGGCGTACTATTTTGGGGAAGGGGAAAGGTTTTAAATTTAAGGTGTGTTTTGGGTTTTGCGGTGCGTGCGTTCGCGCACGTCCGGGACCTGGTTTTTTGCTCATCCAAAGGTTTTTTGGAGGGAGGGAGGGGGGTTGTGCCCTTAAAAACTCCCTTTGCGTATATTCCCGGAGTTTTTGCATTATAAAACCCGGGACTTATCCCCTAGAGCTTTTGCCATTAAATCTCAAAGCACTAAATCCACAGGTTTGCCCTTAAAACATCCAAACCTATTCCCCTAAAGCTTATGCCATTAAAAAAAACCAATGCCTACATCCCCCTAGAGCTTTTGCCATTAAAGAAATCCCAAAGCACTAAATTTTACGAGCTTATACATTATAAATTCATGATAAATCCCCCAGGGCTTATCCCCTTTAAATCTCACTGACTAAAACCTAGTTATGCAGTTAAACCAAAGATCTCCCTGAAGTTACTGCCATTTTTAAAATCCCCCGTGCTAGTTTAGTTTATGCACTGTAAGCCCCACTGCGCTATGACCATAGAGTTTTGCATCAAAAAAAACCCCTGCATTTTTCTCGAGAGTCGTGCATTTAAAGGCCCACTTAGTATATTAAAAAGAGTGTGTGCATTTTCAGACCCAAGATTTTTGTCATAGAGTCTGTCCCATTAAAAGCCCCAGTGCTATTTCTATAAGCTGTGCCATTGGTCTCTACATGTGACAAATTACTTGGCATCCACTGTACAGTTGTCATGGCCGATTTGGCGCCCCAAAAGAATTCTCTTGTACATATATACTTGCATCCAATAACATTTACAGGGTCATGTGTAAAATATATTGGCTTCCCCTGTACGTGGCATTGTACAATTACTTTGGGTCCCCTTTTCGTGGTCTGTGTAAAAAAATACTTTGGATTGCTGAAGTGGTATGGTACAGATATATGGCATCAACATTTCCGTGTACAGATAATTTATGACTTTCTGTGTAGTCATGTGTGTACAGGAAAACTAAAGCCACGTGTACGGTCATGTGTGCAGATATACTTGTATCTACATTCTATGATCATGTGGCGTTCTCGTTACAGTGAAAAAGTCAGAATTCTTTTGTCATCTTTAAATTCCATTAGTTGGTAACATTCCACCACCATTATACTTTCTTAACGTCCTTTTCCTTGAAAAGTTAAAGAACTTTTGATTCTAGTTGTCGAAAAGAGACAGACAGACCGACTTAGGCACAGAGAGAGGCACACACACACACACACACACACACACACACACTCACACGCACGCACGCACGCCACACAAAGAGAGAGAGAGAAAGACGCAGAGAGAGAGAGAGACGCAGAGAGAGAGGCAGAGAGAGAGAGACAGACAGACAGAGACAGATAGACAGAAACAGACAAAAGGGGGAGGGAGGGTAACGGTAGATTTCAAGACGTGCCAGATTTCGTTATGCAAAACTAATGGAAGGGGACTGGGGGTTACAGTACTCAAGACTTGAAAGTCTAAAAGAACGCAGTCCCCTGTTGCTTTGTCTCGTCACCACCAGCATCAGTGAATGGGAGTGAACCCACCTCCCCAGAGACCAAACAATACCATCCACTTTCTCAACTTTCTTGCAGTGCTGTGGCCCAGAGATAACCCATCCGGACAAAAAAGAGAAAATATCAGGAGGTCCTTAGGTCGAACCTCGTTCGAACCTGAACTACATTCCCATCTGCTTAAGATCATATGTTGCAGTTTCCCCGTGGGGATGCCGGGGGGCCTGTCAGTATAAATAGCATCCCCCACCTGCTGGAAACTCTGTGCTTGGAATTCCCTCTTTTCTATTCCTCTCTTTGTTTCTGTCTTGTTCTTTTTCTTCCTGTCACCTTCTTTTCGTCTACTTTTTGCATTTGGTGCATTCTCCTGCTTTTTTTTTTCCAGAAAGACTTAAAAGATTTTCTCTCCCATGCCGAAGTCGGTTGGCTGTACTGGGCCTGACTTGACAGGCGCTTAACGGCAGCGCAACGCGTTTTCGCTCATATGACAGATAACAATAGTTGCTGTCTGAGCGTTCGATGAAGAAGAATGCGTAGAATGCAAAGAAGAAGAAGAAGAAGAAGAAGAAGAAGAAGAAGAAGAAGAAGAAGAAGAAGAAGAACAACAACAACAACAACAACAACAACAACAACAACAACAACAACAACAACAACAACAAGACGTTGCAGTGGGTGAGACGGTTTTTAACCAAGTTCACCACGTATTCAGCGCACGTAAAAGAACTTTCACATACAGAGACTCAGGAAAAAAACTCTACTACAAAACTCTCCTTCTAACAGATGAACAGAATGTATATATCGATGTGTTGTGTGTGTGTGTGTTGAAACGTTGTGGCGCCATGTTGTGGCGATGAGTTTGCCCTTTATGGTGTATCCCTAATTCCAGGCTGCAGAGAAATCGGCCCTGGCAATCAGTGTTCTCCAAACGCAGTAGTGGCGGGAACAATATCTACTTGCTTTTTTTTTTTCGTGTGATGATGAAGATGTCTGGCACGATTTGCATATGGCGTCTGTTATTTTGCACACTTCGTCTTTTCTTCTCCCGCCCACCGGCTTAGGACATCCTGTGCAACAGATTCCCAGGCTTAGGGAGACAAGAGCGAAAATCTGGACTGTGCAGGAGATATTTCTCAATGTGTCTGTTTGTTTTATGAAGAAACCTTTTTTTCATTCTTTTATTTCGAGGATAACTGAATAAGAACTCATGTGCTTTTTCTTACATCTAGTCCCCGTGTGCATGCAGTTTTGTAAATGTTGTCATCCGTTCCCACCAGCACACAAAAGCCTACTCCTCTGAAAACCTGGAACGGGTTTTAACATGTGCGCGAGATGTTCTACGTGCGTTCACACACGGAACCTCGGTTTATAGTCTCATCCAAAGACTTTGAGGGAGGTGGGTGGGGTGGATGGAGCCGACACTGATGGTAATTAACTCCAGAGGAAAAATCCTCTTGAACGAGATTCGAACCCGGGTCAGCAGATCAGGAGCGCAATGCGCATCACTCTAACCACCAAGGCTACCTTGGCCCCCCACCCCCCTTTCATCGTGTGTGCGACAAAATTCGTGTCAACATACATGTATCTAGAACTTTTTTTTAGATAGAAAATGTGCGTGTGTGTGTATGTATGTGCACGCGTGCGTGCGTGCGCGCGCGCGCGCGCGCGCGCGTGTGTGTGTGTGTGTGTGTGTGCGCGCGCGCGTGTGTGTGTCCGTGCATGCGTGGGTGCGTGCTTGCTAGATAAGACTATATGTCAAGGGTACAGAATCTGGTTTGCAGCGTCTGCTGCTGAATGAAGATGATGGAGGCGTGTATCTTCTTGTGCTCGCTGTTACCCCTCCCTGGAGTGCCTAAAGTGGATTTGTTCCTTTCCTCTTCTACTGACAGACAGACAGACAGACAGACAGACAGACAGGCAGACAGACAGACAGGCAGACAGACAGAGAGACGTTCATTCCGGGTCAGATCACTTCTCGGCTAGTAGGGTAGCTGGCTTCTTCCTCTTCACTGCACTTTCTGTCCAACACCTTGTGTCACTCCATTTTTCTCTCTTCAATCATGTTTTTTTGTTTTGTGTGTGGGTTTTTTCCCTTTCTTTTGAACTTTTAGGAAATATTGTTAATCAGTGCAATTTTACACACAGGGTTTATTCATGTTACATTACCGCCAATTTTACGGAGGTGATTTGATACGTTGGAAAGTGGTACATTGCGAATAATGCCCAGAATCTAGTTCTGCATTTTTAAGTAGAACACATTGCTTGCGCACACATTAAAGCCTGTTCCGCTTTTGGGAAGAGTAGGCCATTGTGTGCCGGTGGGAACGGATGACAAAATTTACAAAACTGTAACACACGGGGACTGGATGTAAAAAAAAAAGCGCATGAATGCTTATTCCGTTATCCTCGAAATAAAAAGAATACAAAATAAAATAATATAAGACAAGTCAGTGCAGTTCTTTTGTTACGCGCAATATGGGATCTAACTATTAATCTACAGGACGGGTCCCACAAGTTGGCCTTGTTTGGTGTTTTGTTTGATAAGTTTGTTTTGGTTTGTTTGTCTGTTTGTTTGTTTGCTTGTTTGCCTTGAAAATGTGTTTAGCTAGGAAAAAGGGGAGAGTGTTGAGCTCTAATGAAATCCTGAATAATACCACCCAGGACAAGCAAGCCACGGATTGTCATTTCATTATACCCCTGGCATTGATGCATTCTCTTTAAAAACTGTCCCTCAAAGACTGGATTCAACATTTCCATCAGACTCGACTCACCTTGACTTGACTTGACTTGAACAGAACATTGTTACCCTTCAGTCCAGTCCGAACTTCAGCGCTATTCTTCGCCTACCTCCTAGCTGTAACAGACGTGAAGTGAACAACTGTGATAACAGAAATGGCTGATTGTCCAAACTCTCAGAGGCTGCTCCTTGGTAATGTTTTGTATTCATGCCGTTTTGATGGCGATTAAGGGCAGTGCTGTAGGAGCACACTCCTCCCAAAGGCCTGCCAAGGAGGGAGTGGTCACACATAGCAAGAGTCCAGAGCAAATAGCCAGCGTCTGGCCTGGAGCAGTCTAAGCCCCAGACAGTCATCATCCTAGGTACGGTTTGCACAGACGGTGAGGAGGGAATTGGTACCGTTGTCTGCATATTTGTTTTCACAATCTGCCTTACAAAGGGTTGGGTTTTGGGGTTGTTTGGGGGGGGGGGGGGGGGGGGGGGGGGGGTTTGGGGGGGAATGGTTCATGGGTACCGTACCGTTTACAAAACAAGAATTCCCAAGTTTAAATCTTCTTATGTCAGACTTTTTTGTCTTAATATCTTATTTTTTTCCTCTAAATATTAGACTTTTTTCTCTCTAAATATCAGACTTTTTTCTCTATGAATATAAGACTTTTTTCCCTCTATATATCAGACTTGCTTTCTCTATATATCAGACTTTTTCTCTCTAAATGGTTGGGTCATAAAGTGCAAAAAAATGTTAATATTTCGGATGACATCATAAATCGATGTTTCGTATGTGACAGACATACAGCTCACTTAATCTATATTTTAAAAAATGTTAAAAATCGGTAACAAAGAGAGAGGTTCCTAGTAAAATTATCAAGCAAAAGTCACTTTCGTAGGCAAGACAACTATGCAAACATACACAGGAGAAATCAAAAGGAAAAGACACTTTCTTAGGCAAGACAACTATGCAAACACACACAGAAAGAGAATTTTAAAATATTGTTGTTAAATGTGACGTGTTCTTCCAGAAAACGGCAATCTGTGCTGCAGGAATCTGAATGTGATCTGCTGCTGGCAGTAAAATGAAATCAACACGACATGGGCTGGCTACTTTGCAAGCGTTTTGACAGAGTCACGCCATTTATTACGTCATATTCTTTAATATTGATTGAAATACAGTAGCGTGCCGTGGTCATTTTTTCTTGTCAAATCGACATGGTTAAAGCTGGTCAGTCAGGATGCTGTCATTTTCTGTGAAAATAATAATAATAATGCAATCATAGCAGCATGAATAAAACATGACATCGCCACATTACAACTTGTCTGGACAAAAATATGAAATTCGTCAAAATTATCACGCAATCATACGCATGCATGCGTGCGTGCGAACTCTTTTTTTTTTTAAGCACAAGACCACAAGCTGAGACAGCATGCAGACGACATAGTTACCTCAATAATTAAAAACTGGCAAGGGTCATAATGACCCACAGCAATATAATATATAATATATGATATAATATAATATATGATGTGATGTGAGGTGGTGTGGTGTGGTGTGGTGTGGTGTGGTGTGGTGTGGTGTGGTGTGGTGTGGTGTGGTGTGGTATGGTGTGGTGTGGTGTGGTATGGTAGGGAATGGCATGGCGTGGCATGACATGGCATGGCATGGCATGGCATGGCAGGGCAGGTCAGGAGAGGACAGGACGTAACGTCACGTAACGTAACATAATATAACATAGCATAACATAACACAATATAAACAGTGTTTTCAAAAGCAGCACACTTGATGCAATCTAACCTTCCTCGATCACTGGGAGAGATATGATGTGAGTGTTTATCTCAGCTTCCCGCAAAGTGCACAGAATAAGTCTCTGTTGCTGGATTTTGAGGATGTTGTTCTTTTTCTTTTTGTCACTTTCAGTGTTATGCTCTCTCTGCTGATCTCTTTTCATGTGTTTAAGTATATTGGTATGTGTATACCACTTTAAGTTGCCGCAGATTTCTCTGCGTGAAATTCAGGCTGCTCTTTCCAAAGAGACCGCGTCGCCACAAGACCAGCGCCACTCTTTTTTTTTTTCCTGTCTGCAACTGTATTTGTTTTCCTATCGGAGTGCCTTTTTTTCTGCAGAATTTTGCCAGGGACAACCTTCTTGTTGCTGTGGGTTCTTTTACGTGCGCTGAATGCGTGTTGCCCAGTAGTTTTATCGTCTCATCTGAAAGACCACTACCACCCAGTTCACCACCACTCACCATCTAGTGGATGGGAGAAAAGTTTCGGACATAAACGGGAACGAACCGGGACTTTTCTATTTCTGGGCAGGTGCGTTACCTCTAGACCACCGATCCACCGTGTATGCGTTGTTGGTGGTGTTCTTTTTGTTGTTGTTGGTGGTGGTGTTTTTATTTTGTGGGGTACTATTTTGACGGTTATTCCACCAAAACCGTGTTAGCGACATATTTGCAGGTATTTCTCAGCTATAACTGAGTGGACGTTTTTGCGATTTCCGTTTAAAATTAATTTTAACATATGTGCTAGTACTACAACTACAACTACTTCTACTACTACTACTACTACTACTAGTACTACTACTACTACTACTACTACTACTACTACTACTACTACTTCTACTTGACAATTTCTTCTTAAAGCAAATGTTGACAAATGTACTACTACTACAACCACTTCTACTTCTCTTCTTGTTCTATTTCCTTTTAAAGCTAGTTTCAACAAATGTACTCCTACTACTACTGCTGCTGCTGCTGCTGCTGCTGCTGCTGCTGCTGCTGCTGCTGCTGCTGCTGCTGCTGCTACTGCTGCTGTTGCTGCTGGTGGTACTGCTAATACTACAACTACGGTTACTACTACTACTACTACTACTACTACTACTACCACTACTACTAATACTTCTACTACTACCACCACCACTACTACTACTACTACTACTACTACTACTACTACTACTACTACCACTACTACTACCACTACTACTACTACTACTACTACTTCTACTACTACTGTTACTACTACTACTACTACTACTACTACTACTGCAACTTTTAATACTATTTTACTACTACTACTATTTGCTGCTGTTGCTACGACTACTCTGAGGAGTTTACTTCTTCTACTGATACTACTTCTCTTCTTTTTCTTTGCATACAAAGACTTTGAACTCCAGCAAGAGTACCCAGAGTGTATACATACATACACACATACATACATACATACATACATACATACATACATACATACATACATACATACATACATACATGTATACATACATACGTACATACATACGTACGTACGTACGTACATTCATGCATACATACATACATACATACATACACACATACGTACGTACGTACGTACGTAACAACTACATAATACATACATACATACATACATACATACATACATACATATCATACATACATACATACGTATGTACGTACATAAATGCATACATACATACATACACACATACGTACATACATACAATATACATACATACATACATACATACATACACATACACACACATACACTCACATACAACACATACACACAATACACAAACATACATACATACATACATACATACTTACACGCACACACACACATAACCGTTATACATACATACATACATACATACATACATTACATACATCATACATACATACACACATACACACACATACACACACATAGACACATACACATAGACACATACACATACATACACACATACATAAATACATACATACATACTATAACATTATCATACATACATAACATACATACACACATACATACAATACATACTACAAACATACATACATACATACTACATACACACATACACATACACATCCATCCATCCATACATACATACATACATCCATACATACACACACAAACATTACATACAAACATACATACATCATGCATGCATGCATACATACACATACACACAGACATCCATGCATCCATAAATACATACACACATACATACACACATACATACATACGTACACATATACACACATACATACATACATACATACATACATACACACATCCATCCATACATATATACATACATTGAACCGCAAACCAACCCCAGACAAGTGAAGCTTTTTCCATGCGTTGCCTTTTTTTGTTTAACTCCCTCCATACTGACAGTCACACTCCATCTTTTAAAAGAAAACAGTCATGAAGAAAACTTTTTTTAAAAACATTTTTAAAAGTACCTGACATTTTATCCCTAGAATTTTTCACATCATAACTCCTTACAAATGGGATGTTTCTTCAGTTTTAAAAGAGAACAGTCATAAAGAAAGCTTTTTCTAAAAAAAAAATGTTTTTGAAAAAAGTACCTGACATTTGATCCCTAATAACTCCTTACAAATGGGATGTTTCTTCAGAGTTACTCCTCCACTTCCTAAACACTGATGTTTAAAGTCTTGTGTGAGCAAGGAACTGGGAGTAAAAGTCTGTCTGTGAAGTTCACAGCAAGGTAAAGTCTTGTGTGAGCAAGGAACTGGGAGTAAAAGTCTGTCTGTGAAGTTCACAGCTACTACAGTGGAAGGAAGTTCATTGGCTGTCTCAGGAGTACCGTCTGGAACAACTTTTCCACCAGAGATGTAAACTTGAAGAGAATTTGTCCAAGTTTGAAGTTACACTGAAAGTAATACACCAGTAGTTTGCGTATGTCTGCTGCTGCTTCTCTCCCCTGAGTAAGACTAGTAGGGACGAAATTGATTTATGTCCCTTGTCGACTCTTCATTTCCTGAAGAACGATTTTTGTTAGTGCTGACTAGGATTGTTTTTGGCTACACTCCTGATTTATATTTTGTCTTTTTTTTTCTTCTGTGTATTTATATATATATATATAACTCCTGTATTCATACCGTACGTACTAAGGCATCCAGATTTTTTTTTAAACACAACTTTTGTGAAAGTCTTGTCTCCGACCCTAAACTCGTGTGATTTTGCACAAATTTGGTAGGTTGGATTTTTTTTTTTTAATTTTCAGCAAACACTGAACCCCCTTGGTCCTTTATCGTCTGCTAGCTTCCTAACCACAATATACATACCCGGGGTCAACACTGAAGGATCAAAGAAAAAAATATCCTCATCTGATGATCATTTCCAACTTTCTCACGACTACCTGGTATTACTCTATGTTTTCAATCCCCAAAACAAGTACACAGTGCATTTTTCTCATACTTTTTTTTTAATCTGTGCAAACCAGCAATTTTTTTTTCCAATTAGCACTCTATAGAAGATACTACATGACTCTCAAGCTAAAGACAGGAGCGCAGCATGTATACGACAGTATCTTTAAGAACGAATGTACTTTTAAACCAAAGTCAGAATATTCAGATTGAAAACCACAACGAAAAATTTACAAATTCATTTGAAATGGGGACTATTGTTTCTCTTCTTTTTTTTTGGGGGGGGAGGGGGGTTGTTTTCTGAAAATAGGTGTACTTTTATATTTTATTTTATTTCATTCTTTTATATCAAGGATAATGGAATAAGCACTTATGTGGTTTTTTACATCCAGTCCCGTGTGTATGTGGTTTTGTAAATTCTGTCATATGTTCCCACCGGCACACAATGGCCTACTCTTACAAAAAGCGGAACAGGATTTAACGTGTGCGCAAGATGTGCGTGCGTTCGTACACGGGGGCCTCGGTTTATAGTCTCCTCCGAAGGGCTTTTGGTGAGAGTGGAGTCTGCACTGATATTAACTCCAAGGGAAAATATCCCCCTTGAACGGGAATCTAACCCGGGTCGTCAGATTGCGAGCGCAATGTTCTGACCACTAGGCTATCCCGTCCCCATCCCGTCTGGGTACAAAACTTAGAACAAACAAACGGAAGGTTAACAACAACAAAACCCCACAGAAAACCAAAGCAAAACAATCAGCATTCTTATCACCAAACTCCTGTTTGACGATCGCTGTAGCAGAGCGGTTAAAACCGTTCAACTTCAACCCCGTGGGTCCATGAAGTCC
Source organism: Rapana venosa (assembly GCA_028751875.1). Lineage (NCBI taxonomy): Eukaryota > Metazoa > Mollusca > Gastropoda > Neogastropoda > Muricidae > Rapana > Rapana venosa. Next base: position 20,193,619 of record CM054142.1, on the reverse strand, counting down.
TGGGTTCAAATCTCCACGTCGGCCTCCTGTGAATTTAGGATATGGATTTTAACGGTCTCCCAGGTCAACATCAAGTGCAGGCCTGCCAGTGACTCAAACCCATTCGTGTATATTACATACACACGCACACGTTAAACATCCCGTAATACGTGGCAGCGTTCGGTGGGTTACGGAAACGCGAGACAGCCCAGCATGCCACCTGTAGAATGAAATGAGCTGCTCTGGAGTCGGAACGTGCCGGCTGAGGCCAGCAGGTAGACCTCCTACAAAAATACGAGCACAAAAGAAAGAAAGAAAGAAGAAAGAAAGAAAAAAAGAAAGAAAGACAGGAAGGAAGGAAGGAAGGAAGGAAGGAAGGAGAAGAGAGAGAGAGAGAGAGAGAGAGAGAGAGAGAGAGAGAGAGAGAAGGAGAAGAGAGAGAGAGAGAGAGAGAGAGAGAGAGATGAGAGAGAGAGAGTGAGAGAGAGAGAGAGAGAGAGAGAGAGAGAGAGAGAGAGAAAGGAAAAAAATAAAGACAGACAGACAACAGAAAGAAAAGAAAGAAAGAAAGGAACAAAGGAAAGAAACAAAGAAACAAAGAAAGAAAAGAAAGAAAGAAAATGTCGCAGACAACAGAGAGAAAAATTCTGTCGGACGAATGCGTCCTGTCCATGAATTAAACTATGGCTTCCAGTTTCGATTTGTTTGGGGGGGGTTGTTGGTTTTTTTACAAGATTCGGCGCTATATAAATTCCATATATTATTATTATTAGAGAAAGAAAAAAAAAAAGGGTGAAAGGGTGGCGCAGCGCTAAGTGGCGACGCGTTCTCCCGCTCTCCCCGGGGAGAGCAGCCCGAATTTCACGGAGAGAAATCTGCCGTGACTTAAAGTGGTATGAAATAACATCTGAGCGCTTTGATTTGTTGCTTTACAAGATTCAGCGCTATATAAATTCCATACATTATTATTATTATTATTATTATTAATTGAGTGCGTGGGTTTATGTGTGGTGTGGTAGTGGTAGTGGTGATGGAGCTGCTGCTGCTGGTATGTGTGGTGTTTTTTTTCTTCCTTTCGTTTTTTTGTTTCATTCTTTTATTTCGAGGATAATGGAATAAGCACTCATGTGTGCGCGTGCATGTATGTGTGTGTTGCATGTGTGTGTGTGTGTAAGTGTGTGTGTGTGTAAGTGTGTGTGTGTGTGTGTCTCTGTGTGTGTGTGTGTGTGTAGGGGTGTGTGTGTGTGTGTGTGTGTGTGTGTGTGTGTGTGTGTGTGTGTGTGTGTGTGTGTGTGTGTGTGTGTGTGTGTGTGTGTGTGTGTGTGTGTGTGTGTGTGTGTGTGTGTGTGTGTGTGTGTGTGTTGGTTGTGTATTCATTTTCTTCAACCCCGTTTCAAGTCATAATTTTTGTAGGCTAATGAAAGGTAAATCTTGAGGAGTTCTTCTGTCTGTCAAAATTTATCAGATTTGCCGGTGGTATTTTTTGAAATTTTCATTTCATATCCTTCACAAATGAAGATTGTGTTTGTAAAAGAAAGTCTGCGTATATTTTTAAAATTCGCATTTTCATTGTTCTTTGATTATTTTACTGTTGTTGAAGTTGTTCCTGCCATGCTGCGCGTTTGTATATCAGTTCCTGTTAGTACCTTTTTTTTTAAATGTTATTTTATGCCACTTTAAGTCAAGGCGGATCTCTCTGAGTGAAATTCGGGATGCTCTCCCCTTGGAGAGCGCGTCGCCACAAGAGCAGCGTCACCCATTATTTGTTTCTTTTCCTATCTGCAACTGTATTTGCGAGTGGCTTTTTGTCTACCGAATTTTTCCAGAGACGACCCTCCTGTTTCCGTGGGTTCTTTTACGTGCGCTAACTAATATGTGCAACACACGGGACCTCGTTTATCGTCTCATCCCAAAGACTAATAATAATAATAATAATAACAATAATATATGGAATTTATATAGCGCTAAATCTTGTAAAACTAGTACCCAGACCGCCACTCATGGTCTAATGAATGAAGGAGGGGGGGGGGGGGGGGGGGGGGGAGTTTCGGACCCAAAACGGGGATCGAACCACAGCACACTTCCGACCCGGACTTTTCGCTTTCTAGGCAGGTGCGTTACCTCTAGACCACCGATTCATGGGTTTTCATATTCTGGATGTAGTGCTGTTAGGTTTGCTCTTCTGTTGAATCGGTTTGTAATGTTCCATACTCCATAAGGGATAATCATCAGTTCGGTTGTCTCCATCGCAGCTCTAGTCGGTAAGAGCACCTCACAATGCCTCCAGGGTTCACCATCTCTCTCTGTCTCTGCCGAGGTCTACCATCTCCTGTAGCCCTCCTCCCAGACCACTGATCTCAGCGATGTTGGCGATGTAGGATGTTGGTTAGTGGTCTGCCTTTTTTCTCTTCTGCCCTCAACCTTACCTTGGAGAACTGTTGTCGTCAGATTTGTCTGTGTGTTTTTGTTTGTATGGCCAACGTACCTCAGTCTGTGCCTATCAACTTCAGCAAACGTTGGTCATTGCACTGGGATTTCGTCAAGAATGCTTTCATTATTTTATTCTTCTGTCTGACCATCTGACTCTTAGAAGTCGCCCGTAGAACCACATTTCGGCTGTGTTTATTTTGTCTCTTTTCAAGTTTCTAATTTGAAAGGAATTAAATCTTTTTGTTTAATCGTGTTTGTGTGTGTGTGTGTGTCTGTGTCGGGGGTGGGTGGGGAAGGGTCGTGGTGGGTCGTAGGGGGGGTGGGGGTCATGGGGATGGGTGTGTGTGTGAGTGTGTCTGTATGTGTCTGTGTGTGTCTGTTTGTGTGTCTGTCTGTATGTGTCTGTCTGTGTCTGTATTTGTGTGTCGTGTGTGTATGTGTGCGTGCGTGCTGATTCTGTGTCTGTATTGTGTGCGTGTAAGTTCTGTGTGTCTGTGTGTCTGTGTGTGTTTGGTGTCTGTGTCTGTGCTGTGTAAAACTTAATGCAATGTAATGACAATAACAAGAAAACAATTAAATAAAAAACACTGATAAATTTTCGTAAAAAACAAGCAAAACCCTCCAAGCCACACTTCTCTAATCAGAAAGCTTAATACCAGATATATATGCTATTTCTTGAGACACAGAAGTCTCACAAACATTCTAACCTGATCAACCATAAAAGACTTGCTTTTTACACATGTATACTCCTTTTTTTAACATAACTTGTTACCGTAGTTTGAAGCTAATGAAGGAGAAATGTCTGTCAAGATTCAGTACGTACCAAACCGATCTGGAAGACTACAAACAGAAGGATGGACAAAAGAAAGGAAGGGTAAGGAGGAAGGGAGTGAGGTGGGGGGTGATAGAGATTAAACCTTGTTTCAGGATGCCAGCCCTGGAAAGTGAAGGATAGCAACAGTTTATTTACATTGGGCATGTACCTGTATCATACCATGTCCTCACTATTTTTTTTATTTCGAAATAAATTGCAATAAGCTCTCAAAGTGCTTTTTATTTTTTCACATCCATTCCCCGTTTGTTTGCAGTGTTTGTAAATGTGTCATCCGTTCCCACCGGCACACACTTCCGAAAAGCGGAACAGGTTTTAACGTGCGCGCAAGATGTTCTGCGTACGTTCGCTCACGGGACCTCGGTTTATAGTCTCATCCGAAAGACTTTGGGGGGGGAGGGAAAGTGGAGTCTGTACTGATGTTAACTCCAGAGCAAAAATCCTCTTGAACGAGCTTCGAACCCGGGTCAGCAGATCACGAGCACGGTGCGCATCACTCTAACCACCAGGCTATCCCGTCCTCCACAAAACTATTACAAAACGACTTCTCCTTTGTGTTGTCTTCCCCCGACCCCGTCCCTACCCTCTACCTTCTTCACTCCAACAACCCCCCTCCCTCCCCCCCTCCCCCTTCCCATCGCCCCCCACCCCAATATCTCTAAGGGGGTAGAAATTCCTATGTTGCAACCACGGAACTTCAAAAAATTTTTTTTAATTTATCCTTTAAGTAACATAGGTAATGAGACCCATAACCTATAAGGTCCGTAGGGGAGCGAGCGTCAGAGACCTCACTTCGTCTAGGGACCAGCATATTGAGGGCGGGCGCCCACTGCTCCTCTCCCCGCTGTTGCTTTACCTTCCCTGACCTAAAGAAGCGCAGGTACCATTTACAGCTGGGTGACTGGGGGAACTGTACAGACCAAGGCGCGCCAACGGTCACCCCATCCAACTGTAACCAACGCCTCGAACGCTTCTTACCTTGGCTTGTTAAAGCGAGTGCTCCGACCACTGGACAATCCCGTCCCCTACTGACGTTTGTAAATCTGCGTATTGTACTTTATTTTCTGATCCCTGTGGAAATATGGACACAGTCTGGTTCTGTGTTGTCTCAGTTTCCTGCTAATGTTTTGGGGGTTTTTGTTTATCACCTCATACGCAATGCTAATGGTATTTGCTCTTACCGTACAAAGACTTTCCCAATGATGTTGGACAGAAGAATACAATTGCGACGGGGCCCATGAAAGGGGTATTGACCTGATATTTTTGTTTGTTTCTCTTTATTATTTGACGTCTTACAGTTCTTGTTTGATAAGAGCCAATTTTATCTGAACAAAACAACAACAACACATCACACACCTTATTACTGACAATCTTGCAAGATATGGAAGTTAGAAAAGTATGTATAACAAACACACACAACAGAATAGAGAGAGGGGGGGGCGGGGGAGAGAGAGAGAGGGGAGAGATAGAGAACTGACAATAAATGTAGCTTGCATATGGAGGTTTAGTGAGCACACACACTTTACACACACACTTACTCACACGCACGCACAAACACACATACACACCCACACCCTAACACACACACATCGAAACCTTATTACTGACTAGTCACATTTTTAAAAGATATGGAAGTTAGTAAAAGTACACACACACGCGCGCGGCACGCACACACCACACACACCCACACACACCTCACGACACACACACCACACACACACACACACACCACCCCATGAAACCCTTATTACCGACAATATTTGTAAGATATGAAGTTAGAAACACACACACTATCGCACACACAGAGACCACTTACACACCGTACGCTGCGCTCACACACACACAAATTAAACAAAAAACCACAACACACACACATACACACACACACACCCTTTGAGTGAACACATGTACCATCGAAGCAACAATGAAAGCTGACAATATTTGTTGATATGTAAGTTGGAAAACTCACTCACTCTCTCTCACGGCTCCTCTCACATCTCTCATATCTCCTCTCTCATCATTCTCATCTCTCTCTCTCTCTCTCTCACCACACACACACACACACACTCATCACACTGAAAGCTTATAACTTGATAATAATGTAATAGATACATATGGAAAGTTATGAAAGTGATATAACACACTAAACACACACTGAAACCATTATTACTGACAATAATTGTTAGATATGAAGCAATTTGTTGTTGTTGTTGGTTGTTATTCATACTCTTGATTTACTACGTCAGTTCACTATAAGTGATAATCAAGACGAAGGAGACAGACGGAACAATGGTAGACAAGAGGATATCTTTATGTTGGCGCGTGAAAGTCTGTTTTGCACACTTGAAGTGTGGTAGTTGTGTGGCGGTCGTGCGTGCGTAGCGTTCTGCGTGTAGTGTGTCACGAGGTGTGAGTGTGTGAGTACGTGTGCGTGCGGTGCGTGTGTTGTTCTTCTCAGCATTTAACGTCTGTTCACTATAAGTGATATTTGACGGTGTGGGGTTACCTATAACACAATAATAGACGACATGATTGTTGTTGATGTAGTCGGTGCGTGCGCTGTGTTGTCTTGCATCTTAACGTCTGTACCACTATACGTGATAATCAAGACGGATGTGTTGGGAAACACGAAAAAAGGGAGGGGGTGGAACCTATCACAAAAATAATAGAAACATGATCTGTTTGTGTTGCCTGGCGTGTGTGTGTGTGTTTGTTGTGTGTCTGTGTGCGGGCGTACGTGCGTGTGTGTGAGTGCCTGTGTGTGTATGTGCATGCTACGTGCACTTCGTGTAGTTATGAGTGCCTGTTTTATAACGAAGCGTGATACGTACTTGCGAGAACGTGAGTGGTCTGTGTGTGTGGTGTGTGTGTGTGTGTGTTGTGTGTGTGGGTGTGGTGTGGTGTGTGTGTGTGTTGTGGTGTGTGTGTGGTGTGTGTGTGTGTGTGGTGTGTGGTGTGTGAGTTAGTTGGTAGTGCGTTGTTTATGCGTGTGTTGTACGATGGACTAAAAAGATGTACAAGCCCAATACTCAAACCTTATTCTATCATATTCTATCTGGTCCCCGTAGTCTGACGACCTGGGGGCACCCTCAAAAGACTCAGCACCAGTTCCCTCCATTCCTCTCTCTGTTCCTGCTTTTCTCAGGGTTTTGTGAGTTCTAGGTGGCCTGTTCCATTCGCTGATGTTATCCTCCCACTCTTCTTCGGTCTGCCTCTTCTACTTCCACCTTGGACAGTGCCTTGCAAAACTGTCTTTGTAATCCTTGGATCTTGTGACATGCCATACCATTTAAGTTTTTACGCTTTTCTCGAATCGATAGAAGGTCTCATGGGGTCCAATTGTATGCCTGGATTCTGTTTGCACGCATTCGTTGCTTATGTGGTCTTTGTAGTAGATGCCAAGGAGTCTCCGTAAGCACCTCAACTCCACTGCCTGTACTCCTTCCTCTCCAAATCTATCTGCAGTCGCAGAGAGGGTCAATGATTCACAGGCATACAGAAATAGATATGTACAAGGGAGCGCTTAGTCTAATCTTGTGGAGAAAGTGAGATATTCTTATCGTCTTCTCTCAGATTGTGTTTTTAGCTTTGACAACAGCTTTATTGCTCAGTGCAGTCCATGCATACTACTTCTGGCTTGGATCCCTGGTCTGATACAATGCTCCCAGGTACTGAAGCTTTGAGAACCTGTTTCCAGCTTCTTGGTCATAACCCTGATATCAGTGCTAATGCCGTTGGTGTTATTAGTCATGCATTTGGTCTCCTGCACTGATTATTCCATGCCGTATGTTTGGAGGCTTATTCAAGTGTTTCTGTAAGGCTGGCAAGCTCTTTTTCTGATCCTGCTATCCATCAATGTCAATCTGCGAAGCGGAGGTTTGTGATCGTTCTGCCACCAACGCTGACTGATCCTTCATGATGATTCCCGTGCTCAGCCAAGATTCTCTCAAGGAAGATGTGAAAAGAGTGGGTGAGAGTAGACAGCCCTTCTACTCCAACTGTTTAGTTCGAAAACATCTCCAATGTTGTTGTTGTAGTACACTGCACTGGGCCTCGCTGTACAGCTGTTTGATGACTCAGAGCACAGGTTTGCATTGATGCTGTAACAAATTCATGGTTTCCCACAAAGCTCATGCCTACACACCCAGTCAAATGCCTTCCTAAAATCGATAAATACTTGTAAAGGTCTTTGTTGATGTTGAACGGAACCCGCTCACATAGTTAGTTCTAGGTTTGAATATCAGTTTCTGTATTGCTAGGCGCCCGTGCTCTGAAGACCAGCTTTGTTTCCTCAGCAATGATGAGATCTCTGCGAGTGCTTCAGTCTAGATCAATATTCTCGCACAATGACCCTGCTTGGGTGACATATGAGGCTGATAGAGCGGTAATTATGGCATTGTTTGCAAGATTTCCTTCTTGGGGAGGGTGATGATAGTGACTGTGTCCATGGAGTTGGGCCATTATCCTGTCTGCCAGACCATGTAGCAGCGATTCTTGCTATAGGGTGCGCGCTGATCATCGGGCTTCCCACTCCAGCTTGGACCAACCGAGCTGGAATGTGTGCAGCCTTGCTGACTTCCCCTTTTTTTCCCCAGCGATCTGACTGCGATTCCATCTTTCTTCAACATGAGAGGATACAGGGTTGTACTGTCTGTGGTCTTGTTGCTTCTTATCCACACGGGTACATTAAGGGACTTCTCTGGATCCTCCTGCTGTTCTATAGTTATACGAGGTCGGAGCATATTCTCTCCACCACTGCTCAGAAATAACCTAGGTCGTCAGTGAGACATTTCCCATTTTTGTTTGGTTTTTAAACCTTTTTCTTTTTCGTGCTAGTCAGGTTTTTTTACCACTGATATGCTTTCTTGCTTTGGTTTTTTCTTATTTTCTCTTAAATTCTTGGCACTGTTCACCGACCATTTTTTTTTTGCCTCCTCATGGACTTCCGACTTTGTTGACTGCCCTATTTGTTCGCTCTTTCTTTTTTTTTTTTTTCTTTTTTTTCACTCCTACGCTTGTGCATAGTTTGGGATGTTAGGGTGACCCAGGTTTTTTGACTGGTCGGGGTTTGCCAAGAAGCTCGTTTGCTGTTTCAGTCACGCTGTAATTTGTCAGTGTATCATGTCTGATCTTTTACAGTGATGCTCAAACTTCCCCTTTCCCTTTCTTAAAAATTTCTAAACCCCTGGGGCCTTCAGCTTCCGAGGTCAAATTTTTATCCTAGTTTTCCGCTTGGGATTTTTTTTAGACGTATCAAAGTCACACCAAAGACATGATCACTCCCTATGTCGCTCCTGGAAAACTTTTGTTCGTGCGATTTAACGCAGACTGAAAACCCTCTTTTTTTTCCCCGAGTAACATTGGGTTTTGGGTTCTCCATTTGGGCTATGCCAGTCCATTTTTTTCTGGATTTCCCTTTTGTGGCCAAGGTTTCCAAAACTGGAGGTGGTTTTTACGGCAAACTCCAGGATCCAACCTCTTTCATTTGATTGGTTATTACAATGTGGCCCACAAACGCCCTCCCAGTCTTTCCCTGGGACTTTCCCCCCCCCTTGGCGTTCCATCACCTTGCACAACGAGATGTCCCTTTCTTTGGGTGTTTTGATTCAGAACCTCTTTTAGCTGGTCAAAAAAACTTCTACCTTCATCTGTGGGATCTGAGTAGGGGCTATGCCTGTACTATGTTTAGTTAAAGGGGTCTCTCAGGGGGGATGGTAATAAGTCTGCGGAACGGGTGACAGCTCATAAAAGGTGTTCACGGTGTCTTTGTGAACGAGAAACCCCACGCCGTTTCATGTTTATCCTGTTTTTCCCCCCTGTAGAAAAATTTTTGGTCTTCCGGTCGTTTTTTCTTTCCCTGTTTTCCACCTGATTTCCGAGAGCCCAAGGGTTGCCCTTTATATCTGGGCACCCTTGTCAGTTCTTCCCCCTTTCCTCGCTCTTTTGGGCCTACATTCCATGTGCCAATGATGGTTTTGTTTCTTTGGGGACGAAATTTTCGCGTTTTTTCATCATAGCAACTTCGACATCGTCCTAATGACAACAGAAGGCGCGGCCTTGGTAACCCGGGCGACGACCAAAACCCGGGAGGAATTTTGGCGTCTTTTTTTATGGGGGTATCTTGGGGAAATCAAAACCTCGGAGCCCCCTCCCTCTCCAGGCGGGTT
>CM054142.1:20170278-20183711 GCA_028751875.1 Rapana venosa | reverse complement strand
AAAGAAAGAAAGAAAGAAAAAATGTCGCAGACAACAAAGAGAAAAATTCTGTCGGACGAATGCGTCTTGTCCATGAATTAAACTATGGCTTCCAGTTTCGATTTGTTTGGGGGGGGTTGTTGGGTTTTTTTTACAAGATTCGGCGCTATATAAATTCCATATATTATTATTATTAGAGAAAGAAAAAAAAAAGGGTGAAAGGGTGGCGCAGCGCTAAGTGGCGACGCGTTCTCCCGCTCTCCCCGGGGAGAGCAGCCCGAATTTCACGGAGAGAAATCTGCCGTGACTTAAAGTGGTATGAAATAACATCTGAGCGCTTTGATTTGTTGCTTTACAAGATTCAGCGCTATATAAATTCCATACATTATTATTATTATTATTATTATTATTATTATTAATTGAGTGCGTGGGTTTATGTGTGGTGTGGTAGTGGTAGTGGTGATGGAGCTGCTGCTGCTGGTATGTGTGGTGTTTTTTTTCTTCCTTTCGTTTTTAGTTTCATTCTTTTATTTCGAGGGATAATGGAATAAGCACTCATGTGTGCGCGTGCATGTATGTGTGTGTTGCATGTGTGTGTGTGTAAGTCTGTGTGTGTGTGTGTAAGTGTGTGTGTGTGTGTGTCTGTGTGTGTGTATGTGTGTGTGTTGTGTGTGTGTGTGGTGTGTGTGTGTGTGTGTGTGTGTGTGTGTGTGTGTCTGTGTGTGTGTGTCTGTGTGTGTGTGTGTGTGTGTGTGTGTGTGTGTGTGTGTGTGTGTGTGTTGTGTGTGTGTGTCTGTTGTGTGTGTGTGTGTGTGTGTGTGTGTGTGTGTGTGTGTGTGTGTGTGTGTGTGTGTGTGTGTGTGTGTGTGTGTGTGTGTGGTTGTGTATTCATTTTCTCAACCCCGTTTCAAGTCATAATTTTTGGAGGCTAATGAAAGGTAAATCTTGAGGAGTTCTTCTGTCTGTCAAAATTTATCAGATTTGCCGGTGGTATTTTTTGAAATTTTCATTTCATATCCTTCACAAATGAAGATTGTGTTTGTAAAAGAAAGTCTGCGTATATTTTTAAAATTCGCATTTTCATTGTTCTTTGATTATTTTACTGTTGTTGAAGTTGTTCCTGCCATGCTGCGCGTTTGTATATCAGTTCCTGTTAGTACCTTTTTTTTTAAATGTTATTTTATGCCACTTTAAGTCAAGGCGGATCTTTCTGAGTGAAATTCGGGATGCTCTCCCCTTGGAGAGCGCGTCGCCACAAGAGCAGCGTCACCCATTATTTGTTTCTTTTCCTATCTGCAACTGTATTTGCGAGTGGCTTTTTGTCTACCGAATTTTTCCAGAGACGACCCTCCTGTTTCCGTGGGTTCTTTTACGTGCGCTAACTAATATGTGCAACACACGGGACCTCGTTTATCGTCTCATCCCAAAGACTACTACTACTACTACTACTACTACTACTACTACTACTAATAATAATATATGGAATTTATATAGGACGAACTTTGAAACTAGTCAGACCGCACTCAGGGGTGGGAAGGGGGGGGGGGGGGGGGGGGGGGGGGGGGGGGGGGGGGGGGGGGGGGTTTGGGGGCAAGGGGGGGGATGGGGGGGGGGGGGGGGGGGCGGCGGGGGGGGGGGGGGGGGGGGGGGGGGGGGGGGAGGTGGGGCTGGAGGGGCGGCGGGGGGGGGGGGGTTTGAGTGTGGGGATGGGTGCTGTTAGGTGGTGTGGGGTTGGAGGGGTTGGTTGATGGTTGCAGGTACTCATAGCGGGAGGGGGGGGGGGGGGGGGGGGGGGGTCTCGCTGACTAGTCGGGATGAGCACCGCACAGCCTCCGGGTTGCATCTCTCTGCCTACGCTCTCTCTCGTCTCTCTCTTCTGTTCCTCTGGCTCGCTCTCTTGTCTCTCTCTCTCGTGCTCTGGTGTGTGTGTGTGTGTCCTGCCGAGTTCACGATTCCTGTAGCTCTCCTCCCAGACCACTGATCTCAGCGATGTTGGCGATGTAGGATGTTGGTTAGTGGTCTGCCTTTTTTCTCTTCTGCCCTCAACCTTACCTTGGAGAACTGTCGTCTTCAGATTTGTCAGTGTGTTTCTGTTTGTATGGCCAACGTAGGTCTACCTCAGTCTGTGCCTATTAACTTCAGCCAACATTCGTCTTTGAGAGTTCGTCAAGAATGCTTTCATTTGTTCTTCTGTCTTACCATCTGACTCTTAGAAGTCGCTGTAGAACCACATTTGTCTGCGTTTATTTTGTCTCTTTCCTATTTTCTAATTTGAAAGGAATTAAATCTTTTTTTTTAAATCGTGTCTGTGTGTGTGTGTATGTGTGTGTGTCTGTGTGTGTGTCTGAGTGTGTGTGTGTGTATGTGTGTCTGTGTGTGCCTGTGTGGAGGTGGGGGGTGGTTGGGTGTGTGAGTGTGTCTGTGTGTATCTGTGTGTGTCTGTTTGTGTGTCTGTCTGTCTGTCTGTGTCTGTCTGTGTCTGTATTTGTGTGTCGTGTGTGTATGCGTGTGTGCGTGCGTGTCTGTGTCTGTATTTGTGTGTGTATGTCTGTGTGTCTGTGTGTGTTTGTGTGTCTGTTTCTGTGTTTTTGTCTGTGTAAAACGTAATACAATGCCAAGCAATACAGAAACTATTAAAAAATCTGATAAATTTCGAAAAAAACAATCAAAACTCTACCAAGCAAACTTCTCTAATTAGAAAGCTTAAGACCAGATATGCCGCATACACACGGGGACTGGATTAAAAAAAAAAAAGCATGCAAGTGCTTATTCCATTATCCTCGATATAAAAGAATATTTAAAAAATATGCTATTCTTGAGAAACAGAAGTCTAACATGATCAACCATAAAAGTCTTGCTTTTACACATGTTTCTCCTTTTTTTACAGTACTTTTTCGTAGTTTGAAGGTCTAATGATGGAGAAATGTCTGTCAAGAATTCAGCATGTACCAAACCGATCTGGAAGAATACAAAGAGAAGGGATGGACAAAAGGAACGGAAGGGGGAAGGAGGGAGGGAGGGAGGGGGGAGAGATGAAACAGTTTCAGGATGCCAGGCCAGGAAAGTGAGGGAAAGCAACAGTTTATTACAGTTTGGCATTGTACCGTATCGCCTGTCCTCACTATTTTTTTTTTTATTTCGATGATAATGCAATAAGCACTCGTGTGCTTTTTTTTCACATCCATTCCCCGTGTGTTTGCAGTTTTGTAAATTTTGTCATCCGTTCCCACCGGCACACTCTTCCGAAAAGCGGAACAGGTTTTAACGTGCGCGCAAGATGTTCTGCGTACGTTCGCACACGGGACCTTGGTTTATAGTTTCATCCGAAAGACTTTTGTGTGTGTGTGTGGTGGGGGGGGGGGGGGGGGGGGGGGGGGTGGAGTCGGCGCTGATGCTAACTCCGTAGGAAAAATCCTCTTGAACGAGATTCGAACCCGGGTCAGCAGATCACGAGCACGGTGCGCATCACTCTAACCACCAGGCTATCCCGTCCTCCACAAAACTACTACAAAACGACTTCTCCTTTGTGTTGTCTTCCCCCGACCCCCCTTCCTACCCTCTTCTCTTCTTCACTCCTACAACCCCCTCCCTTCCCCCCCCCCCCTCCAGCGCCCCCCACCCCCAACATCTCTAAGGGGGTAGAATTCCCATGTTGCACCACGGAACTATTTTATCTTAAGTAAAAGGTAAAGGTGTCCCATAACCTATAAGGTCGTAGGGGAGCGAGGCGTCAGAGACCTCACTTCTCTAGGGCCAGCATATTGAGGGCGGCGCCCATCTCCTCTCCCTCGCTGCTTTACCTTCCCTGACCCTAAAGAGGGCAGGTACCCATTTACAGCTGGGTGAACTGGGGGAACTGTACTGAAGCCAAGGCGCGCAAACGGTCACCCATCCAACTGGTAACCACGCTCGACGCTGCTTAACTTGGCTTGGGGAAAGCGAGTGCTCCGACCACTGAGCTATCCCGTCCCCTATCTGACGTTTGTATATATGCGTATTGTACTTTATTTCTGATCCCTGTGGAAATATGGACAGGCTGGTGTCTGTATTGTCTCAGTTCCTGCTATTGGTTGGGGGGGTTGTTTATCAGCCTCATACGCAGATGCTAATGGTATTGGCTCTTACCGTACAAAGACTTTCCCAATGTTGTGGGACAGAAGAGATAAAATTGCGGGGCCCATGTAGAGGGGTATTGACTGATTTATTGTTTGTTTCTCTTTATTATTTGTTCGACTGACAGTTCTTGTTTGATATGCATTTTATAACAAAAACAACAACAACACACACACACCTTATTACTGACAATATTTGCAAGATATGGAAGTTAGAAAAGTATGTATAACACACACACATACAGAAATAGAGAGAGGGGGGGGGGAGAGAGAGAGGGAGAGAGAGAGAGACTGACAATATTTGTAAGATATGGAGGTTAGGAACACACACACTTACACACACACTTACTCACACAGCACGCACACACACACACACACACACACACACACACACAACACACACATCGAAACCTTATTACTGACAGTATTTTTAAGATATGGAAGTTAGAAAAGTACACACACACGCGCGCGCACGCACACACACCACACACACACACACACACACACACACACACATTGAAACCTTATTACCGACAATATTTGTAAGATATGGAAGTTAGAAACACACACACTTGCACACACACTTACACACGCGCGCGCGCGCGCACACACACAAAACACACACACACACACACATACACACACACACACACACACACACACACACACACACACTTTGAGTGAACACACATGTAACATCGAAGCAACAACTGAAAGCTGACAATATTTGTTGATATGGAAGTTGGAAAACTCTCTCTCTCTCTCTCTCTCTCTCTCACACACACACACACACACACACACACACACACACACACACAACACACACACACACACAACTCACACACACTGAAAGCTTATTACTGATAATATTTGTTAGATAATTATGGAAGTTATGAAAGTGTTATAACACACAAACACACACACTGAAACCTTATTACTGACAATATTTGTTAGATATGGAAGTTAGTTGTTGTTGTTGTTGTTATTATTCTCTTGATTTAACGTCTGTTCACTATAAGTGATATTAGACGAAGGCAGACAGATAGGGAGAAATGTAGGACAAGAGGATATGTTTATGTGTGCCTGAAAGTTTGTTTTGTCACTTGTAGTGTGTGTGTGTGTGTGCGTGCGTGCGTGCGTGCGTGCGTGCGTGTGTGTGTGTGTGAGTGTGTGTGTGTACGTGTGCGTGCGTGCGTGTGTTGTTCTTGCCTTTAACGTCTGTTCACTATAAGTGATATTAGACGGGGTGGGGTTACCTATAACAAAAAAATAGAAGACATGATTGTGTGTGTTGCGTGCGTGCGTGCGTGCGTGCGTGTGTGTGTGTGTGTGTGTGTGTGTGGTGTGTGTGTGTGTGTGTGTGTGTGTGTGTGTGTGTGTCGCGCGCGTGCGTACGTGCGTGTGTGTTGAGTGCCTGTGTGTGTATGTGCGTGCGTACGTGCATGCGTGTAGTGTGAGTGCCTGTTTGTATATGTGCGTGCGTACGTGCGTGCGTGCGTGTGTGTGTGTGTGTGTGTGTGTGTACGTGTGCGTGCGTGCGTGTGTTGTTCTTGCATTTAACGTCTGTTCACTATAAGTGATATTAGACGGGGTGGGGTTACCTATAACAAAAATAATAGAAGACATGATTGTGTGTGTGCGTGCGTGTGTGTGTTGTTCTTGCATTTAACGTCTGTTCACTATAAGTGATATTAGACGGGGTGGGTTGGAAAAAAAACGAAAAAAGGGAGGGGGGAACCTATCACAAAAATAATAGAAGACATGATTGTGGTGTGTGCGTGCGTGCGTGTCGTGCGTGCGTGCGTGCGTGCGTGTGTGTGTGTGTGTGTGTGTGTGTGTGTGTTGTGTGTGTGTGTGTTGTGTGTGTGCGCGCGTGCGTACGTGCGTGTGTGTGTGAGCGCCTGTGTGTGTATGTGCGTGCGTACGTGCATGCGTGTAGTGTGAGTGCCTGTTTGTATATGTGCGTGCGTACGTGCGTGCGTGAGTGTGTGTGTGTGTGTGTGTGTGTGTGTGTGTGTGTGTGTGTGTGTGTGTGTGTGTGTGTGTGTGTGTGTGTGTGTGTGTGTGTGTGTGCGTGCGTGTGTGTATGTGTGTGTGTGTGTGTGTGTGTGTGTGTGTGTGTGTGTGTGTGTGTGTGTGTGTGTGTGTGTGTGTGCGTGCGTGTGTGTATGTGTGTGTTGTATGGATGGACCTTAGAAAAGTATGTACAAGCCCAATACTCAAACCTTATTACTGACAAAATATTACTGACTATATTACTCCAACCTTATTACTGACAAAATATTACTGACTATATTACTCAAACCTTATTACTGACAAAATATTACTGACTATATTAATCAAACCTTATTACTGACAAAATATTACTGACTGTATTTTGGAGATCATAATTATGGGAGTTAGGAAAGTATGCACAGGGTTTGCAAAAAAAAAGTGTGTCCAGTGTACAGTGTCCTCTTGCTCTCTCAGTGTTGTCAGAGTTGACTCCCTTGCTTGCCTCCACCCCCCCCCCCCCCACTCCCAACACACCCCACCCTCCCCCCCCCCCCCCCCCCCAACAACCCTCCGAGAGAACCTTGAATAAGATAAGACGATTTTTAGTCCTTTCCCTGTTCCGCCAATTCTGTATCGGCCTCTCTGTATGTGTGTGTGTGTGTTGTGTGTGGTGTGTGTGTGTGTGTGTGTGTGTGTGTGTGGTGTGTTGTGTGTGTGTGTGTGTGTGTGTGTGTGTGTGTGATGTGTGTGTGTGTGTGTGTGTGGTGTGTGTGTGGTGTGTGTGTGTGTGTGTGTGTGTGTGATCGTGGTGTGTGTGTGTGTGTGTGTGTGTGTGTGATCGTGTGTGTACGTGTGTGTACGTGTTGGTGTGTGTGTCAAGTCAGTCAAAATTCTTATTTCCAGATGGTACAGTGAATGAGCAATGTATTTGCTTTTTTTTCACAAGCCATGTGTGTGTGTGTGTGTGTGTGTGTGTGTGTGTGTGTGGTGTGTGTGTGTGTGTGTGTGTGTGTGTGTGTGTGTGTGTGTTGTGTGTGTGGTGTGTGTGTGGGGTGGTGTGTGTGTGTGTGTGGTATGAACGGTGCGGGGTCCCCATTGTCTGGAACCTCTGTGTGCTTGAAATGTTTAGTTTTTATCGGGTTTTGTTTTGACGCTTTTTGTTGGGGGTTTTGGATTTTTTTATTTTTGGGGGTGGGGTCTTTTGTACTGTCTTCTCTGCCCTGTTCTATTGTGATGTCTGTCTGGCCCAGTCATCGTTCCCATCATCACTATTACGTCTAATAAGCTTCTTCTTTTTTTCTCCTCCTCCTACACAGCCTATGACATTTTCTGTAGATGTTGGAGGGAGGGAGAGAAAAAGGGATGCATTTCTGATGGACAGTCATCAGATAGTAGATATCATGACCACACACTAGGTGTGTTGCCGCGAGACTGTAAACTTGCTGTCGAGCACACACCACACACACACACACAAACAAAAATACCTAGTTCATTTTTGCAGTGCCGTCCGCATATAATAACTCTGGCCATTCCATGGTAATTGTACATCCTGCTGATCTCCTATAGTCGTTGTCTTTTAGAAACCTTTTTTTCGGATTTCATCTTCTCCTCTTCTTCATTAACTCCTTGAAGAGTGGTCGGGGGCACTGCGCTGGAAAAAAAAATTGGTGCTTCAGGTCGTGTCTCTTGGGGAAAGTTGAACCTGGCGGAGCCCGTCCCTCTCCAGGTACTGGGTGCATGCTGGGTATTGCTCGTGTGCTAACGTGAAGTACGTTGATCTTAAATTATTGGTAAATTATACATGATCTTTAATGTTGGAATTTTTTTTTTTGGTATCTTCTGCATGCGTATATTCAAGGAGGTCGTTTTATTTATTTATTATTTTATTCTTTCTTTTATTTCGAGGATAATGGAATAAGCGCTCATGTGCCTTTTTTTTTACATCCAGTCCCCGTGTGTATGCGGTTTTTGAAAATTTTGTCATCCGTTCTCACGGGCACACAATGACCTGCTCTTCCGAAAAGCGGAAAGGGTTTTAACGTGTGCGCAAGATGTTCTGCGTGCGTTCGCACACGGGACCTTCGGTTTATAGTCTCATCCGAAGGATATCAGAGCTCTGGCAGGTCTACGTTTTAAATTGACCAGGGAGATCGGGGAGGGGGGGGGGGGGGGAGGGGAGGGGGGGGGGGGATCCACATCCTTGACTCATGAGATGTCACTACCGAGACTGGAACACACGACTTCGTGGACCCAAAGGGATGGAAGTCAAACGCTCTTCTAGACAGACTCAGCGATAGTGTCTGTCTGTCTGTCTGTCACTGGAAGTAAGTTCATTGATTAAGGAGAATAGCCGGTGTCCTCAGCAGAGTCTAGCATTGTTTGCCTGAAGGAATCCAATGGTGAAGAAGCCGGTAGTATTCTGGAAGCGATGAATGGAGTGAAGCATTGGACAGGCTTGATTGATTGATTGATTGATTGATTGATTGGTTGATTGATTGATTGATTGGTTGGTTGGTTGCTTGGTTGATTGATTGATTGATTTGTAGTGATTTTTGACCATTTTATTTATTTATTTATATCGAGGATATGGTTTTTTTTTACATCCAGTCCCCGTGTGTATGCGGTTTTGTCAATTTTGTCATCTGTTCCCACCGGGACACAACGGCCTACTCTTTCGTAAAGCAGAACAGGATGTAACGTGTGCTCAAGATGTTGTGCGTGCGTTTAAACATCATCGTTTCTATTACCATAGTATGTTGCTGCTGGCTGTTTCACGCTAAGAAACGTGTGCAGCATCTGAAAGCCGATCCTCCACTGTCCTGTTTTCCTCTGGCCCTTCCGTGGCTTGCTTTGCCGCTTCACTCAGGCCCTCCTCACAAATGGAATAGTGGTCCACATTGGATTGACAGCGAACCATGTACTTCTTCTCGTCTTCTTCTTCCTCTTCCTCCCTCTTCCTCTTCCTCGTCTTCCTCTTCCTCCTTTTCCTTGTTCTCTTTCTTTGTCTTTGTCTTGTTCTACTTCTACTTCTTCTTCTTCGTTTTCTTCTTCTTCTTCTTCTTTTTCTTCTTCTTTTTCCTCTTCTTCTTCTTCTTCTTCTTTTCTTCTTTTCTTCTTCTTCTTCTGTTTTCTTCTTCTTCTTTTCTTCTTCTTCTTCTTCTTCTTCTTCTTCTTCTTCTTTCTTCTTCTTCTTTTTCTTCTTCTTCTTCTT
This sequence comes from Rapana venosa, assembly GCA_028751875.1. Taxonomy (NCBI): domain Eukaryota; kingdom Metazoa; phylum Mollusca; class Gastropoda; order Neogastropoda; family Muricidae; genus Rapana; species Rapana venosa. Next base: position 20,174,414 of record CM054142.1, on the reverse strand, counting down.
TTCTTCTTCTTCTTCTTCTTCTTCTTCTTCTTCTTCTTCTTCTGTTTCTTTCTTCTTCTTTTTTTTTTTCTTCTTCTTCTTCTTCTTCTTCCTTCTTCTTTTCTTCTTCTTCTTCTTCTTCTTCTTCTTCTTCTTCTTCTTCTTCTTCTTCTTCTTCTTCTTCTTCTTCTTCTTCTTCTTCTTTTCTTCTTCTTTTTCTTCTTCTCTCTTCTTCTTCTTCTTCTTCTTCTTCTTCTTCTTCTTCTTCTTCTTCTTCTTCTTCTTCTTCTCTTCCTCTTCTTCTTTTTCTACTTCTTCTCTTCTACTTCTTCTTTCTTCTACTTCTTCTTGTACTTCCTCTTCCTGCTTCTCTACTCCTTAGTCAGTCAGGAGATGGGGGGGGGGGAGGGGGAGAAAGTCCTTTGAAGTCAAGGATATGACTGCCTATATGGCATACCTTTTTTTCGCCTGGGCTTTATCACAGTTCTTGATTAAACCATTGATGCTGGGGGCAACAGCAAAGTGAGAGGCTGTATGACCAGTGGCTTTCCCACTCATGGAATTCCACTTTACAGCTTAGTCTTTAGTGATCGACTATGACTCTCTGACTAGGAGGCTTGACTCGCACAGTCCTTATGTGCTGCAGCCCTGAAGGCTAGTTGGCCTTTGGAGAACATCTCCAACGCTGACTGTCCTTATGCCCACTTGGCCGAGAGAGTGGGGATGTACTGTAGGCAAGGCATCTCCACTATAATTAAATTTCTGCCCAATTTCCGAAACAGCAGCTGGCTTCTCTAACTGAGGTCATCGTCGAACACGACGGAAAAACATACCGAAGAAGGCCAAACAACGAAAAATATCTAGCAGAGATTTCCAGGTAGGATGAATGAGACAAGAGTGAATATTCTGGGTGGCCCCCAGCGTGTTAAGCTAAGGAGCGCCCAACAATAACAACAACAACAACAACAACAGCAACAGCAACAGCAGCAACAACAACAACAACCTAATGACTCCATGCAGCCCCCTTGATGTGAACAGAATTTTGGAAGGACCGCAACAGACAACTGTTGAGGGGGGAAAAAAGGATCTAGGAGATTGGTGGCCTAAATGATAAACCGCCTGTTCACAACGTTAGGTGTGCCAGGTTCAAATCCCATCTATTTTTTGGGGCGAGATAGCCTTGTAGTTAGATCATTAAGCTCGTGATCTGACGGTGCGGGTTCGAACAACCCACCGTGAGTGACGCTCTCGTTCGAGGGTTGTTGGGTTTTTTTCTTCCCTGGAGGTTTTTTTAATTGTCCTTAGTTTTTATTTCTATTGACTATTTTTTACATAATTAATTGTACTGGATAGATTTGTCACATTTTGTAACTTGTGATGAGAGAGTTAGGACTCATAGCCTAAAGTAGTTTTAAACCCATGTTATATTTTACCTATTCTATGGTCTGGCTGACCGTTAGGGCACCACTGAAGATTTTGCAGCCAGCTTCCTCCACACCTAGCGGATGAAGCGAGTTATGGTAAAATGAGGGTGCGGTTGTTGTTGTTTTTTGGTTTTTGTTTTGTTTTTTAGTCTCCGCTGAGGTGTCGTTTCATGGTAAATTTTTTATTGTTGTTGCTGAGGTTAAGACGAGTACTGAATGCACTTTCCCGAAAGACATTTGGATTCTTTTTTCTTTTTCTTTGTCGAACTTCTCCCTTGGAGTTAACATCAGTACCAAATCTAAAGCAAGGTAGCCGCATTCCGATATCGGGGATGATTTCTAAACATGACACCAGATTGCCTGTATTTTATAGATAGATAGACAGACAGACAGACAGACAGACAGACAGAGAGATAGATAGACAGACAGACAGACAGACAGACAGACAGATAGACAGATAGACAGCTCGATTCCCGTTCAAGGGGATATTTTCCCCCTGGAGTTAACATCAGTGCAGACTCCACTCTCCCCAAAAGTCTTTCGGATGAGACTATAAACCTAGGCCCCGTGTGCGAACGCACGCAGAACATCTTGCGCACACGTTAAAATCCTGTTCCGCTTTTCGGAAGAGTAGGCCATTGTGTACCGGTGGGAACAGATGACAGTTTACAAAACCGCATGCACACGGGGAAGTGGATGTAAAAAAGCACATAAGTGCTTATTCCATTATCCTCGATATAAAAGAATAAAATAAAAATTAAAAAGATAGATAGATAGATAGATAGATAGATAGATAGGTAGATCGATAGATAGATAGATAGATAGATAGATAGATAGATAGATAGATAGATAGATAGATAGATAGATAGATAGATAGATAGATAGATAGATAGATAGATAGATAGATAGATAGATAGATAGATAGATAGATAGATAGATAGATGCACGGACGGACGGACGGACGGACGATGGATGGACGGACGGACGGACGATGGATGGACGGACGGACGGACGGATGGACGATGGATGGATGGATGGATGGATGGATGGATGGATGGATGGATGGATGGATGGATGGATGGATGGATGGATGGATGGATGGATATACCATAACTTGTTTCATCCCCTAGGTGTGGAGGAAGCTGGTTTCAAAATATAAATTATACACTAATATATATATGTATATATATATAGATATATATATATATGTAGATAGATAGATAGATAGATAGACAGACAGACAGACAGACAGACAGACAGACAGATATAGATAGATAGATAGATAGATAGATAGATAGATAGATAGATAGATAGATAGATAGATAGATAGATAGATAGATAGATAGATAGATAGATAGATAGATAGATAGATAGATAGATAGATAGATAGATAGATAGATAGATAGATAGATAGATAGATAGATAGAGTCGTCCATTCTTACCGGCACGAATAGCCTAACTCTTCCGAAAAGCCGATAGCACAGGTTGTTATTGCTAAGAGTTTGTCCTGGCTGAAATACAACCTCAACATAACATGTCCAAACATAACAAAAGGTTACCGCAGGTCATGTCACTTACCTTACAGTAATAACTGACACAGGGTTTTTTTTTGGCCCGGGCCTGTCATAAGAATGTGATATCAAACATGAATATCCAACAAAACAAACCTGTAACAGCAACCACACACTCTGAAAGGCGCCTGATATTCATGATCAATATATGTTCTTATCTTTATTCCGGCGTATGTCAACACTTGATAGTTGGCTTAACCCCTTTATCAATGTGTATGTATGCAGATGTTTTAACACGCTCAGGTCCTATTGCTTACGCCGTTGTATTGCCAAGTTATGTAAAAACATGAGTGTATCGTGTTATCAGCATTTTATGCATGTATTCCATATAAAGAATCAGTCAGACTTTACCGCCCCAGATTTGGGTGAACATGGAAGGTTCGAGAACAAGAAGGAAATAAAAGATTCGGAAGAGGGAAGGAAAGAATATAGAAAAAAGAATGAAACAGCCAAACTAAAAGACGGAAGATGAGAAAGGAAGAAAGGACGTAAGGAAAAGAAAGAATGACAGGTTGACCGGCATAAAGGAAAGAAGAGAGACACAGAAGAGAGAGAGAGAGAGAGAGAGAGAGAGAGAGAGAGAGAGAGAGAGAGAGAGAGAGAGAGAGAGACATGAGAGATAGAGACAGGCAGGCAGGCAGACAGACAGACAGAGAAGTGAGTGGGTGGTCTTAAACAAAAGGAAAAGGGAAAGAATGGAGGAAAGAAAGAAAGAAAGAAAGAAAAGAAGAAAGGGAAAAAAAGAAAGAAAGAAAAAAAAAAGAAAGAAAGAAAGAAAGAAAGAAAGAAGGTAAGTAAGTAAGTAAGTAAGAGATTCATTTGCTCGTGGCTTGATGTAAATAAACGCTTGATACTTGAACAAACCAAGAACAACCATATTAAAAGATGAGACAGACAGACAAATGTTCTGCGAGAGTTTTTAAAATGTAAAAAATGAAAATACATAAAATACTTATTATTAGACCATTCAAATTTTCTTTTTAAAACAATTCAAATGTTGTTTTTTTACACTCTCAGAAAAATAGGTACAGCGCACACATACATGTAGATCAGTGGTCTAGAGGTAACGCACCTGCCTAGAAAGCGAAAAGTCCGGGTTCGAAGTGTGTGGTGGTTCGATCCCCGTTTGTGGCCGAAACTCCCCCCCCCCCCCCCTTTCCCC
>CM054142.1:20135278-20160278 GCA_028751875.1 Rapana venosa | reverse complement strand
CTTCTTTTTTGCATTCTTCTTCTTCTTCTTCGCAATTCTTCTTCTTCTTTGCATTCTTCTTCTTTTTTGCATTCTTCTTCTTCTTCGCAATTCTTCTTCTTCTTCTTCTTCTTCTTCTTCGTCTTCTTCTTCTTCTTCTTCTTCTTCTTCTTCTTCTCTTTCTTCTTCTCTTTCTCTTCTTCTTCTTTTTCATCTTCTTCTTCTCTTTCTTCTTTTTCTTCTTTTCTTTCTTCTTCTTCTTCTTCTTCTTCTTCTTCTTCTTCTTCTTCTTCTTCTTCTTCTTTGCATTCTTCTTCTTCTTCTTCTTTGCATTCTTCTTCTTTTTTGCATTCTTCTTCTTCTTCTTCGCAATTCTTCTTCTTCTTTGCATTCTTCTTCTTTTTTGCATTCTTCTTCTTCTTCGCAATTCTTTTCTTCTTCTTCTTCTTCTTCTTCTTTCTTCTTCTTCTTCTTCTTCTTCTCTTTCTTCTTCTCTTTCTTCTTCTTCTTCTTCTTCTTCTTCTTCTTCTTCTTCTTCTTCGCATTTGTTCTTCGCAATTCTTCTTCTTCTTCGCAATTCTTCTTCTTCTTCGCAATTCTTCTTCTTCTTCGCAATTCTTCTTCTTCTTCGCAATTCTTCTTCTTCTACTACTTCTTCGCAATTCTTCTCTTTCTTCTTCTTCTTCGCAATTCTTCTTCTTCTTTCGCAATTCTTCTTCTTCTTCGCAATTCTTCTTCTTCTTCGCAATTCTTCTTCTTCTTCGCAATTCTTCGCAATTCTTCTTCTTCTTCTTCGCAATTCTTCTTCTTCTTCGCAATTCTTCTTCTTCTTCGCAATTCTTCTTCTTCTTCGCAATTCTTCTTCTTCTTCTACTTCTTCGCAATTCTTCTCTTTCTTCTTCTTCTTCGCAATTCTTCTTCTCCTCTTTCTTCTTCTTCTCTATCTTCTTCTTCTTTTGCATTCTTATTCTTCTTTGCATTCTTCTTCTTCGCAATTCTTCTTCTCGTCTTCCTCTCTATCTTTTTCTTCTTCTTATCTTTCCTCTTCCTCAGCTCTTCCTTTAAACCCCTTTCTAACTTTCTTTTTCTTTTTGTTCGTCATTATCATTGTCATCCTCTTCTTTTATTGACTTTCTTTCCTGTCCTGTTTCTTCTTCATCTATATCATTAAAGTAGTCGTCGCCATTGTCATTTTTCTCTTCTTCTGCCTCCTTTTTCTTCTTTTGCATCATCTTTATCGTCTTCTTTGTCTTCTACGTCTTCTTCTGCTCCTCTTTCTGGGCCTTCTTCTTCGCAATTCTTCTTCTCCTTCGCAATTCTTCTCTTCTTCTTCGCAATTCTTCTCTTCTTCTTCGCAATTCTTTTTTGCAATTCTTCTTCTTAGCAATTCTGCTTCTTAGCAATTCTTGTTCTTCACAATTCTTCTTAGCAATTATTCTTCTTATCAATTCTTCTTCTCTTTTACAATTCTTCTTCGCATTCTTCTTTGCAATTCTTTTTCTTCGCAATTCTTCTTCTTCGCAATTCTTCTTCTTCGCAATTCTTCGCATTCTGCTTCTTCGTCGTCGTCGTCGTCGTCTTCTTCTTCTTCTACTTTGTTCATTCATCGTTCACCTCTTCCCTGTTGTGATATGACATATGCGGAGGAATTCATATATGTCTAAATATAATTCAATTTTGACTCTGTGCATTTGCAGCTTTCAAGTCAATTTACAGTTGACAGATGTCTTTGCGCGTGCGTGCGTGCATGTGTGCGCGCACGCGCGCGCGAGTGTGTGTGTGTGTGTGTGTGTTTGCTTGTGTGCTTGTGTATGTGTGTATGTGTGTATGAGTGTGTGTGTGTGTGTGTCTGTGTGTGTGTGTGTGTGTGTGTGTGTGTGTGTGTGTGTGTGTGTGTTTTGTGTGTGTGTGTGTGTGTGTGTGTGTGTGTGTGTGTGTGTGTGTGTGTGTGTGTGTGTGTGTGTGTGTGTGTGTGTGGTGTGTGTGACACTACATGCATGTACAGAATTCCAAACAAGACTACGGTATAATCAGAGAAGCTAGCAGGAATCTTTTGCTGAAAGCTGGATTCTCCAAGAAAACTCGGAAGCCTAATGCACCATCATATAGCCTGGAATTTCCAGAAAATAATGCCAAGGAACAAGAAATGACAGATGTAAACTCCATAATGCAAATGTTATTTTAAAAAAGCAACGACAGAGAGAACGAGCAAGCGAGTGACAGACAGACAGACAGAAACAGACACAGAGATAGATAGATAGATAGATAGGTAGATAGATAGATAGATAGATAGATAGATAGATAGATAGATAGATAGATAGATAGATAGATAGATAGATAGATAGATAGATAGATAGGTAGGTAGGTAGGTAGGTAGGTAGGTAGGTAGGTAGGTAGGTAGGTAGGTAGACAGACAGACAGACAGACAGATAGACAGACAGACAGAAACATACATACATACATACATCCATGCATGCATGCATGCATACATACATATAATCATACATACATACAAAGATAGACAGATAGACACACAGGTAGACAGACAGACACACAGATAGACGCGCTTCGAATAGCTCTGTTATCTCAAAGAAATGCAGGGAATTTTCTGTTCATCCCCTCTCGGACAGAGTGGGGTTCTGCAGCTGGAGTCGTCGACGTTTCAGAGGACAACTGAAACCTGCTGAAGTGGAGAAGACAGCGTTACAGAGGACGACTGAATCCTGCTGAAGTGGATAGACAGCGTTACAGAGGACACTGAATCCTGCTGGAGTAAACGACGTTACACAGGACACCTGAAATATGCTAAAGTGGATAGACAGCGTTACAGAGGACACTGAAATATGCTGAAGTGGATAGACAGCGTTACAAAAGACGACTGAAATCTGCTGAAATTGAGTTAACCACTTTACAGAGGAAAACTGAATTCTACATAACTGGAGTAGACAACGTTACAGAGGACGACTGAAATCTGCTGAAGTGGATAAACAGCGTTACAGAGGACAACTGAAATCTGCTGAAGTGGAGTACACGACGTTACACAGGACGACTAAAGCCTGCTGAAGTGGAGAAGACAGCGTTACACAGGACGACTGAAACCTGCTCAAGTAGATAGACAGCGTTACATAGGACGACTGAATCCTGCTGAAGTGGAGAGGACAGCGTTACAGAGGACGACTGAATCCTGCTGAAGTGGAGAAGACAGCGTTACAGAGGACGACTGAAACCTGCTGAAGTGGAGAAGAAAGCGTTACAGAGGACGACTGAAACCTGCTCAAGTAGATAGACAGCGTTACATAGGACGACTGAATCCTGCTGAAGTGGAGAAGACAGCGTTACAGAGGAAAATGGAATCCTGCTGAAGTGGAGTAGACGACGTTACACATGACGACTGAAACCTGCTGAAGTGGATAGACAGCGTTACATAGGACGACTGAATCCTGCTGAAGTGTAGTAGACAACGTTACAGAGGACGACTGAAACCTGCTGAAGTGGAGAACACAGCGTTACACAGGACGACTGAAATCTGCTGAAGTGGATAGACAGCGTTACAGAGGACGACTGAATCCTGCTGAAGTCGTAGACCCAACCGCAGATAAAGATCAAGTTGTTTACTATAGGCTGCTTCCCTGGTTATTTCTCTGAGTTTGTGTGGTCTCCCTGTCTCTGTCTGTCTGTCTGTCTGTCTGTCAGTCTGTGTTTGACTGTTTGTCTGTGTCTCTGTCTGTCTGTCTGTCTGTCTGTCTGTCAGTGTGTCTGTGTCTCTGCCTGTCTGACTCTCTGTCTATGTCTCTGTCTGTCTGTTTGTCTGTGTCTCTGTCTGCCTGTGTCTCTGTCTGTCTGTGTCTCTGTCTGTCTGTGTCTGTCTGTCAGTCTGTCAGTCTGCTCTGTCTGTCAGTGTGTCTGTCTATCTGACTGTCTGTCTATCTGACTGTCTGTCTATCTGACTGTCTGTGTCTCTGTCTGTCTCCCTCTGCCTGTTTGTCTGTCTCTCTTTCTCTCTCTCTCTCTGTCTCTCTCTTTATGTCTCTCTTTCTCTCTCTCTGTCTCTCTCTTTATGTCTATCTTTCTCTCTCTTTCTCTTTCTCTCTCTCTCTCTCTCTCTCTCTCTCTCTCTCTCTCTCTCTCTCTCTCTCTCTCAATTATAGTTGTAATTCTATTATTGAAGTCCCTAATCAGGGAAATAGCAGGATAACAAAAAAGAGAGCGTAAATCCTCTGTAACCCTCGAAAATAATCATTGATTTATTTACTTAATTACGCGTTGATTTGTTCTTTCGTTCATTCATTAATTTTCTGTCTGTCTCTGTTTGTTTGTCTGTCTGTCTGACTTTAGGCCTCTCTCTCTCTCTCTCTCTCTCTCTCTCTCTCTCTCTCTCTCTCTCGCTCTCGCTCTCGCTCTCGCTCTCAATCTGTCTATCCTTCGGATGAGACTATAAACCGAGGCCCCGTGTGCGAACGCACGCACAACATCTTGCGCACACGTTAAATCCTGTTCCGCTTTTCGGAAGTGTAGGCCATTGTGTGCTGGTGGGAACGGATGATAAAATTTACAAAACCGCATACACACGGGGACTAGATGTAAAAAAGCACATGAGTGCTTATTCCATTATCCTCAATATAAAACAATAAATGAATAAATAAATAAATATCTATCTATCTACCTACATACCTATCAACCTACCTATCTGTCTATCTTTAAATCATTGCTTTAATTCAGTTATTAAAGTCTCTAATCAGGGCAAGGCAAGAAAAAAAAAGTAAGTACGAAAACGCTGATCTGTAACGCTTGAAAATAGATTGTTTGTTTGTTCATTCATTCATTCATTCATTCTCTCTCTCTCTCTCTCTCTCTCTCTCTCTCTCTCCTCTCTCTCTCTCTCTCTCTCTCTCTCTCTCTCTCCTCTCTCTCTCTTCTCTATCTGTCTATCTGTCTATCTGTCTATCTGTCTATCCGTCTATCTATCTATCTATCTATCTCTAGTATTCCGTCTCCTATTTTAGGGCCATCTGGTATCACTTAAAGTGGAAAGACGTTAAAATTGAAGACTGACTGACCGACTGACTGACTGACTGACTGACTGACTGACTGACTGACTGACTGACACACACACACACACACACACACACACACACACACACACATTCCTCTGAGATCAGGAAGACAAGTTTTACAAAACAACAGAATTATTAGATAGATTACTTTCCAAGAAAAAAAACGAATTTAAATGCACCAAACATCGAATACTTAAAGGTACTAACAGAAACGAACAAATTTACACAGAAAACAACGTTTAAAAAAAAGGACCCCCAAAAATGAACCTATGAAGAAAATAAATGCAAGTAACTAATTGTAACTTCTCCATCATTTTGAAAACGATTTATCAAAGATTCAATCACAACCAAATCTAGAAAATAATATGACAGCTTTTTGGACAGATTTTTGTTTAACGGGTATCGTCTATTTTCAAAGCTCTCTGTCTCTGCCTGTCTCTGTCTCTGTCTCTGTGTCTCTCTCTATCTCTCTCTGACTCTCTCTATCTCTCTCTCGGTCTCTCTCTATCTCTCTCTGTCTCTCTCTGTCTCTCTCTGTCTCTAAATGTCCCAATCCATTCGTCAAATACTGTACTATATGGAGAAACGGGAATATATCCTTTAAACATCAGAACGTCTGTTAAGTGTATTAAATACTGGCTAAAACTACTGAAACTTCCAGGGTCACGTTTATGTAGGCAGTCTTATGACATGATGGTTATACAAATGGAGCTGGGTAAGAAGAATTGGGCATATCAAGTTAAAAAGTTTTTATCAGAACATGGTTTTGGAATCGTGTGGTTGTCTCAGGAAGTAGGTAGCGAGCATGGGTTTATTTCTGAATTGAAAGACAGACTCATTTGTTCATTTAAACAAAATTGGCACTCGGACATGGAAAGTAAAGATAAATACTGCTGGGTTTTTTCGTTTAAGTGTGCTTTTCAAGCTGAAAAGTATCTTCGAATAGTCACTGACAAATGGCATCGACTAATTTATGCAAGATTTCGACTAAGAGCACTCGGCTTCAATGCAAACAAAAGATGGTTTCAACCTGAGACGTCCACACAGTTCCCATGCCCTATGTGTGGTCATATTCTTGATGATGAAGTGCATTTCCTGTTTCATTGTCAATCATATGTTTCCATACGTGAAAACTGTGGTGTTCTCAATCTAGAAGCTTTCCGAAGGCAAGATATTTTTTCTATCTTATCGTCCGATGATGATATTGTGATCAAATCGGTTGCAAAGTTTATTGCTGAAGCACTGAAATTAAGACAATTACAGCTAAGTTCCAATTAGCTTAACATTTGTGACTAAACTAAAGTAACATTTATATTATGTAAACTCCAGCATTTTGTGAAACACATAAAGAAACATTTATAATTACGCTGTAGTCTCCAGCAAGAATATTTTTTGAAAATTTCACATACAATGTCAATGGATGGTCTAATATAGCATTCTAGAATGTTCTTTTCATTATTTTAGTTATTGCTTATTGGTTTTTATTGTTCATCCTTGTTATTACTTTGTGTTCATTTTGAAACTGAGTTTACGTCACAGCTTAAAGTCGTATCCGTTCATAAGAGCTCATTTTTGGTTTTTTGGTTTTCGTTACGTTAATGCATCATGTGATTTTTCTTGTATTTATTTGTATTTACAAAAGAAAGTCGTGTATAACCCCCCTTGTCAATAGGCCACTTTGGGCAATGACAATAAATTGGTCAAAGCGTCAAAGCGTCAAAGCGTCAAACCGTCTCTATCTCTCTCTCTCTATCTCTTTGTCTGTCTGTCTGTCTGTCTGTCTGTCTGTCTGTCTGTCTCTCTCTCTCTCTCTCTCTCTCTCTCTCTCTCTCTCTCTCTCTCTCTCCTCTCCTCTCTCTCTCTCTCTCTCTGCGGGATGTATAGTGCCAGGTCTTCTCCTGTGCTTGTAACTCTGCAGGAGGTCTGCCCGCTGGCCTCAGCCGACACATTCCTACTTCAGAGCAGCTCATTTCATTGTGCATGTTGCATGCTGGGTTTTGTTCGCGTTTTCGTCACCCACCGAACGCTGACATGAATCATAGGGTCTTTAACGTGCATAATTTTTTTTCTGTATTTGTATATACACGAAGGGAATTTATGGCATGTGCAGGTCTGCAACTGAAGTTGTCTAACTCCCTTGCCATGGTACCATTGTTATGCTTGCTTGGTTATGACTCCACTCTCCCCAAAAAGTCTTTCGGATGAGACTATAAACCGAGGCCCCGTGTGCGAACGCACGCACAACATCTTGCGCACACGTTAAATCCTGTTCCGCTTTTCGTAAGAGTAGGCCATTGTGTGCCGGTGGGAACAGATGACAGAATTTACAAAACCGAATACACACGGGGATTGGATGTAAAACAGCACAAAAGTGCTTATTCCATTATCCTCGATATAAAAAAATAAAATAAATAAAATAAATAAATAAATACTTTGTTGGTTTGTAACATCAGTTACAGCATTCATTCCAAAATGTGATTGAAGCAAAATCGAGAAAGGTGATTAATTGATTCGTTACAGTTGGAACTGTCTTGAAAAGAAAATCAATATATTGTCATATGAACACATGGGGAAGATGCCGGAGGCCTGTCAGTATAACTAGCATCCCGACCTTCTAGAAATTATGTGCTAGAAATTTCCTCTTTTCTATCACTCTCTTTGTTTCTTCCTTGTTCCTTTACTTTCCTGTCACCTCCCCCTTGTCTATTTTCTGCCTTCTTGGTCCATTCTCTTGCCTTTTTTCCCAGAAACACAAAAGGTAGCAATGCTCTCAATTATCGAAGTCGGATCCGCTGGGCCTGACTTGTCAGGCGCTTAACGGCAGCGTGTCGCGTTTTCGCTCATATAACAAAGAATAATAGTTGCTGTCTGAGTGTTCGACGAAGAAGAAGGTATGAACATATGTCTACAAACTGCCAAAATTGCTCATCAGTTCAATGTTTTGTGTGTTAGGGCACATTATTTCTTGTTGCTCGTGTCACCAATTTCTGTGTAATATAATCATATTTCTTTATCAAATAAACTCATACAGCACAACATCCTGTAGGAGTTAAACCATACTATATAAACCGAGATCCTGTGTGAGAACGCACGCAGAACATCTTGGGCGCACACAGGTTAAAACCTTTTCCGCTTTTCGGAAGAGTTTAGGGCATTGTGTGCCGGTGGCAACGGATAACAAAACTTTCAAAACCTCATACACATGGGGACTGGATTTCTTTTTTAAAAGCACATGAGTGCTTATTCCACTTATTCCACTATTCTCCAAAATAAAAGAAGAAATAACTTAATAAATATACCATAAGATGTGGTTAAAACTGCTGCACACACACACACACACACACACACACACACACACTCGCGCGAGCGCGCGACCACGCACGCACGCACACACGCGCACGCACGCACGCACGCACGCACGCATGCACGCATGCATGGGGATGGGGTAGCCTGGTGGTTAGAGTGATGCATTCCTGATCTGCTGACCCGGGTTCGATTCTCGTTCAAGAGGATTTTTCCTCTGGAGTTAACATCGGTGCCGACTCCACTCTCCCCGAAAGTCCATGGGATGAGACAATAAACCGAGGCCCCGTGTGCGAACGCACGCAGAACATCTTGCGCACACGTTAAAACCCGTTCCGCTTTTCGGAAGAGTAGGCTTTCGTGTGGCGGTGGGAACGGATAACAAAATTTACAAAACTGAACTGCATACACACGGGGACTGGTTGAAAAAAGCACATGAGTGCTTATTCCATTATTCTCGAAATAAAAGAAGAAATTTTTTTTTAATAAATAAATACACCAGATGTGGTCAAAACTGCTGCACACACACTCACATACACACATATACAACACACACATATATACAACACACACATATACAACACACACATATACAACACACACATATACAACACACACTACAACACACACACACACTCACATACACACATATACAACACACACATACAACACACACACACACACTCACATATACACACATACACACCCCACACACACTCACATACACACACATACAACACACACCACAACACACACACACTCACATACACACACATACAACACACACACACTCACATACACACATATACATACACACACATACAACACACACACTCACATACACTCACATAACACACACGCACATACAACACACACACACATACAACACACACACACACACACACACACACACACACACAATCAAAGTCATGACAGACTATCCGCCATGTCTCCAGAGTTCCTTTCAACAGCAACAACAAAAACAACAACAGAAACAACAACAGCAGCAACAACAACAACAAAACAATTATGTCATGAAGATCCAGTGTCTGTAGTCAGCGAGCTGCTGTCATTCAAACAGAAAATGGAGATTACAGGTCGGGATGATGTGATGATTGGAAGCGACAGAAGGAGGCCATAGTGCGCTGTCATTGGTGCCCTGAAGAGATCGGAATGGGAGCATCACGTTTCAAGGCATTCCCGATTACTCCCCTTCGCCTGCCTCACCCTCCCCTAACCCCTCCCCTCCCCCTCCCTCTCTTCCATCTGCCCCATCGCCACTCCCCTCCCACCCCTACCCCAACCACAGCACCCACACTTGTCCTCTTTTGTCTAGGTCTTCATCCTCTTCCTCCTCCTCCTCCTTCTCCTCCTCCTCCTCCTCCCTCTCCTCCTCCTCCTGCATCTTCTCATTCTTCTTTTACACAATCCTTCTCTTTTTTTCTTTTTCTGCTGCTTCTTCTTCTTTGCAATTCCTCTTCTTTGCAAAATTCTTCTTCTTTGCAATTCTTCTTCTTCGCAATTCTTCTTCTTCGCAATTCTTCTTCTTCTTTGCAATTCTTCTTCTTTGCAATTCTTCTTCGTAATTCTTCGCAATTCTTCTTCGCAATTATTTGCAATTCTTCCTCTTCGCAAGTCTTCTTCTTGGCAATTCTTCTTCTTTGCAATTCTTCTTCGCAATTCTTCTTCTTCGTTGCTCTGCTTCTTTTCCTTCGTCGCAATTCTTCTTCTTTTCTTCTTCGCAATTCTGCGCAATTCTTCTTCGCAATCCGCAATTATTATTCTTCGCAATCCTTCTTCGTAAGTCTCCGTCTGTATGCGGTTTTGTCAATTTTGTCATCTGTTCCCACCGGCACACAATGGCCTACTCTTACGAAAAGCGGAACAGGATTTAACGTGTTGCGCAAGATGTCCTGCGTGCGTTCGCACACGGGGCCTCGGTTTCTAGCCTCAACCGAAGGACTTTCGGGGGAGAGTGGAGTCTGCACTGATGTTAACTCCAGGGGGAAAATATCCCCTTGAATGGGAATCGAACCTGGGTCGTCAAATTGCGAGCGCAATGCTCTAACCACTAGGCTATCCAGAGATCCTTCTCTCTCTCTCCTCTTCTCACAAACAGATCAACAGACACCTCATGACAAGGCATCGGGTTCGCCAGTGAAGCCGAGAGACGTTCGTTCGTTCGTTACTCAATGCCTCATGACAGACAGCCAAACTCCATTCCAGCAGTCTGTCTGCACTCTACGGATGAGCGGCTAAAGCCAACCACGACAAATACCGAATTAGGTCTTCCAGTTCTTGCGATTCATCTTGAGGTTTTTGTTTTGTTTTGTTGTTTTGTTTTTGTTCTTGTTGTTTTGCTGCAAATAGAAGAAGATTCCATTGTTATTATTCTTATCTTCTCCTTTCAAAGTGTGTGTGTGTGTGTGTGTGTGTGTGGTGTGTGTGTGGGTGTGTGTGTGTGTGTGTGTGTGTGTGTGGTTGTGTGTGTGTGGTGTGTGTGTGTGTGTGTGTGTGTGTGTGTGTGTGTGTGTGTGTGTGTATGTGTGTGTGTGTGTGTGTGTGTGTGGGGGCGGGCGGGGGGAGGGGGAAGGGGGCATCGTGGCTTTAGAGTACTCAAAGAAAAGTTACCTTCATGGACTGGGGGACGGGATAGCCTAGTGGTTAGAACATTGTGCTCGCAATCTGACGACCCGGGTTCGATTCCCGTTCAAGGGGATATTTTCCCCTGGAGTTAACGTCAGTGCAGACTCCACTCTCCCCCAAAGTCCTTCGGATGAGACTATAAACCGAGGCCCCGTGTGCGAACCCACGCAGAACATCTCGCGCTTAAATCCTGTTCCGCTTTTCGTAAGAGTAGGCCATTGTGTGCCGGTGAGAACAGATGACAGAATTTACAAAACCGCATACACACGGGGACTGGATGTTTTTTTAAAAAAAGCACGTAATTGCTTATTCCATTATCCTCGATATAAAAGAATGAAATAAAATAAAGAAAAAAGAATGAACTACTGAGGACAGGCCAGTCAGAAGTAACCAAGTGCGGTTACTCTGTAAGTTCTCGTTTCTTTCAAGGGAAAGCACTCTCTAGGATAGACCTGGCACCGAGGAGCATGCAGCATTTGTTAGTTTTTAAGCTGAAAGGCTCCAACCACGATGGAAAAAGAAAAAAAAACCTCAACCAAAGTAGATATGATTACAGCTTATCTATCGATGTTGCAGATCACCTGTGTGTGTGTGTGTGTGTGTGTGTGTGTGTGCGTGTGCGTGTGTGTGTGTGTGTGTGTTCTTTTTACACTTTGTATCCGTGTGTCCGTAGATAGAAAATAAAGAGTTACAGAGAAAATCCTTTGACGTCGGTTTCACAGTTGTACCTGTTGGCTTTGGTTTACAGATCAACTCAGCAAAGCCTATTCACTGTTGGTTACATTTGAATCCTTTGGTATTGGCTTACACGTAGTGATGGTTTGGTGATAGTACAGTCCCTTAAATCGGATGGCTTCGCTGGGGCTCTAGTATAACCACACTAACCAGAAGATAAAGCCATTGCTGTCAGTTTGAAACCTGACTGGGTCCACATTATTCGGTACTTTTATTGATCCCGCATGCTGCGATTAGTCACCGAGCTGCAGCTTTCAGCTAAAGGCCTTTTGCAATTCTCCCTCTCCTCCCCCCCCCCCCCCCCCCCACTCCCCCTCCCCACCAAAAGGGCTTGAAACAGCACTTTCGCCAACGGCGCTACCACCACACGCCACCCCTAGAATACAGCTGGTTTTGGTGGTAGAATTTAGTTGGTTTTGGTGGTACAATTTAGTTGGTTTTGGTGGTAGAATTTAGTTGGTTTTGGTGGTACAATTTAGTTGGTTTTGGTGGTAGAATTTAGCTGGTTTTGGTGGTACAATTTAGTTGGTTTTGGTGGTAGAATTTAGCTGGTTTTGGTGGTACAATTTAGTTGGTTTTGGTGGTACAATTTAGTTGGTTTTGGTGGTACAATTTAGCTGGTTTTGGTGGTACAATTTAGCTGGTTTTGGTGGTACAATTTAACTGGTTTGGGTGGTACAATTTAGCTGGTTTTGGTGGTACAATTTAGTTGGTTTTGTTAGTACAATAAACCAATCAAAAAAAATTGTTTGGGAAAAACGAATAAATGTATAGTTAAATTAACGAAGTCCCAACTTGGCTTCCATAATAATTTGTAAACTGTGTTACAAGAAACAGACTATACTTTCTTTTTGGGGGGCGGGGTGGGGGGGGGGGGGGGGGAAAATGGGACACGGGTAGGGGAATGGGAGATGGGGGGCATGGACAGCAAATGAAGGTTGAAGGTGCTGAGCTGAACTTCGCTGACACATTTTCCACGCTGTTTGTCCCAAAAAAAAAAAAAGTTGGCAGTTTGGGTGACATTTCTGAGGAAAGCCAGTGGTGATTTCCCTGGAGGCCAGCCACAGTGCAGCATCCTCGCATCGTCTTCCACACTTGCTGTCTGGTTGTCAGCCAGCCCCTGTGCAGGGTTTTTCCAGCAGTCGGTTCAGCAGGTACCACCACCAGCAGCCTGCCAGTAGTATTTGTGTAGTCCGTGGTTCGTTTTTGTTTGTTTGTTTGTTTTTGTTTTGTTTCATGTCCATTCACTACTTGCTGATAAGGACACACCCGCATTATTATTTTTATTATTATTATTATTATCATTATTATTATTATTATTATTATTATTATTATTATTAACATCATTATTATTTATTATTATTATTAGAAGAAGAAGAAGAAGAAGAAGAAGAAGAAGAAGAAGAAGAAGAAGAATGTATGAAATTTATATAGCGCTGAATGTTGTAAAGCAGCAAATCAAAGCGCTCAGATGACTTCTTTTTTTTATATCGAGAATAATGGAATAAGCACTCGTGTGCTTTTTTACATCCAGTCCCCGTGTGTATGCGGTTTTGTCAATTTTGTCATCTGTTCCCACCGGCACACAATGGCCTACTCTTTCGAAAAGCGAAACAGGATTTAACGTGTGCGCAAGATGTTCTGCATGCGTTCGCACACAGTCTCAAACCAACATCTCTCTCTCTCTCCCTCTCTTAATAAAATTTAATAAAATCGAAGAAATCTCAACTCTTATCACTAACAAAGGCAATCCATTTCACATACTAGGGCTATCTGAGTCGAGACTTTCAGACCACATATTGGACACTGATATTTATATTCCAGGATATAAAATCCTGCGTAAAGATCAACAAAACCCCAAAGAAACAGGAATCCTAATTTATATTAGTGAGTCCATAACCTTCAAGCGTCTTCTCCATTTAGAACATTATGGTGTAGAATCCATATGGATTGAGATTTCTATAAAAGGTGCCCAACCTATTGTAATTGGGATCTGCTATAGGAATCCAACAGAAAGAAAAAACTGGACTGACAAATTTTGACTCCATGATGAATACAGTCCTATTAGAATCAAGTGAAATAATCTTATTAGGAGACTTTAAATATCGATCTAACAAAAGTATAAAATCAATGGACCCAATTAATAAATTCATACAACCTCCACCAACTAATTAATTCACCCACGAGAGTCACACCAAACTCAAGCACAATAATTGACCATATCTATATATCTAACCCCAACAACATTGTCGAAACTTGTATCCCAGTCTATCACTGTAGCGATCACTACCCAGTCTGTATCACGTGGTCAAAAAAACAAACAAAAATCCCCAAACCTGGCCACAAAACTATAACATATCGTTCCTTTGCTAAATTTGATGAGAATCTTTTCTTATCAGATTTAAGTAACTCCATTCTTTCGGAAACATTCAACATTACTGATCCAGACTTAGCCATAGAATTTTGGATAAACACTTTTACTGCTATTTACAACAAACATGCCCCACTAAAAATCATTAGAATCAAATATACCCCCAAACCACCTTGGCTCACTAAGGAACTAGAAGAAGCATGCTATCTTAGAGACCTTTTAAAAGAACATAAATATTATGAAGAGTCAAAAAAATTAAGAAATGCCATAAACTCACAAAAACGGCGAGAAAAAAAGAAATATTTCCAAGACTTACTATCCACCAAACAAAACCCAAAGACTGTATGGCGAGCCATAAATCAAATAACTAACAAACAAGCATCTTCCAAAACAAATGTAATCAAAGACGTTACTGCTGAACAACTTAACAATCATTTCATTAATGTCTCTACTAACATTATTAAAAATGATAAATCAAAGTCCAATAAACTCAATGAACTAAAACAATACTTGAAAGGAAAGCATACTCCTTCAAAACTTCACATTCCATTTTTGTCTGTTCTTGAGGTCTATGGTTATCTAACTCACCTCAAACAATCAAGAACGCGTGGTCTTGATGGAATAGACAGCAGAATATTGAAGCTATCAGCTCCAGTTATCACAGACACACTAACATATATACTTAACCTTTGTCTTGAAAAAAACCATTTCCCCAATGCCTTCAAAACAGCTAAAGTAATCCCCATCTACAAATCTGGTGACACTTCAGACCCCTCAAACTATAGACCAATTTCCATCATATCTATCTATCTATCTATCTGTCCCGTAGTCTGACGACCCTTGGAACAACATATAAACAAACACATAGTCCGTCATTTAGATAATACCAACTTAATTCACCCTAATCAGTCTGGATTTAGACAAAATCACTCATGTCATACTGCACTGATTAGCCTCGTAGACAACTGGCTATCAAACATTAATGACAATAAATTTTGTGGAGTACTATTTGTAGATCTCAAAAAAGCTTTTGACACAATTGACCACACACTTCTCATAAAAAAACTAAACCTGTACCATTTCTCTACAAATACCTTACAACTACTTGCTTCCTATCTAGAAAACAGGCAACAGTGTGTCTCAATAGGCACAACTACATCCACACTACAAGCCATCAATTATGGAGTACCACAAGGATCCATACTAGGACCTATTCTCTTCTCACTATACATAAACGACCTACCTCTCCACATCAAATCCAAATGCGAACTATTTGCTGATGACACAACTATTCATACGAGCCACAATAATCCTATCTCTCTAGCAAAAGCATTACAAAAAAGTGTTGATCAGCTTATTGAATGGACCGAACTAAACCATATGTCTATACACCCCAAAAAACAAAATGCATGCTTATTACCACTAGACAAAAGCGTCAAAACTTAACCCACAAACTTACTCCCATCAAAATTAGAAAGGAAGTAATTGAACAAACCCATCACCACAAGGTTTTAGGGGTAACAATTGATGAAAATCTCAGTTGGTTCTGCCACATATCTCAACTATGCAAATACATGTCCCAAAGAGTATACCAACTTTCTAAAATCAAGCACTTTCTTGACTTTCATTCAAGGAAACTATTCTTCCAATCTTATATACAATCCTCAATAGACTATGCTTCTACCCTATGGGATTCTGCTAGTGCAAACACTATGAAACCGTTACTGAGTCTGTACAAACGTGCTCTCAAACTGGTCCTTTTAAAAAAGACAAGCTTACTAGAAGCTGACTATACTCAATTACATATTCTCCCCTTACGCCAACGACTAAAATATAACAAAGGAGTCATGATGTTCAAGATCATGACAGGAACTGTTCCATCATACTTAAAAGACAAATTCCCCCTAAACCAATCCAGAAATACTATAAAGCCCAGTGTCCCTATTCCGAGAATAGACTTATTCAAATCTAGTCTACTTTACTCAGGCCCTATGCTGTGGAACTCCCTTCCAGATTCAGTTAAACAACATCAATCAATAACAATCTACAAAACTCAATTATCAACTCACTTGATACATCAACAATAACAAACCACAGTCCATAGCCTTAAAGCAAAGTTGCATATCCTCCCTTACCTATCTGCCTTTTCCATCCTACCTATCTGCCCTTCCCTTTCCCTTCACCTGTATGTATGTCAGACTGTTGTCCTCTCTCTCTCTCTACTCATCTCTCTCTCTCTCTCTCTCTCTCTCTCTCTCTCTCCCTCTCTCTCTCTCTCTCTCTCTCCTCTCTCTCTCTCTCTCCCCCCCCCCTTTCAAATGTTCATTGTTGTTGAGAAAATGAGTTTAGCAAAGTGTAAGCTTTTTTTTTTTTTTTTTTTTTTTTGGAAAATACATTTTTTTTTTTTTTTTTTTTTTAAACTACACTTTAGTTATAAGAAATATATCTATCATAACAATAATATGTGTTAATCTGTACGAGTATAATGAAATAGAGTATTGACAGTGATGATCTGCTGTTTTGAGAATGATATTCAGTAATTTTTTTTTCCTATGTCTTATTTGTCTTGTTTGTTTACAAACAAAAAGCATAAATCTTTAACACACACACACACACACACACACACACACAAACACACACCACCTTCTCCCACTCTCTCTCATTCCTCCCCCCCCCCCCCCCCCCCCATCTCTCTCTCTTACTTACAATGTATGTTCATTTCTATGACTTTAGCGATTTTTTTTTCTCCTTATGCTGAAGTGTATTGACGTTGGGCTTTTCTCTTTTCATGGCGTTCAATTTGTACAAGTATATTCGAAAAGACATATTGATTGTTATTAATATTATTATTGTGTGTGTGTGTGTGTGTGTGTGGTGTGTGTGTGTGGTGTGTGTGATAGTGTGTTGTGTGTGTGTTGTGTGTGTGTGTGTGTGTGAAGGGGGGAACGGTGCTGTCTTTTAATTGTTGGGTTTTTTTGTTTGTTTGTTTGTTTGTTTGTTTTGGTTTTTGGGTTTTTTGTTTTTTTTTTCCTTTTTTTCTCATTTGTTTGTTTGATGTTGTTGTTTTTTTCTTCTTTTTTGTTTGTTTATTTGGAAGGGTGTTTTTTGTCTGCTTTTTTGTTGTTGTTGTTGTTGTTGTTTTGGTTGTTTTTTCTGGGGTTTTTTTCTCTTTTTCTTTTTTTTGTTTGTTTGCTTTTTTTTTTTTCTTTTCTTTTGGGGGGGGGGGGGGGGGGGTTTCTGGGGTATGTTTTGTCTTTTGCTCGTCTGGGGTTGTTTGTTTGTTTGTTTGTTTGTTTGTTTTTTCTTCTTCTCTCTTTTTCTTTAAAAAAAAGTTTTTTCCTTTTGCTTCTTCTGCTTGAAAGTATGAGTACTGAGTGCATTTATAAATGTGACCCCATGGGCGGGGACTGGATGTAAAAAAGAACATGAATACTTATTCATTATCCTGGAAAAAAAAGAATTTGTTTCTATTACTTACAATGTGTAGATGTTCTTTTTATGACTTTATTGGCTTTTTCCCCCTCTTTATTATGAGAGTGTATGGGTATTGCACTTATTTTATCCCACGACATTCAGTTTGCATGAGCATAATTAAAAAGTGTTTGTGTTAATCGTGTGCTATGTGAGTATTACATATTTAGTATTATCCCTGAAACACCCCCCCACCCCACCCCCACACACACACACTCAAACACACACACCACACTCACACACACACACACACACACACACACACCACACACGCTCAAACACACACCACACACACACACACACACACAACACACCACACATACACTCACACACTCACTCACTCACCCACCCATATTCTCTCCCTAAACGACTGTATAGTTTTAAATTTTCTTCTTGGTTTGTTTCTTGTTTTTATTGTGTGGATGTATGGGTATTAAATTTATTTCACTATCATGACATATAATTTGAAACGAGTATAATCTAAAATGAGTGTTGATGGGATCGCATACTGTTTTGGGATTTACATATTGGATATTATCTCTGAAATACACACACACGCACACTCTCTGTCTCTCTGTCTCTGTCTCTCTCTCTCTCTCACCTTTTATCGTCCTGCTTATAGTCATAGTCTATCCTGATGAAGGATTCATATTTTTATACTTTCAATACTTTATTGGACTTGCCTCTGTACTTAAGTTTTAATGAGTGCCCTATTTCAATATCTTATAATTATGTGTAACAAGTATGTGTACCATTTGACAATGTGTAGATGTTTATCTTTATGACTTATTAAGTTTTGGTTGTGTTATTCTTCTTGGCTTTGTTGTTGCTCTTGCTCCTGTTGTTGTTGTTTGTCTGTTTTTCTCTTTTTTATCATCTTTTGTTGGTTTGGTTTCTCCTTCTCTTTTGTTGTTTGTTTGTTTTGGTTAGGGTTTTTTGGGGGTGGGGGCAGGGTGGGGTATTTCTTAGGATTTTTCTTTAATTGCTTGCTTTGGGGGGGGGGGAGGGTTGTTGGGGGGGAGCTGTTTTGAAAGGGTTATTTCCCCTTGTTTTTATTGTGAGACTGTATAAGTATTGGGTTAATTATTATTAAGATGTATCCCTAACGGGCGGGGACTGGATGTAAAAAAGCACATGTGTGCTTATTCATTATCCTCGAAATAAAAGAATTTGTCATTTGTCATTGTCATTGTCATTGTCCCTCTCCCTCCCCTCTCTCTCTCTCTCTCTCTCTCTCTCTCTCTCTTCTCTCTCCTCTCTCTCTCTCTCTCTCTCTCCTCTCTCTCTCCATCTAATATGTATGTATATTTATATTCTCACAACTATCTACAGTAGAGGTCTTACTGGGGAAGAATAATTATATAACCTCAGCAACTGATGTTATGAACTGCTGAGAGTCGTATAAAAATTTCTTGAACAGTGGCATATTTTTTTTATGAATATCTATTCCTGTCCTTTTAAACATGTCAGTATGGATTTGGCAATCAAACAATAAATGGTGGATTGAAAAAGATTGTAGTCCATGAGCGTGTGTTTCTGTGGCTAAGTTAATACGCTGGTTCGAGTTATTCAAGACAAGCCAAAACCACGTTAATTTTGTTTCTTTTCTTTCATTTCAAAGATAACGGGAACAAGTACTCATGTGCTTTTTTTTACATCCAGTCCCCGTGTGTATGCAGTTTTGTAGATTTTTTATCATCCTTTCCCACCGGCACACAATGGCCTACTCTTCCGAAAAGCGGAACGGGTTTTAACGTGCAAACAAAAGATGTTCTGCGTGCGTTCGCACACGGGGCCTCAGTTTATAGTCTCATCAGAAGGAGTTTTGGGGAGAGTGGAGTCGGCACTGATGTTAACTCCAGAGCAAAAAATCCACTTGAACGAGATTCGAACCCGGGTCAGCAGATCACGAATACGTCACTCTAACCACCAGGCTATCCCTCCTGTCCCCCAGTCCATGAAGGGCAGTTACAGTCAGCATTTTCTTCTGACTATTTTACGCAGTATTCATTCCTTCGTGTTCATTTTCAGTCACGGTGGATTTTCTCTGTGCGAAATTCGGGCTATTCTCCCCCCCCCCCGGGGAGAGGGCGTCGCCACAAACAAGAGCAGCGCCACCCATTTTTTTCTTTTCCTGTCTGCATTTGTAGTTGTCACCCTGACAGAGTGGCTATTTTTCTAACAGATTTTTGCGAGGGATAACTCTCTTGTTTGCGTGAGGTTCTTTTACCGTGCGCTAAATTCGCGTTGCACGCGGTTTATCGTTTCATCAGAAAGACTAGCACCCAGACCACCACTCTCGGGTCTAGCGGATGGGAGGCGGGGCGGGGTGGGGGGGTTGTTGTTGTTATCCCCCCTTCCCCCCCCTCTCACCCCTGCTTCCAAAAGAAGAGCATGGGAGTCATTTCGTTGTCCTTAGTTTACCAGACTTGAGATCCAAAAATAAAACCCCCAACAGTTATAGAAACAAAAATAAAGAGAGGCAAAGGAATAAGTTGGGTCTTTTGGTTAGGAATATCTTCAGTTGAATGATGATAGCAAGATTATGAACACTCACTATAAAAAGCGCTTAGGGTTGATTTTTATTTCACAGTTTCTCGGAGGCTCTCTCCTCTCTCTCTCTCTCTCTCTCTTTTCTCTCTCTCTCTCTTCTCTCTCTCTCTCATCTCTCTCCTCTTTCCTCTCTCTTCTCTCTTCTCTCTCTCTCTCTCTCTCTCTCTCTCTCTCTCTCTCTCTCTCCTCTCCCTCTCTCTCTCTCCCCCCCCCCTTTTTTCTCTCTCTCTCTCTCTCTCTTCTCTTCTGTAGACAGTTATTTACCTAGTTCTTGCAAAGGAGCCGGCTGCCCTTTGAATCTCAGCATATCTGATGCTCTCAGTTCCGCCCATGGTTATTGGAAAATGATCTACGGTTCAATGCCTTACTGCACCGTACACGCGTATGTACAGCATGCACGCACATACACACCCCATGACTCACACACAACGCACACACAAAACACACACACACACACACACACACACACACACACAAAACACACACACAGACGGGAAGTAGACGGGATAGCCTGGTGGTTAGCGTGATGCGCTCGTGATCTGCTGACCCCGAGTTCGATTCCCGTTCAAGGGGATTTTTCCTCTGGAATTAACATCAGTGACAACTCCCATGTTCTCAAAAACAAAAAAAAAGTCCTTCAGATAAGACTATGAACCGAGGTCCCGTGTGCAAACGCACGCAGAGCATCTTGCGCACACGTTAAAATCAGTTCCGCTTTTCGGAAGAGTAGGCCATTGTGTGCCGGTGGGAACGGATGACAAAATTTACACAACTGTATACACACGGGGAGTGGATGGGGGGGAAAAGCACATGAGTGTTTATTCCATTATCCTCGAAATAAAAGAATAAAATAAAAATAGAATAATACACACACAAACACACACACACACAACCCCACACACACCCCACACACACACACACACAAACACATACAGGTGGACATGGCCTTCTTATCATTTTTCACTCTGGCGGCTACAGATTCCAACTGCAAATGGATTAACGATCTTCCAAGTCTCGCATTATGTGCAGACCAGCTGTTGCCCTCTCCTTTTCAAACAGATAAGCATGCAAGCCATGATCGAGAATTCAGCAATGCATTTTGTTGCTTGATGAGTTCAACAAGAAGAAGAAGAAGAAGAAGAAGAAGAAGAAGAAGAAGAAGAAGAAGAAGAAGAAGAAGAAGAAGAAGAAGAAGAAGAAAAGAAGAAGAAGAAGAAGAGGAGGAGGAAGAAGAAGAAGAAGAAGAAGAAGAAGAAGAAGAAGAAGAAGAAGAAGAAGAAGAAGAAGAACAAGAACAAGAACAAGAAAAGAAGACAAGAACAAGAACAAGAAGAACAAGAAGAACAAGAACAAGAAGAAGAAGAAGAAGAACACAACAACAACAACAACAACAAACAACAACATCAACAACAACAACAACAGCAACAACAACAACAACAACAACAAGAACAATAACAAGAACAACAACAACAATCATTTTATTTGCGTTTGCCCCACCCACCCACCCACCCAACCCCCCACCCACTCATCCACCCAACCAGCGCCACCCTTCTCACCCTCCGTTCCCCACTTCATCCCACCCCCACCACCCCAACCTATACTACCTAAGTAATCACACCTTTTGAACTGCAACAACCCCCAACCCCACCCCCACCCCACACCCATCGCCACCCCACCACCACCACCCCAATTCCTTATGCCACAAGACTTTTACATCTTTTGATGTTACCGCTATCTATCAAGAGAGAGAGAGAGAGAGAGAGAGAGAGAGAGAGAGAGAGAGAGAGAGAGAGAGAGAGAGAGAGAGAGAGGAGAGAGAGAGGAGAGAGAGAGAGAGAGAGAGAGGGAAAAAAAAACTGGCAGGAAAGTGTCAAGTGAGCTTGTCAAATTATTGTTCGTCTGCTGTGTTCTGAAAAGTCAGGGAGCCTGCAATCATCGTTAGCGTGAAGACTGACGTCTGCTGGACAACTGAGCTGTCATTAGTCTTCATGTCTGGCCATCCAGTGATCTTTGAGATCGCTTCCTTCCTTCCTTCCTTCCTTCCTTTCTTCTTTTCTTTCTTGCTTCCTTCTTTGCTTCCTGTCTTATTTCTTTTCTTACTTTCTTCTTTCCTTCGTTCCTTCCTTCCTTTCTTCCTTCCTTTCTTTCTTTCTTCCTGTCTTCCTTTCTTCTTTCCTTCCTTCCTTCCTTCCTTTCTTCCTTCCTTTCTTTCTTTCTTCCTGTCTTCCTTTCTTCTTTCCTTCCTTCCTTCCTTCCTTCCTTCCTTCCTTTCTTTCTTTCTTCCTGTCTTCCTTTCTTCTCTCCTTCCTTCCTTTCTTCCTTCCTTTCTTCCTTGCTTCCTTTCTTCCTTGCTTCTTTCCTTCTCTCCTTTCTTTCTTTCTCCTTCCTTTCTTCCTTTCTTTCTTTCTTTTTTCCTTTCCTTCATTCTTCCTTCCTTCCTTCCTTTCGTCTTTCCTTTCTTCCTTCTTTTCATCCTTCCTTCCTTCATTCCTTTCTTTCATCCTTCCTGTCTTCCTTCATTCTTTCATTCCTTTCTTCGTTCCTTTCATCCTTCCTTTATTCCTTCCTTTCTTCCTCCTTCCTTTCTTCCTTGCTTCTTTGCTTCCTTCATTCTTTCCTTCCTTCCTTCCTTTCTTCCTTGTGCGTGCGTGTGTGTGTGTGTGTGTGTGTGTGTGTGTTGTGTGTGTGTGTGTGTGTGTGTGTGTGAGAGAGAGAGAGAGAGAGAAGAGAGAGAGAGAGAGAGAGAGAGAGAGAGAGAGAGAGAGAGAGAGAGAAAACTAGGGGATCACTGGGTCTGCATAAGAACTTTAATTTCGTGCCAACGGACGTGTGTGTGTGTTTGTGTGTGTGTGGTGCGTGCGTGCGTGCGTGCGTGCGTGCGTGCGTGCGTGCGTGCGTGCGTGTGTGGTGTGTGTGTGTGTGTGTGTGTGTGTGTGTGTGTGTGTGTGTGTGTGTGTGTGTGTGTGTGTTGTGTGTGTGTGTGAAACTAGGGGATCACTGGGTCTGCATAAGAACTTAAATTTCGTGCCAACGGACTGTGTGTGTGTGTGTGTGTGTGTGTGTGTGTGTGTGTGTGTGTGTGTGTGTGTGTGTGTGTGTGGTGTGTTGTGTGGTGTGTGTGTGTGTGTGTGTGTGTGTGTGTGTGTGTGTGTGTGTGTGTGTGTGTGTGTGTGTGTGTGTGTGTAAGGGGGTCTGTGTCTGTGCATACGTGCGTGTGCGACTAGGATCACTGGGTCTGCATGAGAGTGTGTCTGTGTCTGTGTCTGTGTGTCTGTCTCTGTCTGTCTGTCTGTCTGTCTGTGTCTGTGTGTGCGTGTGTAAGCAAATAGAACTGAATGAATAATTTCATCACCAGTCATCATATACTGTTCGTTATTCTTTCCATATCATTTCTTAGTACCGTTACCGTTTAAAACCTATCGTATTAAAACAACCATGGCTACACATCGTGATGAAAGATCATCACTTTCTTTCTTCCTGGGCTTATCACCGAGAATTGGACGTGATGAAGATCGTGCTTCTCCCGGAGACATTATGGCATACTGATATGAGTGATACTTGAAGACCTGAATCCTCTTTACCGTCACACAGACAGCTAATGGTTGTATTGTATTGTATTGTATTGTATTGTATTGTATACAACTTTCAGTCACACTAAACACCGTAAGGAGCCTAGATCTGTGCATCTCTCTCTCTCTCTCTCTCCTCTCTCTCTCTCTCTCTCTCTCTCTCTCTCTCTCTCCTCTCTCTCTCTCTCTCTCTCTCTCTCTCTCTCTCTCTCTCTCTCTCTTCTCTCTCTCTCTCCTCTCTCTCTCTCTCTCTCTCCCCCTATCCTTCCCTCTCTCTCTCTCTCTCCTCTCTCTCCTCTCTCTCTCTCTCTCTCCTCTCTCTCTCTCTCTCTCTCTCTCTCTCTCAATTGGCCTTTTCGTAGTGATGCTAGATTATTTATTCATAAGATTTAGCTGTTATGCAGAGCTTCATCTTTATGTACATATTTGAATAAATAAAGATACTGTCTACCTTGTTAGGTTATCTCGTTAGAAAAAAATCTAGTCTTCAACTTCAGAAATTGATTTTGGTAAGATCATAGATGTGATATCGCTTTTCTATTATTTTTCCATTGCAAAATCACTGTTGTTGTTGTTGTTGTGTTGTTGTTGTTGATGGTGTTGTTGTTGCTGTTGTTGTTGTTGTTGTTGTTGTGTTTACGTCCCAGCGGAGATTTCCGACTTAGGGACTAAAAACAACAGAAAAAAAAAGCACTTAAAGCCGATATTATTTTGCTAGTAGTGCGTCTGCTAAACATGTTGTAAAGTATTCGGTGTTCAATTTTGTAAAAATAACTCGTTACGGTTTGTACTCTTTTATTGTTCAACTTTCATTGATTTATTTTATTTATTTATTCTTTTATATCGAGAATAATGGAATAAGCACTCATGTGCTTTTTTTTATATCCAGTCCCCATACATATGCGGTTTCGTAAATTTTGTCATCTGTTCCCACCGGCACACAATGGCCTACTCTTTCGAAAAGCGGGAACAGGATTTAAAGTGTGCGCAAGATGTTCTGCTTAACTTGAATATTGTAGTCCTCTTTCTAAAAGAACCACTTCAAATATTCTTCACAAATTCTATGCTATTTTTTTTCTACCTAAGGTTCACGAATTAGAACAAAGGTGTCTAGCAGAAATTCCTGAAAAATGAGTCTAGCATTATTAATCGAAGTAACCATATCATGGAATTATGGAAGATTTTCCTCCTACACAATCTGACCCATTGTGATGCATTACCTGTAGCAGCAATTACAAAATAAACCAAAACATCTAGAATCTACCCCAGTTTTTGCCCTGGTGTAACGTAATAATGGATATGTACACACACACAACACA
>CM054142.1:20117778-20125278 GCA_028751875.1 Rapana venosa | reverse complement strand
AAAAAAAATTAAAGTATTGGATATAGCTAGATATTATTATCATCATGTTTTTTACCTTATGATATGCATATGAAATAAATTATAGTGTTAGCGTCACAACGATATTTGGTTACGACGACACGTGGTCACGGGGGACACGCCGTCACAACAACATGTGGTCACAATGACATATGTCACAACGACACTTGATCACAGTGACACGTGGTCACAATGACACATGGTCACAACGACACGCTGTCACAACAACACGTGGTCACAGTGACACATGTCACAACAACACGTGGTCACAATGACACGTGTCACAACGACACGTGGTCACAATGACACATGTCACAACGACACGCTGTCACAGAAACACGCGGTCACAGTGACACATGTCACAACAACACGTGGTCACAATGACACATGTCACAACGACACGCGGTCACAACAACACGTGGTCACAACGACTTGACCGCTTGGTGTTTACCTTTGAATTATGAAATGTATCGTTTACAGAAGGCATCAGAAATCTGCACGCAAATAGGCTCGATTGCAGAGCTGGGCAGAAAAGGAGAAGATTTAAAAGGCTATGATGTAAATGGGGAACAGGGAAGGATAGAAACAAACACATAACACACACACACACACACACGCACCGCACAACACACCACACACACCACCACCACCACAACCCCCACCACCACCACCACCACCATCCCCCCCTCACCACCACCACCACCACCGCCACACAACACAACACAAAATACACACAAACTTTCACACAAACTTTCACACACACACACACACACCACACACACTCACACACCACCACCACCACCACCACCACACAACACAACACAACACAAAATACACACAAACCTCTCTCTCTCTCTCTCTCTCTCTCTCTCTCTCTCTCTCTCTCTCTCTCTCTCCTCTCTCACACACACACACACACACACACACACACACACACAATGACAATGACAAATATTGTCATTTTCATTCTCTCTCTCTCTCTCTCTCTCTCTCTCTCTCTCTCTCTCTCTCTCTCTTCTTCCTCACACACACACACACACACACACACACACACACACACACACACACACACACACACACACAACACAAGAAACGGTTAATATGGTATTTAAACGGCTTTTTGAGACAGACCCGAGTTAAAACAGCACAACAACAAAATACCACCTCCCAAAATGCGTATTAAGGTGTGGTTTTTTTATCTTTTTAAATGGGTTTTTTTCTTTTCTTCCCCTCAAATAGATTCAGTGTGGTCCCCCCCCCCCCCCCCACACACACACACACACGCATACAGAACAAAGATAGCCATGATAGTTAGGTGGATAGAGTGACGTGCTTCTATAGTTCTTGAGTTGCTAATTATAGATTCGATTCCTTGCAGGGGGCGGGATAGCCTAGAACTTAACGCTCGTGATCTGACGGGTCATGATCGAGACCCCCCCCCCCCCCCTCCCCATTTATTGGGATTGTTTTTTCCTGGAGTTAACATCAGTACTGTCTCCACTTCCCCCCAAAAAAAATCCTGTGGATGAGACTATAAACCGAGGCCCTCTGTGCGAACACACGCAGAACATCTTGCGCACATGTTAAAAACCCCGTTCCACCTTTCGGAAGAGTAGGGTATTGCCTTCCAGTAAGAACGGATGGCGAATTTTGAAAAAAACAAGAAAAACACCCGCATGCAGGCATGTGTCGGGTTTAGACACCATTCCCGAAGTCGCAATGCGGATACCTTAATTAATGGTGGGTTGGGGGGAAAAACGGTGGCATACGCAAAATCTCACCGTTGGGACACCTGGGAGTACTCGCCAAGGAATGAAAGAAAATGCTGGAGAAAGGATGGAAAATATCAACACCACCTTCCAGGTCAACACACGTGCAGACCTGCCAGTGCCTCACTTTCTTTCGCGCAAGCCCCCGGTGCCGAAGATATAAGTAATCACGGTTGAGATCCTGTAGTTCGTGTCGGTATTCCCTGGATTGCGGGAACACGAAAATACCTAGCATGCGTCAGAAGGTTCACCAATGCCTTTGAATACATAGTTGGTTGTCTCCTCAATGATCTTCCTGGCAAAGGTGATGGAGAGTACATGAACTGTTCCACATGTGGTGGCATCTCCTAAGAGAACGGCGGGGGCGGGGGGGGGTTGCTAAAATCCTGGAACTTAAAAGAAACAGAATGTAACCCCAAAAGGCTATGGTTTTTCTGTTTCCTGAGGTAACAATGATGGGTATAAACATGTGAGGAAAATGTACCTTTTGTCATAATCTTCTTAATTAATATATTTCCCTATGTTCAAAATGATAGGCCAGAGAGTAGCATGCTTACTTCTTTTACCTTCTCATGTTTTCACATTCCCTGCAAAACAAATATGTGGTGTTTAATACGGTAAGACAAAAATCTAGAGTAAAATCATCAGAATAGTTGAAACACATAAACTTGGCATTGTTTATTCTCGGTAGAAAATCAGTGCAGAAGTTTTTTTATCTGCCTCATCCTCTGTAACGGTCCTGTCTTACAGTTCTCACGCCGCTCATCTCGATGTCTCCACCCCAGAAATACCCAAGCTCATCATGTCGAATCTTCTAGGTCAGAAGTCCACGAGGAGCTTATCAAAAGAAAACCGCCGAGAGGCCACCAGCCAGAATGGCCATGCACTACGGCCGGGTTACCCTGATGGTGTTCAGTGGTGCCTGTTCTGAGCCAACAAATGTAAGATAACACCTGATAAGCCCCCACTGGCAAAATCCAGGGCTTAGTCACGGAACAGATGACAAAATTTACGAAACCGCATACACACGGGGACTGGATGTAAAAAAAGCACATGAGTGCTTATTCCATTATCCTCGATGTAAAAGAATAAAAGAAAAGAAAGAAAAGAAAGAACCAGATTGAGTGAATCATCCACCTGGAGTGGCGACCACCACCACCACCACCACCACATCCTCCAACGACCTTCTCCCATGAACCTCTGACCCCTGAGGGCCTCGACATCAAACCACCACAGACACAAAAGTGAAACGAAGATCACCATGATACTAGAGCAACCGGGGCTACCGTATCAGAGACGATTTTCTTTATTGCGTAAAAAGTTCAATAGTGGAGAAAAAGATGTAACGCTGCTACTATGGAAATGCACCCACCCGCTTTGAGACTACTTGACAGGGCTGTACCGTACCCTCTGCACTTCCTATCATGATAATAGTTATATCCCGGCCTAGAAGATACAGACACCTGCAGTGTTGGTCAAGTATTGTGATGAGCATGCAGCACTCTCAAAATCGCATCCTTCTTCAAAGTGGAGGAAAATCGAAAGCTGTAAACCCTGTCCTCCCAATGACCTCCTAGCAAACTCACTCTGGCTGCGAGGCGGCTGGAGTGCAGAAAAAAATTGTATAATTCTTATTGAGGGATTCGAACCAGTAATCGTCCCGCCAGGAACACAGTGCGCTAACCACTGCACCACAGTTTTTTGGTCTGAATATGTTTGTGTGTTGTGCGTGTGCATGTGTATGAAACAATCACGCGAGCCTGTCAGTCACAATTTGCAAGGAATGTGCGTGGTTAGGGGGGGCGGGGGGGGAAGAGGGGGGAAGGGGGGAGAGGGTTGTATTTTCGTCTTGTTGGTCGTGTCATTTTAATCAAATTTTAGATCCATTTTCACATGAAGCTGAACATGGGACATGGATGTGTCTTAGCCTTCACTCCTGTCTTTGGATAAGTCAATACAAAAAAGGTAGGTGGTGGTGGTGGTGGTGGTGGTGGTGGTGGTGGTGGTGGTGATGGTGATAATGGTGGTGATTGATGATGATGATGATGATGATGATGATGATGATGATGATGATGATGATGATGATGATTTTGATTTTGATTTTGATGATGATGATGATGAAGACGATGACGACGACGACGACGACGACGATGACGATGATGATGATGATGATGATGATGATGATGATGATGATGATCTTGTTGTTCTTGTTGGTGTGATTGTATTCACGTCCCGACAACAACAGTTTGTCAAAATGAATATAAAGGCAACACAGACCGTGCGCTTTTATATGATATAATTCTTTTTTTTTAAGTCAGTGACTTAACCAAACAATGAAAACTTTTGAGTTCATGAGTCTGAACTTTTACAGCTTAATCTGCTTTGATTTATTTCTTGCTTATATACAAATAGCGAATGTTTTCTAGGTCAGCACAGGCTTAAACTATCTGCTGCTGGAAACAAGAATTGACACAGAGAGAGAGAGAGAGGGAGGGAGGGACAGAGAGAGGCACACATAGAGAGAGAGGGAGGCAGGAGGGAGACACACACACAGAGGAGGGAGAGAGAGAGAGAGAGAGAGAGGAGAGAGAGAGGAGGAGAGAGAGAAGGAGAGAGAGAGAGAGAGAGAGGGGAGAGAGAGGAGAGAGAGAGAGAGATGAGGAGAGAGAGAGAGGAGATGAGAGAGAGAAACAGACAGACAGACAGATAGAGAGCTCGAACTGGAACACGAACACGAACTCGAATATTTTATTGAGGGTAAATGGATAAGCCAGAGGCTTCTTTACACCAGGCCCTCATGGGGAAAAAAAGTGGGGAAAAAACATGAATAAACCAATGAATCAACAAACGAGAGAGACAGACAGAGAGACAGACAGAGACAGATAAAGACGCACAGAGAGAAGAGACAGAAAGACAGACAGAGAGAGAGAAGAGACAGAGACAGACAGAGAGAGCAGAAAGAGAGAGAGTGGGATGGGAAGGGGGGGATTTCCATGAACAACTAATAAGTATTGGCAGATTATAATTTCCCCTCCCCTCCCCCTCCCCCTGCTTCCAAGATAGAGTTAGTCAAAGCACATAACCACACATACACAGGTAATGTTAACAGACAGATATAGATTTTTTATTTTTGGTCTGTAAATCAGAACACAGGAACTAGAAGATTACAAGGGAGAGGGGGGGGGGCGAAACAGACTTGTCAGGTCGATAAACAGACAAAAACCTCCACTGTTCTGTTTTGTTTTGTTTTAATATTTGACAGAAAGATGTAATCCCCACAGAAAATGTAGATACTGTAACAAAATTGAAGATGAATTTCATTTACTCGATGAATGTATTGTATATGATGAACTCAGAAATACTTTGTTATTAAAAATCAAAACGAAAGACAAAGAACGCAAAAACTGTGTACATAAATTAAGTGACATAATCACAGCAGATATCATCAGATATATGTATGAGTGTTTTGAAGGAAAAAAAAGAGAGAAAAAGAGAAGTAGAATGCAACATGGTTTTAGTGTGCATCACTTTTAGCCAAAATAGATCATAATTATAATTGATGTTTCGGTTGTGTCAAATAAGTCTACATGACTTAAATGGCAATAAAATATTCTGAATCTGAATCTGAATCACACCACACACACAAAACTGTGTCTGCGTCCACAGCATACAACGAGTATGGGAGACTTGGTGTGTAAGTTTGGGTTGGGTGTGGCTAATTGGGGAAAATCGGTGGGTGGAACGGCAGGTGGGTGGGTGGGTGAGATTGTTTGTTTTTCAGTGTAGGGAATCTGTGCAAATTGTATTGTGTTGTGTTGTGTTGTATTGTGTTGTGTTGTGTTGTAATGTGTTGTGTTGTATTGTTTTGTCCAACTCTGTGAAGTACTTAGGAGTAGTTCTTGACAACACACTCTCTATGAATAAATTAATTACCCAAACCTGCCAGTCTTGCTACTATCAATTACGGCGCATAAGCGCGATTTGCAAGTATCTGTCCACTGATGCAACTTCCATGATCTCTCATTCTTTCACGTTTAGACTGCTGTAATTCTCTTTTGGCTGGCCTACCAGCATCATCTATCCACTCTCTTCAACGCATACAAAACTCTGCAGCTCGACTGGTCCTAAGAAAGAAAAAATCTGAACACATCACTCCTCTTCTGCGATCTCTTCACTGGCTGCCTGTCTCACAAAGACTGGAGTATAAGATCAATACCCTCTGTTTCAAATGTCTCCACAAATCTGCACCCTCTTATCTCTGTAACTGTCTTCACCTGTACACTCCATCCCGTTCCCTTCGTTCAGCCGCAGATACTTTGTGCTTTCGAACACACAGATTCAAACAAACCACTGTTGGCCGTCGCTCTTTCTGTTTCTGGTCCATCCACCTGGAATGACCTCCCTCTTTCACTTCGCCAAAAGCCTTCACTTGATACCTTCAAATCCAGACTCAAAACACACTTATTTCCTACCTGAGACTTTTCCCCTCCCTAATTTTCAACAGCATCCTTCACCTCCTAAGTGTGTTCGCGAGTGTGTGTGTGTGTGTGTGTGTGTGTGTGTGTGTGTGTGTGTGTGTGTGTGTGTGTGTGTGTGTGTGTGTGTGTGTGTGTGCGCGCGCGCGCGCGTGCGCACATGGATTTGAAATGTATTGTTTATTATTTTTAAGGAGAGTTGCATGCGTGTAAATGAATTGAGTGCAAGCGCTTCGATTTGTTTGCTTTTTACAAGATTCAGCGCTATATAAATTCCATATATTATTATTATTATTATTATTATTATTATTTTGTGTCGTAGTGTATTGCGCTGTATTGTATTGCATCGTATTGTATTGTGTTGTGTTATATTGTGTTGTATTGCATTGTATTATATTGTGTTATATTGCATCGTATTACTTTGTATTGTATTGCATCGTATTGTGTTGTATTGTATTCTATTGCCTTGTATTGTATTGCATTGTATTGTGTTGTGTTGTATTGATTTGTAGTGTATTGTATTGCCTTCTCTTGTATTGCCTTCTCTTGTATTGTATTGTATTATATGTATTACATTGTATTGCATTGGATTGGATTGCAATGTATTGTATTGCCTTGTATTGTATTGCCTTGTATTGTATTGAAGTGTAGTGTATTGTATACCACTCTCAGTCACGGCAGATTTCTCTTCGAGAAATTCGGGCTGCTCTACCCGGGGAGAGTGCGTCGCCACAAGAAGCAGCGCCACCCTTTTTTTTCTTTTCCTATCTATATACGTATTAGGTTTCCTATCAGAGTGGCTATTTTTCTACAAAATTTTGCCAGGGACAACTCTCTTGTTGCCGTGGGTTCTTTTACGTGCACTAAATGAGTATTGCACACGGGATCTCGGCTTATCGGCTTTGATTTGTTTACTTTACAAGATTCAGCGCTATATTAATACCATACATTATTATTATTATTATTATTATTATTATTATATTATTATTATTATTATCGTCTCAACCGAAAGACTATCACCCAGACCACTAAAACTCACGGTCTAGGGGATGGGTGGAACTACCGTTTCCATGGAATAATATGTATGTAGGTTTGTTTGGTGTTTGTTGGGGGTTTTTTTTTAGTCCAGGGAAACTTTGCATATTGTTTCTATGGAATATGTGTGTAGGTTTGTTTGATTGTTGTTTTTTAAATCCAAGGAATCTGTGCATATTGTGTCCATGGAATAATTATGTGCG
>CM054142.1:20105278-20115278 GCA_028751875.1 Rapana venosa | reverse complement strand
CAACATCTACAGTCATACTTATACTGAAAGAAGTAATATAGGATCGCTTTGAACATAATTAGTACTACAAACAGTTTTATTTAACTTGCTACATGCTTCCTTATCTTTAACGCCAATGCTATGTATTTTGAAAGGCTTAAAATTGTATTTTCATCAGTTCGAGACAAAGCATTGCAACTCGTTTTTGATCAAGATTACAAGAGAAGGACTGCAGTATAGCACAGTTCTTACGGATATCTTCATATGCTATGCAGGGAAATAAGAAGTGGGTTTCATCTTCCAATTCATTTACGCAGAATGGGCAATTTGCATCCACATGATCATTTCGATACCAAATTTTAGAATTTTTTAGACCTTAAACCCTGAGCCAAAATTTGCAAAACAGTCTCTGTGCGACTTGTTTGTGACACCTGACAGGTATTTTTCTGGTTGAAAGACACTTTTAAATGAATGAAACCATTTATATTTTTCATTATTCTCCAAGTCTGAATTCCATTTCTGTATGTAACAAGAAATTAGTCTGTCTTTGAATTCATTAATGAAAGTTGCATGGCATCCAGTGCCTTGGCATAACCAAACCATACCAAAACCATTTTCTACCAATTTCTGTTCCACAGTAGATACCCAGTTGAAACGGCCTGATTCATGTTAATACAAAAGCATTTCTTATGCCTGTCGACATATTCTTGACATGGGCAACTGAACTAATTTCAACCAATATCTAATACACTTGGCTGATGTTCTAATATGAAGTGGATATCTTCCTGTTTCCCCGTAGACTTGTTTGTTTGAGCCATGCAGGGGAACATTCAGGAATCTTTTTATGGCAAATGTATGTACGACCTCAATCCCTTTGCAATCTTTAACTAATCCCCACACTTCAGCTGCGTAAGTCAGGATGGGTTCAATTTGTGTAATTTCCAAAATAACTTAGGATCTGTTGACTTTAACCTTTTCAGTGATTTTAGTATTTCCATGACCCCTTTCCTTCCCTTTCTGGAAACCTCAGACAAAGCAGTACTAAGATTTATTTTTGTTGTGAAAAACATACCCAAGTATTTATAAGAATTAGTTACTTTTACTTCCTCAGTCCCATAATACCCCTGTTCCCTTGAAGCTAGGTGCCCTCCCATTCTGAAAACCAACACATTAGTTTTTTCAAGGTTAACTGTCAAATGCAACTGATCAGCTTCTCTTTTTAACTGTATCAGACAATAAGATAACATCATCTGCAAAGAGCAGTAGAAATAGTTCATTTGCACCAGGGAGTAACTGAATACCATGTTTTCCACTTTTACACAGATTAGTAGCCAGTTCGTTAATAAATAAGGAAAACAGTTGAGGACTCAGCACACATCCTTGTTTTACACCTTGGGACAGTCAAAATACTCAGAATAACAGCATTTGTCACGCACACAAGTCAAAATAGTGTCATAAATACTTTTTATAGCATGATAGAGTTTATCTTTTACCCCAGTTTTCTTTAAAATAGAACATAATATATTTATATTTACCGAGTCGAATGTTTTTTTGAAATCAACAAATGCCACATAGAGTTTTCTGTTTTTAAGCAAAATATTTTGGACTATTGCATACAATGTAAAAATATGATCTCTAGTGCTATAACGTGGTCTGAAACCAGCTTGTTCTTTAAGTATCTTTTCTTCCTTTTCTGTCCAATTCTTTAGTCTTTTGTTAAAAATATGTGTATATACTTTGCTCATAATGCTTGTTAATACTATACCACGGTAATTATCTGAATTATTTGTATCTCCTTTCTTATGCAGTGGGACAATAACAGATATGGACCAATCTGTTGGGAAAACACCTAAGTCAAATAACCTAGTATCATTATGTCACCTAGTATCATTATGTATAAATCCTGATTTTGCATTGCATGTAAAATGTTTTCTTCTGAATTAACAATACCATCCCTAATTACAAGTTGGTCATATAAAGGTCCTTTTTCTGGAACAACATAGCATGCAAGTAGAAGTACACCTTTACTAATATTGAAAACTGACTTACTGACTCTTACTGCTGCGGTGTTGTCACAGTTAATTTTAATGCTGGATACAAAATTAGCTAGTGCTTTTCTGATTAACAATAAAACGCCACCTGAATTCCGACCTTGTCGGGACAATCTTTTAGCTGGAGCAACAAATTTTACGTGATCATGAAAAATACCACCAAAGTCAAAAGTATCGTCTACAAATGTTTCTGTAAGGCAAACAAAATCAAAACTGGAAATATAGTTCATGAAAGATAAATCAGTAAGCTTTGAATACAAGTTTTCAACATTATATACAAGAAAACTGAACAGATCAAAACGATCCTGCCTGTCCTAGTGTGGAGCACCCCTGGCAGAACGTCTGGGCCTGCAAGGGTTAGAGCCAGAAATCCTGTCAACAGGAGAGGACTGGCGACCTCTGGGCTGGTTCGGATTTGTACGGCTCTGTCTCTGTCCACCACCACCCCCTCTGTTACCCCCTCTATCACGTGCTCCCTGTGCACTGATAGACTGTCTATCTTCTCTAAGAGTGCAAGGGGAATCTTTGCCACGACTATGACCTTCATCCTGCATGGAACCGTTACGGTTTTGTTCTCTTCTCTCTGCGATATTGCTACCGCTACTACCACTGTCAGTACCATGTTCATCTTGGGCACGGCTATACTGCCTGCCAGTGTTGGAGGGATGAAGGAAATCCAAGCCATGCCCTTGTTCTTTGCCAAGGTCATGACCTCTGACCTTATTCTCACTGCCGCTTGTGGCACCGTCCACCAGCTGCGCCTGCCTTTGCGTCTCAGGGAACGTTTTCCTGGCATCAGGGACATCTGCTGCTTTTGCTGCTGCTACCTCCGCATAGGTCCTGGGTTCTGGTCTTCTGGGCCCAACAGTCAGCTTGTCTCTCCTGAGAAAAGCCACCTTCCCCTCTCTCCTGGCTTCTGCCACCATCCTGGCTTGTTTTCGAGTTAGGTCATTAGCCACCCTGACTCTCTTCTCTTTCAATTGTAGTCGATACTTCTTGTCAGTAAGTACAGCCATCTTATCTCTTCCAATGATTGAATTTCACAATCATTGGTTTAGGCCGACCATCTCAACTCTCTCCTACTCTGTGTGCTCTGGACAAGTCATCTGCACACCACTTCTTTGGTGCATCCACACTGTTTAAGGTGTCAGCAACAAGCTTTGCACATGTGTCATAACTCTCAAACTTTTCAGTCTGAGGCACACCGTAAAGGCGGAGGTTGTCCCTCCGTGAAAAACTTTCCAAAGTGTCACAGTGCTCCTTCAAGCTGTCTATTTCTTATGTCATTTGATCCATTTCGGTATACATTGCTGTCAAAATGCTCTCCATTTTGTGTACATGCATTGAAAACTTCGCCAAGATCCTTTTTCATTTCTTTCACTGATGAAGATAAACGTTCGTTTTCCTCCTCTAACATGTCACAACGTTTGCCAATATCTTCACACATCATTTTTAATGTCCTATGTCAGATTCGATAGTGTTAACATCTGTCTGCATGTATGGCATGCTTTTCGAAAGAGATTCAATGTGCTTACTTTGATTTTCCAGTGTTTCATTTTGCTTCTGCATCGTTTCTAAAAGTCGAGTTGCCACATCGGAGGAAGCGCCGAGGCTTACCACAGGAGGGGAGGGAGGGGAAGACAAAGTCTTACCACAGTCCTTGTTGCCTTCTGCTGTCGCCCTGTCTTCTTCTCTACTGAGCTGTTTTTATGTAGGGGAGTTACTGTCCACGGGTCCAGGGTTGACTTCCAAGTCACCACAGCACAAGAAGTAGGAAGCCACAAACACAAACAGCAGTACATCCAGTCTATTCCGTGCAGTCACGATTCTCACCGGCATTTTCATGGCAAACTGCACACGCTTGGCTATGAAGCTGCAGTAAGTGCCCAGGAATAATTCGCAGGTAGCACGAAAACACAAGTTGTTGACAGGCATGACTGCTTTTTTGTCACAATTTTTACACCACTGTGATCACCACACTTTTGAGGAATATCACTTTACACATTAAACTTGAAAGCTGTCTTTATTAGTGCACTAATTACCAATAATTAACTCCATCCAGGACCACACACACACAAAAGCGTCCTATCACTCCAGAGAGATCAATTCACCCCCGAGATAGAGAGAGAGAGATATATATATAGAGAGAGAGAGAGATAGATAGATAGATAGATAGATAGATAGATAGATAGATAGATAGATAGATAGATAGATAGATAGATAGATAGATAGATAGATAGATAGATAGATAGATAGATAGATAGATAGATAGATAGATAGATAGATAGATAGATAGATAGATAGATAGATAGATAGATAGATAGATACTACTATTTGATATATACATGTGTGTTATCTCTTGTAATTTTCGCTCTAATTTTTTTTAATCATTAACAAGTCCTTTTCTTTTTTAGCTTAAAAATTGCTTTTCAAGCGATGGTAAAACAGCAACAACAAAAAACAAAAAAATGGGTAGCAGTATGTCGGCCACACCAGGCATTGGACAGGTCTCAGACTCTTGTCCTGCTTTTCTGTTAGTCTCCAGTCCTCACAAGGCAGTCCTGGACATCTAGGGAGGAGGAGAAGGAGGAGAAAGAAGAAGAGGAGGAGGAGGAGGAGGAGGAAGAAGAAGAAGAAGAAAAGAAGAAGAAGAAGAAGAAGAAGAAGAAGAAGAAGAAGAAGAAGAAGAAGAAGAACAACAACAACAACAACAACACAACAACAACAACAACAACAACAACAACAACAACATAGAAGAACAATAACAACAACAAGGAGGAGGAGGAGAGATAGGGAGAACTACTATAAGGAGGAGGAGGAAGGAGAGAAGGAGGAGGAGAGACAGGGAGAACTACTGTCTACATGCTCTGCTTGACCAATGGCTGTAGAAAAGTTCATGCCAACAGCTCGTTAGTATTTGAAAGAAATACTTCTATCGATTTGCTCTTAGTTTTCCACACAATAAGCCTATGTGCGTGTACGAAGGATTATTTTTAAAGTGTATGCGTCTATCAAGAACAAAAAAAGCACTTTTATTTCAATCCTTTTATTTTTCGTTCCTCCTCTAGAGCACCAGTGTTCACTAATGGGGAGATTTTGCGTATGCGACCGGTTTTTAGTTTTTTGTTTTGTTGGTTTTGTGTTGTTGTTGTTGTTGTTGTTTTGGGGGGTTGTTGTTGGGTTGTTGTTGTTGGGGAGGGGGGGGGGGGAGTTTGGGGGGTGCGCCCTACGAAGGTAGCCGCATTCCGACTTCGGAGATGTCCGCTTAGGTATGTTCGTGTTTCCATAACCCACAGAACACTGACATGACTTACGGGATCTTTAACTTGCATATTTCATCTTCTGCGTGTGTATATGTATATATACAAGAAGGGAATTAATTCACTGACAGGTCTGCATTTGAAGTTGAACTGGGAGATCGTAAAAATCCCCCACCCCCTTCATCAATTCACCAGACACCGCTGCCAAGATTCGAACCAACGACTTCATGGACCCGTGGGATTGAAGTCGATCTAAATGAGTGAGTTTACGACCGGCTTAGGGTGTCGCTTATATTCGGGTTCCTTGTGCATCTTTGTGATGTGCTTACCTGCAAAATGTTCAGATTCTGTATTGCGGTGCTGTTGGGGTAGGTTGGGTAGGGTTGGGTTGGGTTGGGTTGGTTGGGTTTGGGTTGGGTTGGTTGGGTTTGGGTTGGTTGGGTTGGGTTGTTTGGGTTGGGTTGGGTTGGGCTGGGTTGGTTGGGTTGGGTTGGGTTGGGTTGGTTGGGTGGGTTGAGTTGGTTTGGGTTGGGTTGGTTGGTTGGTTGGTTGGTTGGTTGGTTGGTTGGTTGGTTAGTTGTTGGTTGGGTTGGTTGCGGTGCTGTTCTCTGGTAAATGTTTTTTTCTATTCGCTGATTTTGTTATGAATGGCTTGGGGTGTAGGGGGAGGGGCTCTGGTTGAGGTAGTACCTATGATGTCTGGCTGCTACTGTTCTCTATCTGGTAGGTGTGGACAGGCATCACTGGTCCTCATCCATCTCCTAAATATCTCAGGCTACACACCTGTAATAAAAATTCGCACTTTTCCTTCGGTGTTTTTTTTTTATCTATATGACTCATATTCATACCGAACGTACTAAAAAAAATCATGTCATCTGAGCGCTTTGATTTGTTGCTTTACAAGATTCAGCGCTATATAAATTCCATACATTATTATTATTATATTATTATTATTATTATTATACCGCACGTACTAAGGCATCCACAGAAATAAAAACCACGTTTTGTGAAAGACTAGCCTCTGACTCAAAACTCATGTGATTTTGTACATAATTTGGTTGGTTTAAATTTTATTTTAATTTTTCAGCAAACACTGTACCCCCTCAGTCCTTTATCGTCTGCTAGCTTCCTTACGCAATATGCATGCGCGGGGTCAACACTATAGGAATACAAACAATCCTCATTTGATGATCATTTTCTAACTTTCTCGTGACTACATGTTATTGATCTATGTCCTCAATCCCAAAAACACAAGTACACAGTACATTTTTTCATACTTTAAAAAAATATGTAAAATCACCACACACACAAATTTCCAATTCGCACTCTATAGAAGATACTACACGAACCGCAAGCTAATACCGCAAGTGTAACCTCACGTGTTGGCTCCAAGCCCACAACAACTGGGACCTCTTACCTTGCAGCATGTGAAGTTTTCCTAATTATGAGATAACAAAGTATCTGAATTCAATTCAATTCAATTCAACTCAATTTAATCCAATGTCTGGATCTTTCTGGACATTTATTTATTTATTTATTTATTTATTTATTCTTTTATATCGAGGATAACGGAATAAGCACTCACGTGCATTCTTTTCAGCATGGGCACCCCAAGCGCCACGACCAACGGCTCGGCAGGTGACCTCATTTCCTCTTACGACGCTTACGAGTTTCTGCAGGACCAGCCGGTCCTCTCCAGCCTCCTCATCCTCGTGCTGGTGCTGGCCTCTGCCGTGGGCACAGCGGGCAACATCCTCATCCTGGTCTCCGTGGGCACGCAGCGCGATCTGCAGAATGTGGAGTCTGTCTTCATCGTCAACCTGGCCTGCTCCGACCTCTACGTCACCGCCATTGCCGACCCGCTCAGCATTGTGGGTAAGTCCGTCTCGTTGGAGTTGGTTGGGTTGGGTTGGGTTTGGGTTGGGTTGGGTTGGGTTGGGTTGTGTTGGTTTGGTTTGGGTTGGTTGTTGGTTTGGGTTGGGTTGGTTTGGTTTGGGTTGGGTTGGTTTGGTTGGGTTGGTTTGGGTTGTTTTGGGTTGGGTTGGGTTGGTTTGGTTTGGGTTGGTTTGGGTTGGTTTGGTTTGGGTTGGGTTTGTTGGATTGGTTGGGTTGGTTGG
Source organism: Rapana venosa (assembly GCA_028751875.1). NCBI lineage: Eukaryota > Metazoa > Mollusca > Gastropoda > Neogastropoda > Muricidae > Rapana > Rapana venosa. The sequence continues at coordinate 20,107,871 of CM054142.1, read as the reverse complement.
GTTGGGTTGGGTTGGTTGGTTGGTTGGTTGGTTGGTTGGTTGTTAGTGTTGTTGTCGTCGTCGCCGTCTTTGTTGTTGGTGTTGTTGCTGCTGCTGTTATTGTTCTTGTTGTTGATGATGATGATGATGATGATGATGATGATGATGATGATGATGATGATGATGGTGATGATGATGATGATGATGGCGTTGTTGTTGTTGTTGTTGTGCGTTCCCCAGCTTAACACTCTAGGGGTCATCCAGAACGTGCACTCTTGACTCACTCAATCCCACCTGGGAATCACTGTGATATTGAAATTGCACACACCGAATAAGAAGTTGGCGTGCGCGACTATTGTTTTAGTACTTCGCCATATAGGCAGCCATACTCCGACTTATATATTTTTCTTCTTTAAAGGAGAATGCAGGCTGCTATGTTAAGAGCTAGCTTGTCATGGCTGAAGGCAATCTCAACACAACATTTGACAACATCACAACATTTTAGTGTAGGCCTTGGCAATTAGCTGACATCAATGAACGGACTAGACACAGCTTTCGGCCTGGGCCAGTTAGTTGAATAAAAGAGATGCAACGCGGTGTTGTTGCTGGCTGTTGTCGTGGTCTGTTATTGGTTTAGAGGCTTGTTCTGGGAGATGTTTTGTTATGAGGTTGGGATTGGAAATAGGCTGGGGTTTGATGTTCTTCCTTTGTTGTGTTGTTGTTGTTGTTGTTATTGACGTGTTTCTGTAATGGGTGGCACATGGGCGTCAAAACTGATGACATTTTGTTGACAAACACGTACTAAAAGTTGTACCATACATTGAAAGGGTATCGCTTGTAAAACATAAAAAAATCTATGAATTTCTCACCTTCACGCTCTGTTACCACGGTAACAATCCAATACGGCCGCCAAAACTAAAATGTTTCCAACTCCTGCATCTTTATTTCTCTAACACGTACAAGAAACCTGTTTCTACAGACATATTTCACAACTTCAATTCTTTGAATTCACACAGGGAAATCTCCATATTTGCAGTCTTTTATTCTAGTTTATATATATATTTATATAGATAGATAATAATATATAATAATATATATAATTATATATTTTTTATGATTATATATATATAATAATAAATAATAATAATATATATATAATAATATATTCTGGCCTTAGACCCGTGTTTAACCTTAAAACCAAACAAAAAAATATTTGTTTGTAAGTACCTTTTTTAATGTATTTTATTTAGATTGGATTTTATTAAACAGAGCGGTATAAATATTTATATGAGCAAAAACAAAGAATAAACCAGCACAGCAGCAACAAGCTTTAAGCTGATATCGTGCTCAAAATCTCATGTTTATTTTAATTATGTTAGGACTTACGTATGCGCCTTAATACATCTTTTATTTTTTGGGGCTATGACAGATGACTGTTATGGTTGTGTATGTATGTATGTGAGTGTGTACACTTGTTTGAGTGTGTGTGTGTGTTAGTTTACGTGTGTGTGGTGTGTGTGGTGAGTGTGTGTGTGTGTGTGTTGTGTGTGTGTGTGTGTGTGTGTGTGTGTGTGTGTGTGTGTGTGTGTGTGTGTGTGTGTGTGTGTGTGTGTTGTTGTTGTCTGTCTGTCTGTTGTGTCTGTCTTCTTCTGGTCTTTTTCACTGTGTACTGTCTGCTTAATCTATATCCTGCTTTCTCTGTCTTTTACCAACTCTCTGTCTCTGTCTGTCTGTTTTGTCTCTCTGTCTTCTCTTCTCATGTTCTGTCTGTTGTGGATTGTCTGTCGTCTCTGCCAAATTCATACAACTTATTCTGTGATCTTCGAATTGAATTTGATTTGATTGTTTTTTTGTGTCTTGCTCTGTCGTCGTGTTCTTGTTGTCTGTGTGTGTCTGTATGTCTTCTCCCTCTTCTACATCCAAAAATATGGGTTTATTCATTATCCGCAAATAAAAGAATTTGATTTGATTTTTCTCTCACTCACTGTCTCCTCTCTCCCTCTCTCTCTCCATCCTATTCTACCTCATAAATTTATTATCTCTATCTCTCTTCTCTCTCTCTCTCTCTCTCTCTCTCTCTCATCTACTCTCTCTCTACCCTGGTCCCTATTCTTATCCTCAAAACAAGGCTATTTGATTATCTCGACTCTCTCCTCTCTCTCTCTCTCTCATCTCTCTCTCTCTCTCTTCTCTCTCTCTCTCTCTCTCTCTCACTCTACTCACTCTCTCTCTCTCTCTCTCTCTCTCTCTCTCTCTCTCTCTCTCTCTCTCTCTCAAACCTATGGGTGCCTATTCATTATCCACAAAATAAAAGAATTTGATTTATTTTCTCTCATTCTCACTCTCTCACTCTCTCTCTCTCTCTCTCTCTCTCTCTCGCTCTCTTTCTCTTCTCTCTCTCTCTCTCTCTCTCCTCTCTCTCTCTCTCCTCTCTCTTCCCTCTCCATCTCTCCCTCTCGCCTCCCCAGAGTTTGTAGGGGAGGTGTCATGATCTAGAGGGGTTTCAAAAGTTATCGAAAGGAAAGAAATGACGGACGTCTTTCTGCAGTTGTTGATGTCTGTATGATTAGGGCTTTTGCAGAGCTTCGCTCCTCTGATGAATTCACTGCGATGA
>CM054142.1:20077778-20085278 GCA_028751875.1 Rapana venosa | reverse complement strand
TTTTTTTACTGGTCCATCTTTCCGTTCCCTCGCAAAATTCTTACGTGCAGAGATACACCCTTACGATAACGCTTGTTGAAACCCGGAAAAAAGCCTATGCCGCCCCCACCCCCATCCACCCCCCACCCCCACCACCCACCCACCCCACACACACACACTTACACACACATAGTGCACACACACACACACACGCGCGCGCGCACGCACACACACACACACACACACACACACACCTTGTTAAAGGTTGTAATAATGTAGTATTTCAGTATTATCATTAAGAAATTGTTGTTCTTAGATAGATAGCCTAACGAAAAAGAGCAGCAAATGCATTGCTTATTCAATGTACCATCTGGAAACAAAATTGACTTCACTTGACTTCACTTGACTTTACACACACACACATACACACACATATACACGCACACACACACACACACACGTACACACACACACACACACACACACACACACACACACACCTCCGCTCCCTACTTGAAGAAAGCGCTAAATTGTGACGATAACAGGACGTCTTTGCAATAGTATAGGACTGTGTCTTTCTTCAGCAAAGGGAAGTTATCTATGGCCAAAAGAGTTGGGGACGGATGGACGGAAGACAGAAAGCAGACATATCAGATGGGAGAGAGAGAGAGAGAGAGAGAGAGAGAGAGAGAGAGAGAGAGAGAGAGAGAGAGAGAGAGAGGGAGGGAGGGAGGTAGGGAGGGTGTGGCAGAAGATAAATGACATCGCAGAGAGGTGTGGAAGGATGCGGTGAGAGATTTTTGAAGTGAACAGCAGGGCTTAGTGTTTCCTGTAAGGTTTCCTTTCACACCGCCAGTTCTCTGTGGTTTCTTTTGATGAATTTCAGTGCTGTGAGGGGTTTTTGGTTGGGTTTTTTTGTCTCTCCGTCTGTCTGTCTGTCTGCCTGTTCATCTGTGTGACTGGTGCTCTCTCTCTCTCTCTCTCTCTCTCTCTCTCTCTCTCTCTCTCTCTCTCCTCTCTCTCTCTCTTTCTCTCTCTCTCTCTTTCTCTCTTCTCTCTCTCTCTCCTATCTTTCTCTTTCTCTCTCTCTTCTCTCTCTCTCTCTCTCTCTCTCTCTCTCTCTCTCTCTCCTCTCTTCTCTCTCCCTCTCTCCTCCTCTCCTCTCCTCTCTCTCTCTCTCTCTCTCTCTCCTCTCTCTCTCTCTCTCTCTCTATCTCTCTCCTATCTATCTATCTAGATAGATAGGAGAGAGATAGATAGGTGCTGCTAAATAAGATATTTTCCTATTTTCTTTTCTATATTGTATTGTAGCCTAAGGCCAATGTGCAATTAAATCATTTCAGAGTTTCAGAGAGAGTTTCTCGCTCTCTCTCTCAAACACTTTGTTGAAAGGCTGCTGCGATATGATATACTCAATATGGATGATTTTTCTTATAGAGCATCTTCTCTCTATGATTGGGTTATGGTTGATTTAAGGTTTATAATCATGTAATTTTCTTCTGTATTCAGTCATACTTTGTTACTGACATCATCTATTTGTATGAGTTCGCTATCTATATGTGTGTGTATTTCTTCTTTAATCAGTCATAAATCATTATTTGTTTGTGCATTTGTTTTGCCAGTGATATGAATGAACTCACTGTTCCATCCTGAGCCCAACATACAAATGTATTGTGGTCCAAGGCCAATGTACATTAAATCATTTCAGAGTTCAGAGTTCAGAGTTCTCTATCTCTCTCTCTCTCTTCCCCACTCAGGGTTTTTTTTAATCTCCTTTCTAATGTGATTTTGTTGTTATCTTGAATTCTTGTTTAGTAAACTATAACGTTTGTGTACGCTCAGAATTTGTACTCTACATTTTTGAATGATTTGGTTGTTGTTGCTGTTGTTGTTTTCTTTTTTTTTCTTTAGAAAGTTTGGTTGCTTATTTGTTGAGTGGTTGAGAGACTTTTTGTTGGTGGGGGGAGGTTGTGTGTTCTTTTTGCCTAGACGGCTGGTTGTCAAAAAAAGCATATTAATTTGCTTATGCCATAACCCTCTTTGAATAGAATGCATTAAATCAATTCAGTTCTGTTCAATTCTCTCTCTCTCTCTCTCTCTCTCTCTCTCTCTCTTTCTCTTTCTGTGGCATTCATCGTCTCTCTTTCTGGCATTCATCGTATCCTTAGATTATATCTGGAGTACACGAAATCTCACAGATCTTTCTGAAGCCCTTGATTGTAAAACGTGTGTCCCTGGCCTCTTTACTACCAAGTGAGAAGCCTTGTAAACATCACGTTCCTCTACAAAATTGTTCTTTAACGCTGGTATAGGGGACAGGATAGCTCTGTGATCAGAGCACTCGCTTTCCCCCGGCTAAGGTTAAGCAGCATCGAGCGTGGTTACCACTTGGATGGGTGACCGTTTGCGTGCCAGTCCCCCAGATAACCCAGCTGTAAATGGGTACCTGCCCTCTCTAGGGTCAAGGAAGGTAAAGCAGCGAGGAAGGGAGAGGAGATGGGCGCCGCCCTCAATATGCTGGTCCCTGGAGAAGTTGAGGCCTCTAATGCCTCGCTACCCTACGACCACATAGGTTATACTACTACTACTACTACTACTACTACTACTACTACTACTACTACTTATACTAATACTAATACTTCTACTAAGAAGAAGAAGAAGAAGAAAAAGAAGAAGAAGAAGAAGAAGAAGAACAACAACAACAACAACAACAACATCAATAACAACAACAACAACAACAACAACAACAAATAATAATAATGTATGGAATTTATATAGCGCCGAATCTCTTTTTAGTATAGGACTTCTCATACAATCCTGAATCTGCAGACATTTATGGACTGGTTTATGTGAACGTGTCATAACTCTTCACTATAAGAACTTTTTTTTCGAGGACTCGCGTGTTGCTTTTTTTTAATCTCATTTTAATGTGTCGTTAATGTGGTCCTCCCACAACGCGGTGACCATCCTGGGTTGACCCTTAAGGTTGGCCAGGGTGTTTTGACACAAGGCACGACAGAAGAACGGGAGATGGGATAGCCTAGTGGTTAGAACATTGCGCTCGCAATCTGACGACGAGGGTTCAATTCCTGTTCAAGGGGATATTTTCCCCCGGAGTTAACATCAGTGCCGACTCCACTCTCCCCAAAAGTCCTTCGGACTATAAACCGAGGCCCCGTGTGCGAACGCACGCAGAACATCTTGCGCACACGTTAAATCCTGTTCCGCTTTTTGTAAGAGTAGGCCATTGTGTGCTCGTGGGAACAGATGACAAAATTGACAAAACCGCATACACACGGGGACTGGATGTAAAAAAAAAAGCACACGAGTGCTTATTTCATTATCCTCGATATAAAAGAATAAAATAAATAAAAAATAGATAAAGTAGCTACATAGTTTTATTCTCACATTTTAACTTAAAGAAAGTGACAGCCCTTAATGTGTAGCCTTTGTGGTCAGCGGGGCTATAACAATACTATTGGATTGGATTGGAATGGACTGGATTGGACAGGATTGGAGTGGATTGGCCGTTTGAATGAAAGTTCAGCTTCTGTGCCACCTCCCCCTCTCTCCCACCCCCTTTGTGCAGTCGTTCAAATCAGCCAGTAGACCAAGATTCCATATGCAGCATGCTTTTGTCATATACAACAACAAAAAACTAGATATTGGATACTGCGAAATTTAAGAGAAAAAAATGTATTCTCATGGATCTGACGAAAGTTAAGATTTGTTTTAAGTGCTCTCTCTTTAAATCAACAAATATAAAAGGTAAAGGTGTCCCATATCCTATAAGGTTGTAGGAAAGCGAGGCGTCAGAGACCTCACTTCTCAAGGGGCCAGTATATTGAGGGAGGCGCCCATCTCCTCTCCCTCGCTGCTTTACCTTCCCTGACCCTAAAGAGGGCAGGTACCCATTTACAGCTGGGTCAACTGTAGTGAAGCCAAGGCACGCAAACGGTGACCCATCCACTTGGTAACCACGCTTGATGCTGCTTAACATTGTTTCGGGGAAAGCGAGTGTTCTGACCACTGATCTATCCCGTCCCCATCAACAAGATTAAAATACTTGTTGATAAAAAGAAAGAACGGGAAAATGGCCATGATATACTCTATGGAGACGACTCTCAGAATTCCATGCTGAAATATACTATGGATGAGAATGTTTTATATTAGAAAAAATAATAATAAATACATTTACCCTGTCATTATCTCTGTGTGTTATTTTGCTTGGTAGAAGACCAAAAGAAACGACATTAAAAATATCAGAAAAGAAGAAAAAGAAAGGGCAGGGAAAAAAAGAGATTCGTTTTACTACAACAAATATTCTCATCCAATCCGCATCTCCTATCAGTCATCATTCATGCCAAAAGAAGTTCCTGCGTGTGTTCTTGGAGATGTTCAACTAGTTGCTGATGTTTACTGATAACAGATAGGAGCTGTGACTTTTTTTCTTTCTTGATGGCAGAACTTTCGGAGAAGATTATCTCTGTTGCTTCCCCTTGAAAATGTTGTAGTATGTGTCAGTTCAAGGCACCCTTGTGAATTGCGCGAAACACATACTGTTTGGGTTTCGGCTCCTTGTGTGTGTGTGTGTGTGTGTGTGTGTGTGTATGTGTGTGCGCGCGCGTGCGTGTGTGTGTGTGTGTGTGTGTGTGTGAGTGTGTGTGTGTGTGTGTGTGTGTGTGTGTGTGTGTGTGTGTGTGTGTGTGTGTGTGGTGTGTGTGGTGGTGTGTGTGTGTGTGTGTGTGTGTGTGCGTACATGTGTGTGTGATTTTATTCTTTTATTTCGAGGATAATGGAATAAGCACCCATAAGCTTTTTCTACAGTCAGTCCCCGTGTATATGCATTTTGTAAATTTTGTCTTCCGTTGCCACCAGCACACAATGACCTAATCTTCCAAAAAGCGAACGGGTTTTAACGTGTGCGCAAGATGTATGTGTGTTCTCGGGGGTTTCTTAAGTTATTATTCATTCTTTCTTTTATTTCGAGGATAATGGAATAAGCACCAGTGGGTGTTTTTTACATCCAGTCTCTTTGTGTATGCGGTTTTATCAATGTTGTCATCCGTTCCCACAGGCATACAATGCCTACTCTTCGAGTGTGTGTGTGTGTGTGTGTGTGTGTGTGTGTGTGTGTGTGGTGTGTGTGTGTGTGTGTGTGTGTGTGTGTGTGTGTGTGTGTGTGTGTGTGTGTGTGTGTGTGCATGCATACAATGCCTACTCTTCGAGTGTGTGTGTGTGTTGTGTGTGTGTGTGTGTGTGTGTGTGTGTGTGTGTGTGTGTGTGTGTGTGTGTGTGTGTGGTGTGTGTGTGTGGTGTGTGTGTGTGTGTGTGTGTGTGTGTGTGTGTGTGTGTGTGTTTACAATAACAATAACAATAACAATAATTTTAATTCAGTTTTTGCAGGCCATATGGCCCATAGGAACAACAGTTAATCATATACTTTCATGTAAGGTGAACATCCTTACTTCTGATATCTAAACATTTAGTAAGAAATAATCCAACTTTAAACATCAAACTAGGTTTAGTGTTCATACAAAGAAGCTGCACTTTCAGATTCGATGGAAATCTATAATAATACAAAGGAATACATTTTCTTCGCAATACAGCATATTTTGGACATACAAGTAAAAAGTGACAAACATCTTCAATTTGTTGGCCATCACACTGAGAGCAGAATGGATCAGTAATCGGTTTGCCATAACGTGAAATTCCATTTAAAGGTAATCTGTTTGACCTCAGTAAACACATACCTCTACGGTATTCTAAAGATTCTACTTCACATACATAATTTGCTCTGCAAATAATCGGGTGATAATCTAAGTAGTCAGGGTATGCTGATAGAGAGTCATGCCATTTTTGTTGGTACACATCTTGTATTCGTATTTGGAATTCTTTCATGAAGGATGAGGAATTACCACAATTTTGCATTGTCCAAACATAACCAAATCCGTGGGTGCATAAAATCTTTCTAACATGTGTTACCCAATTTATTCTCCCTGCTTCATCCTGTCTACACAACATATTGTAGCATTGTCTGGGATATCTTAGCCAATATTTGATTACTCTGGTAACAGTGTCAACAAAAATGGGATATCTACCACAATCGCCATCAACATTTAACATCTCTGCCAACCCCCAGGACCATTTTGCAAAATTTTACCTGTATTTTTTCAATATCATGATACTACTGGAAACCCCAAATTTCAGAACCATAGAGAAGGATTGGTTTCACTTTTGTATCAAAAATAACTTGAAGTACAATCTTTTGATACCAGCAACAGCCTTCAATGCTTTTCCAGAGAGATTTTCGATACATTTTGACCAGTTCAATGTTGAGCCAAAAACCACACCCAGATAATTATAACTAGATTCTACTTGTATCTGCTTTCCTAAATAACACCATTTTTCAGACTTCTTAGTAAATCCGCCATTTTTAAAAACGACTACTTTAGTTTTGTCCATATTTACAGAAAGTCCCCATTTCTTACAATAATTTTCCAAACAATTGATCTTTTTCTGCAAGTCTACAACTGAATCTGAAACTAAAGCAATATCATCTGCATACATAAGTAAGAGTATGCCTAGTGGCTCAGAAAATACATCTATGCCTTGAGTATCTGATCCAGTGAGATCTGATTCTAGTTCAGAAATAAAAATCGAAAATAATAGGGGACTCAACATACAACCTTGTCTGACACCAGAAATACAATCAAAATATTCAGTAATGTGAGCCCCGACTCTCACGGCTGCCTTCACACTTTTGCACATGCTTTGCAGCGTCATGAACATTTTATCATGGATTCCTTTTTGCAGCAGCAGAAATAAAAGTTTTATTCAGTGTGTGTGTGTGTGTGTGTGTGTGTGTGTGTGTGTGTGTGTGTGTGTGTGTGTGTGTGTGTGTGTGTGGTGTGTGTGTGTGTGTGTGTGTGTGCGCATGTGTGTGAGTGTCTGTCTGTCTGTGTGTCTGTGTTTGTCTGGGGTGTCTGTGTGTTTATGTTTGATTTGTGTTTGATTGTGTGTGTTTGTGCCTGTTTGTGTTTTGGTGTGTGTGTGTGTGTGTGTGTGTGTGTGTGTGTGTGTGTGTGTGTGTGTGTGTGTGTGTGTGTGTGTGTGTGTGTGTGTGTGTGTGTGTGTGTGTGTGTGTGTATGTGTCAAGTCAAGTCAAGTCAAGTCAATTTTTTATTTCCAGATGATACTTTGAATAAGCAATGCATTTGCTTTTTTTTTATCAAGCCATCTATCTAGGAACAAAACGATTAAAAATAATAGCTACCTACATTATTACCATAACCAATAATAATAAGACTGACTCAAAGTGTGTGTGTGTGTGTACTCTTACATATTAATGTGTACCCAACCTGCGTGGCATTCTCCCAATAATGTCGCCTTTTCCATGATAACACGAGGCCCGTTGACCTCAAATTTCATTGCAAATGGAACCCACAATGTGAATAGCGATCTCTACTTGCAGGACAAGCATGGCCAGAGCCAAAACCCATTGGGGTGGGGGGTGGGGTT
>CM054142.1:20067778-20070278 GCA_028751875.1 Rapana venosa | reverse complement strand
GAGATTGTAAGTGCACGCTGGCTTTGTAGTTTGCCTGTATGACTGTTTTCAAGTACTTCGCCATAATTATAGGCAGCCACACTCCGACTTCAACAGAAATTGTTCTCTGTTGAGGAGAACATCTATTATTTTATATACAGACAGACAGACATACAGATAGACAGACAGTTAGATAGATAGATAGATAGATAGATAGATAGATAGACAGACAGACAGACAGACAGACAGAAGACAGACAGACAGACAGACAGACAGACAGACAGACAGACAGATAGATAGATAGATAGATAGATAGATAGATAGATAGATAGATAGATAGATAGATAGATAGATAGATAGATAGATAGGTTGGTTGGTTGGTTGGTTGGTTTATTGATTGATTGATTGATTGATTGATTGATTGATTGATTGATTGATTGATTGATTGATACACACACACGTTTTGATCGACACAAATGGCCTACTCTTCCTAAAAGGCAAAATAGGTTTAACATGTGCGCGCCAGATGGTCTGCATGCGTTTTACAATCGAGACCGCGGTTTATTGTCTCGTCCAGAAGGACTTTCAGGGGAGTGAAGTCGGTACTGATGTTAACTATAGGAGGCGAAGGTAGGGGGTGGGGACCTCATAGTTTGTCAATCTGAGATCCTATGCGCTGTACAATTTAGAACAGATACAAAAGCCTACTACTAGCCACAGCTAGCGAGTTGTCCCTGGCAACATTCCGAACAGAATAAAAAAAAAACACTTTACATGGAAAGAAAATTAACACCCGGACTAGGAGAGAAAAACAAAACAAAGCAAACTAACTAAACGGGTGACTTATTCTGTGAAGCTGTTGCAATCTCCCTGGGGGGGGAAAAAAACAGCAGTCCGAATTTTATGCAGAGAAAAAAATCTATCGTGAAAATGATATGAAGAGACTACACCCTACCACCACCGTCGTCGATCTTCTTCTTCTTCTTTTTCTGCTCCTCCTCCTCCTCCTCCTCTTCCTCCTCCTTCTTCTTCTTCTTCTTCTCCTCCTCCTCCTCTTCCTCCTCCTCTTCCTCCTCCTCCTCCTCTTCTCCTCCTCCTCCTCCTCCTCCTCTTCTTCCTCCTCCTTCTTCCTCCCTCTTAGTTCCCTCCACTCGTCTCCCATTGATCACAGTTATCACTCACACAGAAATCTATGAACATGACGAATCTGCTTCACACAGCCACAATTTGAAGACAGGCATTCATTGCCACGCTGATCTATGCATTAGGAGCTAAGCCCTCTAACCCCCCTCGTTTGTTGGTAGCCTTCAGACCTACTTTAACTGTAAATCATCACTTGCTACAGTAGTCAGTTGTGAAACACACACACACACACACACACACAACACACGCAGAAAGTTGGGTTTTTTTTAATTATTTATTCTTTTACATCGAGGATAATGGAATAAACACTTTTGTGCTTTTTTACGTGTGCGCAAGATGTTCTGCGTGCGTTCGCACACGGGATATCCATAGGATAATTTAGATCTAATTAGAGAGTGTGTGTGTGTGTGTGTGTGCGTGTGTGTGTGTGTGTGTGTGTCTCACTCTGTGCGTGTGTCCGTGCATGCATGCGTGCGTGCATGCGTGCGCGTGTGTATGTGTGTGTGTGTTTGTTAGAGGAAGTGAGGAGTGTGTGTGTGTTAGAGAGAGTGTGTGTATGTGTGTGTGTGTGTGTGTGTCTGTGTGTGGTGGCGTGCGGCGCGGTGTGTCTGTGTGGGTGCGCGCGCGCGCGCGCGCGTGTGTCTGTGTGTGTGTGCCCTAGAGAGGAACAGACAGACAGACAGATAGATATACAGACACAGAGACAAGAAAGAAGCGTTTATCTGTGAAGTTTACCGAGTTTTGTGAATGGCAAGCCCCCCATGTGTGTGTCTATTATCTGTTTTGTGGTCACAGTTTTATTGGCGTGTTTCTTTCTAGCAATATCCCCAGAGGCTCATGTCCATGTGGCCAAAGAGATTTGTGTTGTTATTGTTGTTGTTGTTGTTGTTGTTATCTTTCGCAGTGTCTGTGCCGTCTACCCCATTTTCCTGACTGTCTCAAGATCAGTTACCATTACCAAAGTATCATCCCTCCCCCCCCCCCCCCACTTCCCTCCCCCCCTTATCCTTTTAGTAAGTGCATGTCTGGTATCAATAAAGCCCCCTCCTCCTCTCTCTCTCTCTCTCTCTCTCTCTCCTCTCTCTCTCTCTCTCTCTCTCTCTCTCTCTCTCTCTCGTATCTTGAAATGTATTGTGGCCAAAGGCCCATGTGCATTAAACAAAGTTAGAGCTCTTTCTCCCTCTCTCTCTCCCTCTCTCTCCCTCGATCGCTCACTCTCTCTCTCTCTCTCTCTCTCTCTCTCTCTCTCTCTCTCTCTCTCTCTCTCTCTCGCTCCTCTCCTCTCTCTCCTCTCTCTCTCTCTCTCTCTCTCTCTCTCTCTCTCTCTCCCTCTCTCTCTCTCTCTCCCTCCCTCTCTCTTGTATCTTCAAATGTGTTG
>CM054142.1:20055278-20060278 GCA_028751875.1 Rapana venosa | reverse complement strand
TGCCTTCTTGGTCCATTCTCCTGCCTTTTTTTCCAGAAAGACTTAGAAGATAACAATTCTCTCCCACGCCGAAGTCGGATGTGCTGGGCCTGACATGTCAGGCGCTTCACGGCAGCGCGACGCATTTTCGCTCTTATGGCACAATAAAAGTTGCTCTCTGAGAATTCGACGACGAAGAAGAAGAAGAAACAGAGCGTATATAGATTGTTAATCTGGGAAATGCCTGACAAACAGTTTACTGAAGAAAAGCAAAATTTATCTCATCAGCTGTAATAGAATAGCATCAAACTGGACTGTCCAAAAGATAGTATTACTTTTCAAGGCTGTGCAATTCATATTATTTTTTTCGATAAATCCAAAAATTCTTACTAATAATGATTTTCAGTTTTCATGTGGTTTGGTTATGAAGCAAACATCAAACTACAACCGGTACTGTCGAACCTTATGGCTTTTTACTTCAAAAATCTCTTGCTGTCATTTTATCTAGTAGTTCCTCACTTTCAGCGGAAAACCGTTAATAATTCAGATTATATCTTAAAATGCATTTTTGGACACCTGCCAATATAAAGTACAATTAAGGAGCTGTGTGTAGATATTTTTGTTGAAAAATTACAGGGATTGTTCCTCAATGTCTCGATTAATATTCACGCAAATTGCGTGGAAATCCATATGCTTTATCTCCATAGCGTTGTTTTGATATTCCGACTGTTCAAAAATCAAATCATTCTACTTGTTTGTGTCTGAAATTCTTATTTCCGGATTTCACAACTTTAATTACATGCTGGAAAAGATGGACGCCAAAACTGTCTAAAAACTGATAAGGACTGGAAACTGGATGAGGGGGCCTGGGTCTTTTCCCTGTCAGATGTCAGACCATCCTACAAGACGTCGCAGTTATCTCATGTTATGTTTCTCAGACTAAATAACATGACTTTCAAAAATAATGGAGCCAATTTCCCACAAGGGGGCTGGCGCATGCTCATGGGAAATCAAGTACACGTGCACACTTGCGCACATATTCACGATCACAAGCACTGCTATGCCACAACGTAATTTTACAAAAATGCACACACACACACATACACACACACCACACCATCTGGAAATAGAAACTTGACTTGACTACACACACACACACACACACACACACACACACACATATCTGGAAATAAAAATTTGACTGGACTTGACTACACACACAATATACACACACACACACACACACCACACACACACACACACACACACACACACACACACGATTAGTTTTAAACATGAAAACGGGTCGTGCTTCATACCAAGGTTCTATGGTATGCTTCAGGTGTCTGTGACAACCTGACAGTGAATTGTTGTTGACTTGGAAATAAACTTACTGATCTTTTATAGTTCAACACATTCTAAACTCTCTTACCCTTATCGTATTCCGTCTAATTCAATGATAACAACTGATTCTGTTTGTAGTTAGGTGAAAATGTTCCTGATGGTGGTAATGTTTGTAATTTTTCCACTTGTTAAGTAACGGAGTATTTTCGAATTCGGGCGCTCTTCGGAAGCGCTCCACAAAAGCAGCATCCCTTTTTCGATTTCGTCTGCACTGTTGTTCCCGACGTGGCTTTTTCCCTAAAGCAGAACCCTTTTTACTTCTGTCATGCAACTTCTTCTTGTCCCGTATCATTTCGTGGGTTTTATTAATTATGATTTACCAGGAAACTTCGTTTGTTCTCCGCGTGTTCCTTTACAGTGGCTAAGTAATATGGGAAACACTGGGCCCAAGGGTTTCGCCACCGACCACCCAGATCCCACCGAGTTTCACTTTCTAGGGATACTGTTTCGCCTAACCCCGGTTCAAACCGGCCAGTTCGACCCGAGACTTTTCACTTGTCTTGCAGCTGCTTTTTGTTGTCTGCTCTGCGATCTGCCTGGTGTCGACTTGATGTGTTTCTGCTGTTGCTTGAGCTGCTTCTGTTGTGCTGCTGCTGCTGCTGCTGCTGCTGTTGCTGCTAAAATCTCAACAGCTGCTTCTGCTTCATTTTCATCAGGGGTAGATGGGTTTTTTAGGGAGGGGATTTATAGTGGCTCTAGTGTGTATTTATTTTATTGCATTTTGTTTTTTTCTTTTATTTCGAGGATAATGGAATTAAACACTCATGCGCTTTTTTTTGGACATCGAGTCCCTGTGTGTATGAAGTTTTGTAAAATTGTTGTATTTCATAGTGGGGTGTATTGTGTAGTAGTATGTGTTCGCAGTTTTAAAGTCTATTCACATTCAGTGATTATTAGAGATTTTAGTATGCTGTGTGTCTGTGTGTGTCTGTTTTATGTATCTGTTGTGGGAGGAGAGGGTTCCTTTTCTATGCTTTTGTTTTTTTAGATGGCTCCTTTCTTTTTCATTTCTTTTCTTTTTAGGTTGAAGGGAGGGGGGGGGGGGCGTTGTTTGTTTTCGATTGTATTTGGCTTCTTGGAGGGGCTTGCGTTTTGGTGGAGGTCTTGTTGGTTTAGGAGATATTTTCTTCGCCCGTTTCTTTACTGTTTTTGTTTTGGTTTGTTTTGGGTTTTTTTTGGGGGGGTGGGGGAGGGGGTTGGGGGGAGTTATTTTTGTTTTGTTTTTTTGGTTTCGGGGATTTTTTGTTTTAATGAATGTTGTGATTGTTGTTTTCTTTTTTTCTGTATATTTTGGTTGGTTTGTTGTTGTTTTTGGTCTCTATTTTGCTTGTATTTGTTTCTTGATTCCGTGTGCCGTTTATCTTTTCTCTTCTTGCTGAATGATTTAGTGGTTAGTGTGGTTACCACTTTTGTTACCTGGTTGGTTTATTGAGCACAACATGCCACACACACGCACGCGCGCACGCACACACGCACACACGTGTGCTTGTAGGAACATGCACGCAAAATTCTCTCTCTCCACCCTTTCTATCTCTCTCTCTCTCTCTCTCCTCTCTCTCTCTCCTCTCTCTCTCTCTCTCTCCTCTCTCCTCTCTCTCTCTCTGAGTGTGTTTGTGTGGGTGTTCGTACATACCTGCACATATTTGCAAGTGCACTGCACGTTCACCCACATACACACACGCGCGCGCGCCCTCGCGAACACACACACAACACACACACAAACACACACATGCGCGCACGCGTGCACGCACGCACGCACACACGGACACACACGCACACTCACATATATATACACGCGCGCGCGTACACACACACATATACACATGCATGCACGCACGCGCGTGCGCGCACGCACGTACGCACGCTCACACACACACGTGCGCGCGCACGGACGTACGCATGCACACAGGAGGAAGGACGAGAATAAGACGGTGATATACTCGCATACACACACATGCAAAAATTAGTGCACTTGCATAATTATTGAGGCATTAACACCACGCATTTATAAGCGTACACACACACCCTACACACGCCCCTACACACACACACACACACAACACACACTACACACACACACACACACACACACACATACACACACACACACACACACACTTAGTGAATAACTAACTGAGACAGAGAAAATAATGAAAGTTGGTGGAACAGGGAAAGGGGGTAACAGCGTGGACAGTGAATCAGAGAGAAGAAAGAAAACTAGAAAAGTACAGGAAAAACAAACAATAAGCAACCTCTTTATTTTCTGTTAATCAAGATATTGCAGTTTTTCTCGTCCTTTCCTTTTTTTTTCTTGGCAGTGAATATTCGCTGTTATCAGCAGTTATTCAGCATTTTGTACGGGGAAAACAAACAATGGCTTGTAACAATCTTATGCGAAACTCTTAAAGAAATTTCATGCTATTTTGCTGGCAGATATACAGAAGTTGGGGGCGGGGGGGGGGGGGGGGGGGGGGTATTGGGGGATTTATGTATTCATTAATTTATTTATCCTTTTACTTATTTATTCTTTTATTTCGAGGTTTGTAAAATAAGCACTCAGATGCTTTTTTTACATCTAGTCCCCGTGTGTATGCAGTTTTGTAAATTGTATCATTCGTTTCCACCAGCATACAATGGCCTACTCTTCCGAAAAGAGAAACGGGTTTTAACGTGTGCGTGCGTTCACACACGGGTCCTCGGCTTATAGTCTAATCCGAAGGACTTTTAAGGAGAGTGGAGTCGGCACTGATGTTAACTCCAGAGGAAAAATCCTCTTGAACGAGATTCGAACCCGGGTCAGTAGACCACGAATACATCACTCTAACCACTAGGTCTTTTTGGGGAGAGGAGATGATCTAATTTCTGTGCCACCCAAGATTTCTTTGGGTTCTTTGTTTCTGCCATTGTTATGTTTCTGCGCTGTTTTGGATTAATTTTGTGCCAGAGGGCGTTGATTTCTTTTGATTTTGGGTTTCATTTCAGCACACCCTTGAACCAGTTGTTTAGACACTTCATGGGGATTGTGTGTGCGAGTGTTGTGTGTGTGTGTGTGTGTGTGTGTGTGTGTGTGTGTGTGTGTGTGTGTGTGTGTGTGTGTGTGTGTGTTTGTGTGTGTTGCTCGTCTCGTTTTCTTGTTGTGTGTGTGTGTGTGTGTGTGTGTGTGTGTGTGTGTGTGCGTGTGTGTTGTGTGTGTGTGTGTGTGTGTGTGTGTTGTGTGTGTGTGTGTGTGTGTGTGTGTGTGTGTGTGTGTGTGTGTGTCCATTGTTTAGAGTGATTGTGCTCTTGAACAATTGCTGTCTTTTAGAGGTTTTAAACAGGTCTTTGGGTATGGTGCTGCTTTGTGATGTGTGTGTGTCGGTGGGATGTGTGTGAGGGGTTGTGTATGTGCGTGCGTGCGTGCGCTGTGTGTGTGTGTGTGTGTGTGTGTGTGGTGTGTGTGTGTGTGTGTGTGTGTGTGTTGTGTGTGTGTGTGTGTGTGTGTGCTTTTGTTGTTGTTGTTGTAAAGCGTGTGTGCGTGTGCTGTGTGTGAGAGAGAGATAGAGTGTGTGTGTGTGTGTGGGGGGGGGGGGGGGGGGGTATGTGTGTGTGCGTGTGTCTGTCTCTCAGTATGTGTGTGT
>CM054142.1:20040278-20050278 GCA_028751875.1 Rapana venosa | reverse complement strand
CTCTCTCTCTCTCTCTCTCACACACACACACACACTCTCTTCTGCCAACTAGCTATCTAGTGTATGTGTGATTATCGGGATCTCTCTTTTTGTCTGATGGTTTATTCATGGTATTGCCATTGTTTTACAGTTTACAACCCTTTGTCAGTTTGGTTGACTGACCTATTTTGACTGAGGGCCCTATGGGAAAAGCCACATTGTGCTATTCATTTTGTGAATGGTTGTGTGCGTGTAAATGATTTGATTGAAAGCCCTTTGATTTTGTTGCTTTACAAGATTCAGGGGCTGTATCTCTTCCATGCATCATCATTATTATTATTGTTTTTGTTGTTGTCATCATCGTCGTCATCATCATCATTATTATTGATAGTGTTGTTGTTGTTATTATTATTATTATTATTATTATTATTATTGCTGCTGTTGGTAGTAGTAGTAGTAGTAGTAGTAGTAGTAGCAGCAGCAGCAGCAGCAGCAGCAGGAGTAGTAGTAGTGGTGGTGGTGGTGGTAGTAGTAGTGGTGGTTTTATTATTATTGCTGCTGTTGTAGTAGTAGTAGTAGTAGTAGTAGTAGTGTAGTAGTAGTAGTAGTAGAGTAGTAGTAGTAGTAGTAGTAGTAGTAGTAGTAGTAGTAGTAGTAGTAGTAGTAGTAGTAGTAGCAGCAGCAGCAGCAGCAGCAGCAGGAGTAGTAGTAGTGGTGGTGGTGGTAGTAGTAGTAGTAGTAGTAGTAGTAGTAGTAGTAGTAGTAGTAGTAGTAGTAGTATTGTTGTTGTTGTTATCATTATCATTATTACTATGATAATCATGACAATTTTTGACATTACTATTTTCATTACCATCGTTATA
Source organism: Rapana venosa (assembly GCA_028751875.1). NCBI lineage: Eukaryota > Metazoa > Mollusca > Gastropoda > Neogastropoda > Muricidae > Rapana > Rapana venosa. The sequence goes on along the minus strand of CM054142.1, from coordinate 20,049,436 downwards.
TCACCATTATTATTGTTATCATTGTTGTTATATTATTATTATTATTATTATTATTATTATATCATTGTTATTATTATTATATCATTGTTATTATTATTATTATTAATGGAAACGTATTAACAATTAAACCATACTAGTTATTCTATTCTATTATTTTATTCATAGATAAAAGTAATAAGCACTCATGTACTTTTTTTTTTACATCCAGTCCTCCTGCGCATGCGGTTTTGTCAAAATGTTGTTGGTTTTTATCCGTTTCCACTGGCACGCAATGGGCTACTCTTTCGAAGCGGAACGGGTTTTAACGTGTGCGCGCAAGATGAGATGTGTAGCGTGCATTTTGCACGCGGGACCTCGGTGTTAATAGTCTTCTCCGAACCGTCAATAACTGACAACTCTGACTGACCAACAACAAAAAAAGGTGTTGTGACTGGAGAGATGAATAATGAATGCATGTGTCAATAGTATCGTGCATAAACTTCTAGACACCCACATCCCCCGTGGGAATGCCGGGGTCCTGTCAGTATGAATAGCATCCCACCCCGCACTCTACCCCCCGTCTAAAAGTTCTGTGCTAGGAATTCCCTCTTTTCTATCCCTCTCTTTGTTTCTACCTTGTTCCTGTTCTTCCTGTCACCTTCTTCTTGTCTATTTCCTGCCTTCTCGGTTCATTTTCCTGCCTTTTTTTTAACAGAAAGACTTCAGAGATAACAATTCTTTCCCACGCCTGATATACAATTCTTTCCCACGCCTGATATACAATTCTTTCCCACGCCTGATATACAATTCTTTCCCACGCCTGATATACAATTCTTTCCCACGCCTGATATACAATTCTTTTCCACGCCTGATATACAATTCTTTCCCACGCCTGATATACAATTCTTTCCCACGCCTGATATACAATTCTCTCCCACGCCTGATATACAATTCTCTCCCACGCCTGATATACAATTCTTTCCCACGCCTGATATACAATTCTCTCCCACGCCTGATATACAATTCTTTCCCACGCCTGATATACAATTCTTTCCCACGCCTGATATACAATTCTCTCCCACGCCTGATATACAATTCTTTCCCACGCCTGATATACAATTCTTTCCCACACCGAAGTTTGATGATGTGCTGGGCCTGGCTTGTCAGGCGTTTAACGGCAGCGCTACGCATTTTCGCTCGTATGACAAATAACAATAGTTGCTGTTTGAGCGTTGGACCATGACGACGACGACGACGACGACGTCGAAGAAGAAGAAGAAGAAGGAGAAGGAGAAGAAGAAGAAGAAGAAGAAGAAGAAGAAGAAGAAGAAGAAAGAAGAAGAGAAGAAAGAAGAAGAAGAAGAAGAAGAAAAAGAAGAAGAAAGAAGAAGAAGAAGAAAAAGAAGAAGAAGAAGAAGAAGGAGGAGGGAGGAGGAGGAGGAGGAAGAGGAGGAAGAGGAGCAGAAGAAGAAGAAGAAGAAGAAGATGATGATGATGATGATGATGATGATGATGATGATGATGATGATGATGATGATGATGATGATGATGAAGAAAAAGAAGAAGAGAAGAAGAAGAAGAAGAAGAGAAGAAGAAGAAGAAGAAGAAGAAGAAGAAGAAGAAAGAAGAAGACACCCACAGAAGCTGATCGTAAGTGATAACATTCATGAACACCATATACTTTCTCATCTCCTTTTGCTTCACCCCCCTGAACAGACACTGGGGCACTGTACAGGATGTTTTCTGGCCCTGTCTCTTGGTCAACTCTAAAGGGGGAGGGGGACTCCTTTAAACGGACATCTCAGTGAGACTCGAACCCATGTCCTCAGTTTACCGCCAGGTGACGAATTCGGCGCTCTGACCACTTGGCCACCCCACCACCCTCCTCTGAATCGGAATAATAAGTTATATACCAGGTGATTAACCCTTGTGGAGAGTTCCTGAAGTTTCCCTTCTCTTTCTGTGTGGTGGTCTGTTATCACACACGTGAAACCTTCAGAAAGCTCACTTTCCAACATTAGCATTTACTTTCAGAAAGCTCACTTTCCAACATTGGAATTTACAGTCAGATGAAGCTTACTTTCCAACATTAGCATTTACTTTCAGAAAGCTCACTTTCCAACATTGGAATTTACAGTCAGATAAAGCTTACTTTCCAACATTGGAATTTACAGTCAGATAAAGCTTACTTTCCAACATTAGCATTTACTGTCAGAGAAAGCTCACTTTCCAACATTAGCATTTACTTTCAGAAAGCTCACTTTCCAACATTGGAATTTACAGTCAGATAAAGCTTACTTTCCAACATTGGAATTTACAGTCAGATAAAGCTTACTTTCCAACATTAGCATTTACTGTCAGAGAAAGCTCACTTTCCAAAATTAGCATTTACTGTATTAAAGCTCGCTTTCCAACATTAGTATTAAATGTCAGAAAGCTCGAGTTCAAATATTAGTATTTACTTTCAGAAAGCTCACTTTTCAACATTAGCATTTACTGTCAGAAAACTCGCTTTCAAACACGAGCATCTATTTTATTAGCATATTTTCATTAGTCAGAAAACTCACTTTCAACATTAGCATTACCTTCAGAGAGTTCAATTTCAACATTAGCATTTACCTTCAGAGAGCTCCTTCAGAAAGCTCAATTTCAACATTAGCATTTACCTTCAGAGAGCTCACTTTCAAACATATGCATTCGCTTTCAGAGAGCTCACTTTCAACATTAGCCCATAGACTTGCCTCCTAACTGACTTTCCATCATTAACTGATTGATACTCCAGCAAGTTTACAGTTTTAAGCTTCAAAACCGGAACTGCGTCCTCACCACATCAAACTAGCGTTCGTTGAGGACTTGAAAGAACGGTTTGTCTGTCGACCAAGGGTTAGCTTAAACAAACTTCACAGCGGGCAAATCAACAGAGACAGGTGTCTAAATTCAGTGGACACATTCACTTGTGCGTGATAGGCGCGGTGGATCCCTCGTCTAAACGCGTTAGGGTCAAACCCCGAGTGGGCTCTAACATTTGCTTTGAATAAGTAGTTTGCCAATAGAGGCAGGCTACTTACTTCTTCAAAGCAAATGTTCATGTTTGTTTAATGCTGTAGGTTTTATTTTCTCTTCTTTTTTTATGTTGCCCAATGTTCTAGACTCACTGGAAGAGGAGGATTTGGGTTTGGATTTTTTTTATACTTTTTACCATTTTCAAAACAAACAGACAAGTAAAAACACAACACCCAAGTGTTTGGCAGAGCAAATTTTCGATTTTTTTTAAAACCTTCCTCAGGCTAAAAGATTGGCCAACCATTTATTTGGTTGTTATTTTAAAGTTTGTTTTTAATAGTGTAAATAAACCATATTTCACCTCCATCACCACCCCCATCGCACCCTCACCCCTCGGGTTTCTTAAACTGATGTAGTGAGAATGTTTGTATCGCAAGTTAACGCATAATGTGCAAGCAGGGTTTTCACATAGACACACGCACGCGTACACACACATACATACGCACATACTCTCACACACACACACACACACACACACACACACACACACACACACAAATTACACACACACCATCGCACGTACGCACAAACACACACACACAAACACAAATCCTTCGGATGAGACTATAAACCGAGGCCCCGTGTGCGAACGCATGCAGAACATCTTGCGCACACGTTAAATCCTGTTCCGCTTTTCGAAAGAGTAGGCCATTGTGTGCCGGTGGGAACAGATGACAAAATTTACAAAACCGCATGAACATGGGGACTGGATGTAAAAAAGCACATGAGTGCTAATTCCATTATCCTCGATATAAAAAGTAAAAAAATAAAAAAGAACACACACAAAACACACACACACACACACACCACACACACACACACACACACACATACATACACACACATGAATAAATGAATAACACGAGAATGTGATAAGTTTTTCACAACGAGGACTATCTGTCAGACATGATCAAATATGTGATGATTATTCCAGAAGAGCCAGATGCACACAGTAATATTCACATAAATCTAAGAATTCTACATATTTCAGAAGTGTTGTACATGTTTATGTTTGGTATCTTCTCTTTTTGACTTAATGGCAATAAAGTTTTCTGATTCTGATTCACACACCACTCTCTCTCTTACTTTCACCACACACACACACACACTCACCACACACACACACACCACACACACACACCACCACACACACCACTACACACACACATACACACACACACACACACACACACACACACACACACACACACACACACACAGCACACACACAGAGTAGCTCTCCAGAGCTGAATTTATTTTGTTTTCTAAACACACAGCAGCAGAAGATGAAGCTGAAAGCACACCTTTTGTCATTGTGTGTTCTACCTGGCAAAAAGTTGGCGCCAGGAGTTGTATCATCTTCTTCTATCTTCTTCTTTGCAGTCTTCTTCTGTGCCATTCTTCTTCTTCTTTGCATTTCCTCTTCTTCTCTTCGCAATTCTTCTTTCTTCTTTTCTTCTTTCTTGAATCATTCTTCTCTTCTTCTTCTTCTTCTTCTTTCTTCTTCTTCTTCTTTCTTCCTTTGCAATTTCTTCTTCTTCCCACTTCTTATTCTTCTTCTACTGCCCAATTCTTCTTCTTCTTCGCAATTCTTCTACTACTTCTTCTTCGAACGCTCAGACAGCAACTCATTGTCGTCTATCATATGAGCAAAAAAAAACCAAAAAAAACATGCGCCGCGTTGCCGTTAAGCGCCTAACAAGTCAGGCCCAGCGCATCCGACTTCGGCACGCGGAGAGAATTGTTATATAGTTAAAGTATTTCTGGAAAAAGAAAAAAAGCAGGAGAATGGACCGAGAAGGCAAGAAAATAGACAAGAAGGAGGTGACAAGAAGAAAAAGGAACAAGGCAGAAATAAAGAGAGTGAGAGAAAAGAGGGAATTCCTAGCGCAGAATTTCCAGAAGGTTGGGGATGCTATTTATGCTGACAGGTGATCACACGGGAGAGTTGTGTGACATGAGGCTTGTTCCAGCCTTACCATTTACTTATTTATTCATTTATTTATTCTTTTATATCGAAGATAATGGAATAAGCACTCCTGTGCTTTTTTTTAAACATTCAGTCCCCGTGTGTATGCGGTTTTGTAAAATTGTGTCATCTGTGCCCACTGGCACACAATGGCCTACTCTTTCGAAAAGCGGAACAGGATTTAACGTGCGCGCAAAATGTTCTGCGTGCGTTCGCACACGGGACCTCGGTTTATAGTCTCTTCCGAAGGACTTTTAGGGAGAGTGGAGCCTGCACTGATGTTAACTCCAGGGGGAAAATATCCCCCTTGAACGGGGATTCGAACCTGGGTTGTTAGATTGCGAGCGCAATGTTCTAACCACCTGAGCTATTCTGTCCCCCATGGTGATCATAGTGCTGTAGCAGCAGTTTCTGTTTGTACAGTTTTCGATTCTGTGTCTCCTTTTGCCACGTTTCTGCTGAGCGGGTGGGAAATGCTGCTTTGGGCAGGACATCATCAGTCACTTTCACACTGGCATTCGTATTTAGCATTCTTATTTGCATTCTTATTTGCATTCTTATTTGCATTCTCTTTCAATCTCTCATTATCTATCTGTCTGTCTCTCTGTTCTTTCTGTCTCTTGATCTCTGTCTGTATGTCTGTCTCTGTCTCTGTGTCTCTGTCTCTCCCTGTCTCTTTCTCTGTCTCTTTCTCTATCTCTCCGTCTCTGTTCTGTTTCTCTCTCTCTATCTCTGTGTCTGTCTTGTCTGATGTCTGTCTGCCTGTCTCTCTCTCTCTTATCTATCTACATCTCTATCTTCTATCTCTCTGTCTCTGTCACTCTGTTTTTCTGTTACTCTCTGTTCTCTCTCTCTCTCTTTGTCTCTCTCTGTCTTCTCTATCTCCTCTCTCTTTTCTTTCTCTCCACCGTCTCTTCTCTCCACCAGTCTCTCTCTCTTTTCTCTCTCTCTGTGCTGTATGTGTGTTGTGTGCGCGCGTGTCGCTGTGCGTGTGTTTGTTTGTGTGTTGTGTGTGCGTGCACGCGTGTGTGTTCGTGTCGCGCGCGTGTGCGTGCGTCGTTCGTGCGTGCATGCTTGTGTGTGTGTGTGTGTGTGTCGTGTGTGCTGGTGTCGTCTGTCTGTTCGTGCGTGCATGCGTGTGTGTGTGTTGCGTGTGTGTGTGTATGTGTGCGCGCGCGCGTCGTGCGTGTTTTGTTGTGTGTGTGTGTGTGTGTGTGTGTGTGTGGGTGTGGTGTGTGTGTGTGTGTGTGTGTGTGTGTGGTGTGTGTGTGTGTTGTGTCAAACGTCAGTCTGTCTTCGCTGCCCTATGACAAGCGGAGGAAGAGATAGACCACGAACCTCTGCCAGAATCCCTATCAGACCCCATGCTGCTGCAGCAACAGTCTCCGCAGCCTCTCTGTCTGTCTGTCGGTCTGTCGGTCTGTCGGTCTCTCTGTCTGTCTGCCTGTCTCTCTGTCTGTCTGCCTGTCTCTCTGTCTGTCTGTCTTTCTCTCTGTCTGTCTGCCTGTCTCTCTCTCTCTCATCTCTTCTCTCTCTCTCGCTCGCTCTCTGTCTCTGTCCTCTCTCTCTTCTTCTCTCTCTCTCTCTCTCTCTCTCTCTCTCTGTCTCCTCTCTCTTCTCTCTCTCTCTCTCTCCACCTCTCTCTCTCTCTCCCCCCCCTCTCTCTCTCTCTCATCTCCCTCTCTCTCTCCTCTTCGTCTCTCTCTCCTCTCTCTCTCTCTCCTCTCCCTCTCCCTCTCTGTCTCTCTCTCTACCTTTCTTCTCTCACTCTCCCCTCTCCTTCTCTCTCCCCCTCTCTCTCTCCCACTCTCTCTCTCCCTCTCTGTCTCTCTCTCCTCTGTCTCTCTCTCCCTCTCTCCTCTCTCTCCTCTCTCTCTCTTCTCTCTCCTCCTCTCTTTGTCTCATCTCTATCTCCCTCTCTCTCCTCTCTCTCTCTCCCTCTCTTTCTCTCCTACTCCCTCTCCCTCTCTGTCTCTCTCTCCCTCTCTCTCTCTCTTTTTCTCTCTCTCTCTCTCCTCTTCTCTATTTCTCTGTCCTCTCTCTCCCCTCTCTTTCTCTCTCTCTCTCCCTCTCTGTCTCTTGCTTTCTCTCTTTCTTTCCTCTCTCTCTCTCCTTCTCTGTCTCTCTCTCCTTCTCTGCCTCTCTCTCCTCTCTCTCTTTGTTTCTCACTCCCCCCCCCTCTCTCTCTCTCTCCTTCTCTGTATCTCTCCACTCTCTCTCTCTCTCTCTCTCTCTCTCTCTCTCTCTCTCTCTCTCTCTCTCTCTCTCTCTCTCTCTCTCTCTCTCTCTTTCTCTCACGAATGCATCTCTCTAGCCTGGTTCGTAATCTGCTGACCCGGGTTCGAATCTTGTTCAAGAGGATTTTTCCTCTGGAGTTAACATCAGTGCCGACTCAACTCTCCCCAAAAGTCCTTCGGATGAGAAATAAACCGAGGTCCCGTGTGCGAACGCATGCAGAACATCTTGCGCACACGTTAAAACCCGTTCCGCTTTTCGGAAGAGTAGGCCATTGTGTGCCGGTGGGAACGGATGACAAAATTTACAAAACTGCATACACAGTCATGGGGACTGGTTGAAAAAAAGCACATGAGTGCTTATTCCGTTATCCTCGAAATAAATAAATAAATAAATAGAAAGAAATCTCTCTCTTTCCCATCTACATCTTCATGGCGAAAAAAAAAGGGGCCAGTACATGATGTGGAGGAAGCTGGCTGCAAAATTTTCAGTGGTACTCCCCTTCTCCCCCCATCCCCTCCTACGCTCTCCTACAGGACTACGGGATAGATGAAATTGAAGGACAGAGGGGAGGGGGGGGTGGGGAGGAAGTGGTAGCAGGCAGAACAGCCATACTGACACTGTGTATACAAACAAAACGGTGTCACCTTAGACCTGCTCCTTACCCTGCTATTTCTTTTTTTTTGGGGCGGGGGGGGGTGGGTGTTAGCGGATGTTTGATACGCTGCAGATACACTGAGCAGAATCAAGACCAGGCAGCCTGAAGGACACCCGACTGCGGAGCCCCGGCACCCGAAAGGACAACATGGACAAGGTGGGAAGTTACCCTGACAACACCCAGGCCACCATCACCCTCCTGCACAGCAGCTGAATGTAGAGGGATTGGAAGGACAGAAGCAGTGAGGCAGGGCAGCCTAGTGGTTAGAGCGTTGCGATCGCTGTCTGTTGGCCCGGGATCGAACCACCACCGAGGCACCCGTTCAAGGGAAGATTTGTCCCCTCGAGTTTATTAACATCAGCGCAGACTTCACTTGGGGACGGGATAGCTCAGTGGTCAGAGCACTCGCTTTCCCCCAGCTAAGGTTAAGCAGCATCGAGTGTGGTTACCACTTGGATGGGTGACCGTTGCGTGTCTTCGCTTCAATACAGTTCCCCAGTTCACCCAGCCCTAAATGGGTGCCTGCCTTTTTAGGGTCAAGGAAAGTAAAGCAGCGAGGGAGAGGAGATAGGCGCCGCCCTCAATCTGCTGGCTCCTTGAGAAGTTGAGGTCTTTGACGCCTCGCTCCCCTACGACCACATAGGTTACGGGACACCTTTACCATTACCCTTTTTTTTTACAGACTCCACTTCCCCGAAAGCTCTTTGAGTGAGATTAGAAACCCGTGTGAGAACCGCGCGCAGAGCATCTTGCACGCACGTTTTAAAACCGGGTCCGCCTTTCCGAAGAGTAGGCCATTGCATGCCGGCAAGAACGGATGAGAATGTTTTTAAAGGCGCGTGCACACTGCTGTTGTGCTCAAACGTCATCCCCGAAGCCTGAAAGTGGCTACCTTAACAGTGGGTAAAAACGGCCGCATAACAAAATCTCACTATTTGTGATCCTCGGAGCTCAAACCGAGAAAAGAAAAACAACAACAAAACAACAACAAAATATCACATTTGTCCGACCTTGAATAAGACACTGAACTGGAAGTGTAATGTCTTTATCGAAAATATGAAAGTTCTTAGTCAGTGATGTGAGACTGCAAAATACAATATAAATAGTTTAGGGAGGAATTAGTTTTGCTTTTTGTTTAGGAAAAAAAAAACCGAAGAATTCGAAAGACAAATTCTAAACTTGTTTTGCCAAAGTAAAGCTACTGGAGAAATAAACCTGCTATCTACGATGTTTTATTCAATTCAGATACTCTTA
>CM054142.1:20025278-20035278 GCA_028751875.1 Rapana venosa | reverse complement strand
GTGGCCTGGGCACACCTGCACCCCTCCCTCAACTGGCTGGTCTACTACCACACTCACAGCAAGTTCCGAGCTGCCTTCCGCAAGCTCCTCCACATGGACACTTGCTGCAGATGAGCTGGATCCTCGCGGACGTTGTGTTGTACATCAGCTCAGATCTCAAGGGCGTCGTGCTGGAGATGAGCTGGATCCTCGCTGGCATTGTATTGTACATAAGTTCAGATCTCACGGACGTCGTGCTGCGGATGAGCCCCAAGATCTCACGGACGTCATGTTGTAGAGGAGTTGGGATCTTTACGGTTGTGGTGTCAAACAAGCTCCCAGAGGTTGAGAGCATGGATTCACGAAGGATGAACAACAGGGAAACTGTTGCTTTGCTGCCAAAGATGTTAGAGATACCGGCTGTTTTTCAGTGCTCGTTCTAATTCCTCGTTTTGTTGTTCAGTTCCTGTAGTCATGTCGTTTGGCCATGGATCTTGGTGTCATTCACATGACATATTCAGCTGTTTTGTGTAGGCAGCCAGATTCCGTTTTCGGGAACAAAAAGTGCAGTTGTATTCTTGATTCCGTGGTCCACTGCGCGTCGGCCCCAGTTTTGAGAACATGTTGGTCTTATGTATAAAGTGCATTGAATTGAGTTGAATTGAGTTCCACTTTCAGTCACGGCAGATTTCTCTGTGTAGTATTCGCGCTGCTCTTCCCGGGGGAGATCGCGTCGCCACCAGAGCAACGCCACCCTTTTTTTTTTAAATTCCTATTTGTAGGTGTATCTGTTTCTCCTACCCCTATGTGTATGGAATCAAAGAGAGTAAAGGCTATAGCAAGTCTGCCTGTAAGCTGACCTAGGATATCTGGAGAAAAAAAATATCCAAGTACTAATCGCCAAATACATCTGTGTTTCAGTTTTCATTCGAATATGTCACAGTGGGTGGAATATTTCATAAACACTTTACCATGTTTACTCACCAATTTTTGTTCCAACATATTGCTTGACCATCTGTATAAACCAACGCGCCAGCCAAACTTTGATGCATGCTAGGCACTTTTGTGTGGCTGCGATCTCCAAAGCGCTGATGGGATTGACAAGATCTTTAACGTGCATATTTCGATCTCATGCGACAAAGAAGTGTAAAGCACTGGTAGCATCTGCACGTGTATATATTGTACAAACAAAATCCCCAACCTGAATCCGCCCTACACCACCGAGATTTAAACCCACGGAGTGTAACTTCAAAACCATTGGGATTCGACGGTGTGCTGTCTTACCCACTCGGCTCTTGCATCCATCACCGACTCCACCGTTTGAGAGATTCCACAGGCTGTGAAAACCCGATGTATCAAGCTGCGATGACTCGCTTGGGCGCGGTCACTTACTCTGTCGTCCGTGTAACAGACCTTGGTCAAAAGCTTCGTCAATTTAGAATCGTAAACAAAATGCCAAGACCTGCTTTAAAATGTTATTTCCTTAAGCTGTTATGTAGGAGAAAGCTTTCATTCGTGAAAAGCTCCTAGTATAACAATCTCTGTTAAAAGAAGACAAATCTTCAGAAGTCGTAATAAGGCAGCCTATTTTGCAAATTCGTAAAATAAAAAATTTTTAAAATAACATAAAAAAAATTTAAAATATATATATATATATAATGGCAGAGCCCTAAAGACAATGGCAGAGCCCTGAAGACAATGGCAGAGCCCTGAAGACAATGGCAGAGGACCAGAGCACTGAGAACAAGCTGATGTAGGAGCAATCTTCTCTTTTCTTTTTTTTCGTTCTTCGGCTAGAGCTCCCATGTTAGTTCACCAATGATGAGATCCCCCCTCCCTTATCACGTAGGTAGCGGCATTCCGACTTCAGTGATATCTTTTTCATTCAATATATATATGCCCACGAATGATCATACAGCAATTTTCAGGTGTGATGAGCGAGACGGGGGACAGATATTCTGGGTATACCCCCCACCCCACCCCACCCCCATCAAGGTATTTACTTTAGCTGGGTAAACGTTCAGCGACAGTTGTGGATGTAAATGATGTATACACACGCTTTCTTTGCCTCGGCGATCTCACAGCAGAAAGCGAAACTTTCTTCAAACTGCGTGTGACTGAATGTCCTGTACACCTCTGTGTTCTGATTGTGAATGTTGCGCTGAAAACGAGAAGACATTAAGTGTCTACAATCATTGTACGTAATCTTGCAGACATTCTGACGTACTGAGAAGGAAAAAAAAACCAGGGAGTGGGGTGGGGGTGGGGAGGGGGTTGCTGACGTGAAAGTTGGGAGGGAGGGAGGGAGGGGTGGATGGAGGGAAAGTTTCAGCCGTTTTGATTTGAAATGAATAAATAGGTACAGTATTCTCTTTGTAGGAACTAGGGAGAGCGGGGTGGGGGGGGGGGGGGGGAGGAGGGGGGGGGTTAAGAGCGTAGGGGTCTAGTGTTCTCGGTGAAGAAGTTGGAGCAAAAGGAAGGTCTGTAGATGCATATCTGTCTCTGTCTCTGTTTCTCTGTCTCCCTTTCTCTCTGTCTCTGTCTGTCTCTCTGTCTCTCTCTGTCTCTGTCTCTGTCTCTCTCTCTGTATCTCTCTCTCTCTCTCTCTCTCTCTCTCCCTTTTTGAGGGCTGGATGGAAAAAAAAGTCATTGTACTTAATCTATTACCCTCTTTAAATAAAATTTCGTATTTCTCTCTCTATCTCTCTCTCTTTCTCTCTCTCTCTCTCTCTCTCTCTCTCTCTCTCTCTCTCTTCTCTCTCTCTCTCTCTCTCTCTCTCTCTTCTCTCTCTCTCTCTCTCTCTCTCTCTCTCTCTCTCTCTTCTCTCTGTCTCTCTCTCTCCCTCTCCCTCCCTACTAGAGCTCCGAGGTTTATTAATGGTAAGATTTTACATATGCGACCGTTCGTTTTTACTCACCGTTAAGGTAGCTGCATTCCGACATTGGGGTGAATGGTTGTCTAAACACGGCACTAGTGTGCGCACAATGTGGTTGACTTCGTCATGCATTCCTACGGGGGCACGCAATGCCCAACTCATCCGAAAGGGAGAATGGGTTTAAACGTAAGCGTGCGTACGATGTTCTGCGTACGTTTGCAGTCGGAACCTTGGTTTTAAGTCTTATCCGAAGGACTTTTGAGGGATTAGAGTCATGATGTTAGCTCCAATGGGGAAAAAAAAACCTCGGTGGTGACTCAGATATCCGTGTATTCGAATGGCGAGCTCAACACCCACACACCCCACCCCCCTCCCTAGGTGCATCTATCTGGAGAGTAAAAGGACAAGATCCCTGAAGACAATAACAGAGACATGAAGACAATGGCAGAGCCCTGAAGACAATGGTAGAGGACCAGAGCCCTGAAGACAATGGCAGAGACCTGAAGACAATGACAGGGACCTAAAGACAATGGCAGAGCCCTGAAGACAATGGTAAAGCCCTAAAGACAATGGTAGAGGACCAGAGCCCTGAAGACAATGGCAGAGTCCTAAAGACAATGGTAGAGGACCAGAGCCCTGAAGACAATGGTAAAGCCATAAAGACAATGGCAGAGGACCAGAGCCCTGAAGACAATGGCAGAGTCCTAAAGACAATGGTAGAGGACCAGATCCCTGAAGACAATCGCAGAGCCCTGAAGACAATGGCATAGGACCACAGCCCTGAAGACAATGGCAGAGACTTGAAGACAATTGCAGATCCCTAAAGATAATGGCAGAGGACCAGATCCCTAAAGACAGTGGCAGATGACCAGAGTTCTGAAGACAATGGCACAGGAGCAAGTTTTGTAGGCAGAGGCACAGAACCAGATCCTGAAGGTAATGGCACAGACCCAGAGCCCTGAAGACAATGGCAAAGCACCGGAGCTCTAAATACAATGGCAGAGTCAGCTAAAAAGTATTTTAGTTGGATCTGGGTCATGAAGAACGAAAAGGCACCCGACAAAGCTTCAGTTGTCCTCCCCACAACAGATGTGGCTGTGGCATAGTGGTCAATACAATCTCACTGAAAAGGTGACTTGGCCTTAAAGCGCCCAAAACTCAGAATGCACGGGTTTGATTCCCGGTTTGGCAAGATAATAAGAAAAAGGCAGCAGCTGAAGGGCATCCAGAGCTCATGATGTGGATGTGCCCAGGTCCCTTACAGTGCGAGGCATTAGGAGCTGAAACACTAGCTAGAGTTGGGGGGAGGCGGATTCTTCTCTCAAAAGCCACATCCATCACGCTCTCGTTACAGCTGCTTTTTTCTGGTCAATTCTTCGAGGTAAAGGTTGAGGGCAGAGGGGAAAAAAGAGGCTGACCACCAGCATCCTACGTTTGCCAACATCACTGAGATCAGTGGTCTGGGAGGAGGGCTACAGGAGATGGTAGAACTCAGCAGAGACAGAAAGAGATGGTGAACTCTGGTGGTATTGCGTGGGGATCCTACCGACGACAGCGGCGATGTAGGAAGTTTGAGTTTGAGTTCTTCTGTCTCTTCTTCTGTAATGTTGCCTATGTTGCAGTGTCCTAGCATAAGGACGATAATGTTTCCACGCTAAATAGAGCTCCATATTCACAGTGACAATTGAGATGTTCGGTACAACGAAGTGAAAAAGGGGGAACTTCGACACAAGTATTTAGTGGGGTTAAAAACGATGAGGTCATTATTTTGTCAAAATGGCATCAAATATTTCATAGAACTCAAAAAGTGATCGCCAAAATAATTATGGAAACAGAGAGGGACTTTTGTACATAACGTGATTGTTTAGTGTTGTAGCGCATGAATGCAAGGAGGCGTTGAATTGTTTCCAAAAAATTAGCAGCTGAAGCACAAAAGGAACAAATGCCAAATCTGTTGTGTTTTTTTAATAAAACCAAAAAATCATGAAATAGTAAAGAAAGTATGATTTGTGGAATAATCCAAGCGTGGTGTATGATATGAGAAGAAAACAATCAAGCCTTTCAAATGTTTTGTCAGTTCACTCTAGAGCTTCACGGCATATTGCAGATCACTTCACTCCTCTGCACATTTTACATGCTGTTCCCCACAGTTTACGTCCTGTTCCCCATGTCCTATTGCCCACATCCTATTGCTCACATCCTATTCCCCACATTTTACATCCTGTTCCCCACAATTTACATTCTATTCCCCACATTTTACGTCATATTCCCCACATCCTATTCCCCACAGTTAACGTCCTATTCCCCACATTTTACACCCTGTTCCCCACAGTTTGGGTCCTATTCCCTACATTTTACATCCTGTTCCCCACATTTTACATCTGTTCCCCACAGTTTTCGTCCTATTCCCTACATTTTACATCCTGTTCCCCACATTTTACATCTTTTCCCCACAGTTTCCGTCCTATTCCCCACATTTTACATCTGTTCCCCACAGTTTTCGTCCTATTCCCCACATTTTACATCTGTTCCCCACAGTTTTCGTCCTATTCCCCACATTTTACATCTGTTCCCCACAGTTTTCGTCCTATTCCCCACATTTTACATCTGTTCCCCACAGTTTACGTCCTCTTCCCCACATTTTACATCCTGTTCCCCACAGTTTACGTCCTATTCCCCACATTTTACATCCTGTTCCCCACAATTTACGTCCTGTTCCCTACATTTTACATCTGTTCCCCACAGTTTACGTCCTATTCCCCACATTTTACATCTTATTCCCCACAGTTTACGTCTTATTCCCCACAGTTTACGTCCTATTCCCCACATTTTACATCTTATTCCCCACAGTTTACGTCTTATTCCCAACAGTTTACGTCTTATTCCCCACAGTTTACGTCTTATTCCCCACAGTTTACGTCTTATTCCCCACAGTTTACGTCCTATTCCCCACATTTTACGTCCTGTCCCCCACATTTTACGTCTTACCTTTTACGTCCTGTTCCCCTCATTTTACATCTGTTCCCCACATATTACATCATATTCCCCACATATTACATCCTATTCCCCACATATTACATCCTATTCCCATCTGAACGATCTGAAAATAAAAGTTTGACTTGACTTGACTTGACTTGACTATTCCCCACATTTTACGTCCTATTCCCCACATTCTACGTCCTGTTCCCCACAGTTTATGTCCTATTCCCCACATCCTATTTCCTATTCCCCACATTTTACGTCCTGTTCCCCACATCCTTTTCCCCACAGATTACATCCTCTTCCCACTTTTTACGTCCTATTCCCCACATTTTACATCCTATTCCCCACATCCTATTCCCCACATCCTATTCCCCACATTTTACGTCCTTTTCCCCGCATCCTATTCCCCACATCCTATTCCCCACATTTTACGTGCTGTTCCCCACATCCTATTCCCTACATTTTACGTCTTGTTCCACACAGTTTACGTCCTGTTCCCCACATATTACATCCTATTCCCACATCCTATTCCCCACAACCTATTCCCCACATTTTACGTCCTGTTCCCCACATCCTATTCCCCACATTTTATGTCCTGTTCCCCACACTTGACATCCAGATTCCCATTTTTCCACCCTATTCCCCACATGTTTGGTCATGTTTCCCACATTATACGTCATGCTCCCCATATTCTAAATCCTGATTCCCATCTTGATCCCACAGTTAACATCCTGATCCCCACAGTTTACATCCTGATCCCTACAGTTATCATCCTGATCCCCACAGTTATCATCCTGATCCCCACAGTTTACATCCTGATCCCCACAGTTTACATCCTGATCCCCACAGTTTACATCCTGATCCCTACAGTTTATCATCCTGATCCCCACAGTTAACATCCTGATCCCCACAGTTAACATCCTGATCCCCACAGTTAACAACCTGATCCCCCACAGTTATCATCCTGATCCCCACAGTTATCATCCTGATCCCCCACAGTTAACATCCTGATCCCCACAGTTTACATCCTGATCCCCACAGTTTACATCCTGATCCCCACAGTTAACATCCTGATCCCCACAGTTTACATCCTGATCCCCACAGTTTACATCCTGATCCCCACAGTTTACATCCTGATCCCCACAGTTTACATCCTGATCCCCACAGTTATCCTGATCCCCACAGTTTACATCCTGATCCCAACAGTTATCATCCTGATCCCCACAGTTAACATCCTGGTCCTTTACCCTGTCCCTTGCTGCTTGTTTTGTAATATAATAATGGTCTGTTGTTTTTATTGACAGTGTATTGTGATGTCAGAGGTATACCTTCATTCCTAATTGGGGTGGGGTGTTGTTTGTTTGTTTCTTGTCAGTATCTCACTGTCTCTCTGCATGTACATGACCTTAGAATGGGAGGCAATAGGCATGTGTGTGTGTGTGTGTGTGTGTGTGTGTGTGTGTGTGTGTGTGTGTTGTGTGTGTGTGTGTGTGTGTGTGGTGTGTGTGTGTGTGTGTCTGTGTGTGTGTGTCTTTAATTTATTTATTTCAATATTTTATTTATTTTTATATCGAAGATAATGGAATAAGCACTTATTGCTTTTTTACATCCAGTCCCCGTGTGTATGTGGTTTTGTAAATTCTGCCATCTGTTTCCCACCGGCACACAATGGCCTACTCTTACGAAAAGCGGAACAGGATTTATCGTGTGCGCAAGATGTTCTGCGTGCGATCACACACGGGGCCTCGGTTTATAGTCTCATCCGAAGTTTTTGTGTGTGTGTGTGTGTGTGTGTGTGTGTGTGTGTGTGTGTGTGTGTGTGTGTTGTGTCTGTGTCTGTGTGTCTGTGTGTGTCTGTGTCTGTGTCTGTGTAATTTGTTTTACCACCATAAGATATGTTATGCCAAAACACCATTTGCGTTGTAAAATCCTGTATTACTTTATTGCCAACAACGTCATCATCATCATCTTTATTACCATCATAATAATATCTCTACCGCTGTTATTATGGATATTGTTAATGTTTTCTTTTATTTTTGCTGTTATATTATGTTCTTTTCAAAATCGCAGTGACAGCTCACGTGTTGACGCTATATGTGTCTGTCTCCATAGGAAATCGACTACTATTTGCTCAGAAAGTGTGTGAACATGGTAAAATATTGAAGACATGTTCGTTTGTTGTGTCGTTGACTTCAGTGTATCATTTTGTGTGTGTTGTTGTTTTTTCTCCTCAAAGGACTTTGAAAATATTTGCTCGTCTCAGTCCCATGCTTTGTTCTCTGTGTAAAGTATAGTTATCAACAACAACAAAATCACGCTGAATATCCAAATACTTTGAAGCATGGAAAACTGTCTTCAACAGATGAGAAGACTGCTAAATGTTCAATTCATCGGTGTGATTGAAAATAACATTTTAAAATAATATTTTAGGATATATGTTCAAGGAATCTGAAATAGGTAAGCAGAAGTTGAAGTACCAGTTTTGTCCTGTGATGTTGTGGGTTTGTTTGTTTGTTTGTTGTTGTTGGTTGTTGTGGTTTTGTTGTTGGTGGGGGGTTTTTTTGGGGGGGTCGTTCATAGGCTACCAATTTGAAATATAGTTGTCTTGTGTTTTTGTGTTACCCACCGAATGCTGACATGAATTACAGTATCTTTAACGTGCATATTTAATCTTCTGTATATGTATGATACACGAAAGAAATTAAAGCACTAACAGGTCTGCACATATTTTCCCTTAAATCACCAGACGCCGAGGAGATTGGAATCCACGATTTCATGGACACATGGGATTGAAGTTGTTTTGTTTTTTTTAATTATTCTTTTATATCGAGGATAATGGAATAAGCACTCATGTGCTTTTTTACATCTAGTCCCCGTGTGTATGCGGTTTTTTAAACTTTGTCATGTTTCCACTCAGCTATAGCCTCTGTCATTACTGTGTTGAAATATTGTGATTGAATGGTATATGTCAACTGGAGTTGTTCAGTTATGGATTTGGTTGTTTTTTTTGTTTCTTGATGTTTAGGTATCAATATCCTCTATATCCCTAAAATAGGGTGACCGTGATTGAAGATTTTGGATGTGAATTTGGGTGTGGAGGTTTGCAGACTAATTCACGTTGGCCTGTTGCTTTTTGTACGCTGAGCCTGTCTCCGCTGTAACGTGTTCATTGAGGGAGAGGGGGGTGGTGAAGTGGTGGAAACAAGGGTTTTGGGGGTGGAGGTGAGAGGGAGAGGGGATGCACGTGTGTGTATGTATGTGTGTGTGTATGTATGTGTGTTAGTCTTTCTTTAATTTAACGTCTGTTCACTCAAGGTGATATTAGACCAAAGATAAAAGTGTTACAATATATAGAGAACGTGTGTGCGTGCGTGCGTGCGTGTGTGTGTGTGTGGCACACGAGTCCGTTGTTCTATTTGATTCTTTCAAGTCACCATACCAGCATTGCTTTGGTTCGCATAGTCTATCTCTCCCCTTTGCTTTAGATATTTGGAGGGCAGACATTGCAAAACTCCTACTGATAATTATACCATTCCATTTTAGGGGGCAGCTTGCTGTGTCTGTAAAAGGCTGATATTCTCACTCGGTTCGGTTTCACACTTGTGCTAAGTTTGGTCGCAACAAAACCACATTTATTAAAAGGAATATGTTCAATCCCCCCTGAAGTCTGAAGAGTTCTGACGTCACTTGGCAGTATCCTCCATGTTTGGGGGTCCATAGGGGGTGGGGGGGGAGAACCCTGATCATTTCCAGTAGAAATGTGAATTTCGTGTATGTAAACTTTCCTCACCCCCAGTGCTGCAATCACGTTTTTCGAGTCGGAGATTGTTATGCGCTTTATGAATCGTTGATTTGTTGATCCATCCATCTATCCATCCATCCATCCATCCTTCAGATGAGACTATAAACCGAGGTACCGTGCGTGAAACGCACGGAGAGCATCTTCCGCACACGTTAAAACCTGTTTCGCTTTTCGCAAGAGTAGGCCATTGTGTACTGGTAGGAACGGATGACAAAATTTATATACTGCATACACGCAGGGGCTAGATTTTTTTTAAGCACATGAGTGCTTATTCCATTATCCTCGAAATAAAAGAATAGAGAGAAAGAAAGAAAGAAAGAAAGAAAGAACGAAAGAAAGAAAAAAGGAAAGAAAGAAAGAG
>CM054142.1:20012778-20022778 GCA_028751875.1 Rapana venosa | reverse complement strand
TCTCTCTCTCTCTCTCTCTCTCTCTCTTCCTCTCTCTATCTATCTTTATCTCCTCTCTCTCTCACTCTCCTATCTCTCTCTCTCTCTCTCTCTCTCTCTCTCTCTCTCTCTCTCTCTCTCTCTCTCTCTCTCTCTCTCTCCTCTCTCTCCTATCTCTCTCTCTCTCTCTCTCTCTCTCTCTCTCCTCTCTCTCTCTCTCTTCCTCTCTCTATCTATCTATTATCTCCTCTCTCTCTCACTCTCCTCTCTCTCTCTCTCTCTCTCTCTCTCTCTCTCTCTCCTCTCTCTCTCTTTCCTCTCTCTATCTATCTATATATCTCCTCTCTCTCTCACTCTCTCTCTCTCTCTCTCTCTCTCTCTCTCTTCTCTCTCTCTCTTTCCTCTCTCTATCTATCTATAATCTCCTCTCTCTCACTCTCCTATTCTCTCTCTCTCTCTCTCTCTCTCTCTCTCTCTCCTCTCTCCTCTCTCTCTCTCTCTCTCTCTCTCTCTCTTCTCTCTCTTCTCTCTCTCTCTCTCTCTCTGAGGAGAGCACATTGGGCAAGAGCAGCACCACCCTTTTTTCTTTTTTTTAAAAATTGTCTCCTGCCTGTGTGTATATTTGTTTCCCTAATGAGAGTAGATTTTTTTTTTTACATAATTTTGCCAAGGACAACTCTTGTTGCCGTGGGTTCTTTTATTTATTTTCTTCTTTTATTTCGAGGATAATGGAATAAGCACTCGTGTGCATTTTTTTACATTCAGTCCCCGTGTGTATGCACTTTTGTTAATCTTGTCATCCGTTCCCACCGGCAAACAATGGCCTACTCTTCCCAAAAGCGGAAGGGGTTTTAACATGTGCGCAAGATGTTCTGCGTGCGTTCGCACACTGGACCTCGGTTTATTGTCTCACCCGAAGGACTTTTAGGAGTGGAGTCTGCACTGATGTTAACTCCAAAGGAAAATTCCTCTTGAACGGGATTCGAACCCGGGTCAGCACTGAGTGTGTGTGTCGTTCATGGGACCTCGGGTTTTATTATATCACTCGAAAGATCAGTACCTAGATCACCGCTCAATGACTAACAGACATGGGGCAGGGGGGATGTTTGGCCTCAAGCAGGGAATTGAACCCGGCACTTTTAGCTTTCTGGGCAGGTGGTTTACCTCTAGACCACCCATCCATCAATTTCATGACGTCTTATCTCAACTCTCTCCTCCGAGGTTGGGGGGAGGGGGGGGGGGGGGGGGTGTTGAGATGAGAGAGAGAAGACAGTGATGAAGAGTTCACCACCACCCACCCCACTCAAACCCCCACCCCACTCCTCTCCTCAAAAAAAAAAAAAAAAATTTCATTTTCCATTTTGTTTGTCATCTAGATGAACGTGGTGATAGTTGAGATTTTTTGCGTCAGCTGCTGTGCGCATAGCCTGCAACAACAAATAAAATAGTGCAAAAACAGCAACCAACAAGAAAAAAATTGGTTCCTTTTTTTTAACACTTTGTCACGACTTTTGTCGACAAACAAAGAATGCGTACAATCAGGTGACCTTTGTATATCTGTCACCCGGTCTTTTGTTTCGTTTGGTGGGGGGGGGGGAGGAGGGTTGAGGGGGTGTCTTTTGTTTTAGTTGCATGCTCAACAGTTCTATAAATTGAGTTCAATTCAAAGCATACAGCGCACAAGAATTTAAAAGAAAGAAAGGAATAAATAAATAGATAAACAGGTAATAATAATAATAATAATGATAATAATAATAATAATAATAATGCATTGAATTTACATAGCGCTATATCTTGCAACAAAACAAATCAAAGCGCTTTCATTCATCCTACTCATTCACATGCAGCCAGTTACAATAAATAGGGTTGGGGTGTTTTTTACAAAAGTTCAAATGTATACACACACACTCGGTTGCAAACACGCGCACACCCACACCCACACATACACACACAAAGTAAAGAGGTAAAGTAGCAGGAAATATTTGCCGCCAAAAAAACTATGACAGGAAACGAGCTTCATGTGATCGTTTGGCTCATTTCTTTCTTTCTTTCTAATTTGGTTGGTTGGTTGGTTGAAGGTTATTTCATGCTACCTTGACCTTTCACGACTGTAGGTTTATGTCTTAGGTAATGACAACTGCTGTCCTAGTTTGTTTTTGTTTTGTTTTGTTTTTTAGTTCCGTGCTTTTGTTCAGTAGATGCCACAAAGGACTTGGTTGTCTGTCACTGGAGTATTAGAAGCGCCAGAGGAAGAGACAAAGAGTAGAAGAGATTGAAAACGTGATGAGAGAATCTTTTTTTTTTTTTTTTTTTGTTAGTAACTGTCGAACAATGTTTAAAGTTCAAACAAAATCTTAAGTAAAAGGCGAAAGATTTTTTCGTGTGTGGAAGAAAATCCAGACTCTGTAAATATGACTTACAGCAGGTTCGTGGTTGGGTTTTTGTTGTTGTTGATTTTTTGTTTATTGTTTTGTTTTGGGGTTTGTTTGGGGTTGGGGTTGTGTTGTTGTTGGGTTGTTGTTTTTTTTGGGGGGGGTAAATTTTCGTGTTTGTAGGTGTATTTGTTTTCCTTTGACAGTAGTTTTTTTCTATAAAACTTTGCAGGGTGCGCGCGTGTGTGTTCTGTTGTGTTGTATTGTGTATCTGTGTCTGTGCATCTGTTACTACAACCAACAGAACTCAAACACGAATGACGAGATCTTTCACGTGCATATTTGATACACGCATATATGCACGGAGGATGTGGTAAAGCACTGGCAGCTTTGCACGTGCGTTAACTTGGAAGAAGAAGAAGAAGAACGAAAGATGTATCCACCCTTGATCTGTAGGGCTCCACGAGGATTTGAACCTCTGACCCAGGGCGTCAGGACCCTCAGGAGTAACTAACAGCCTGTCAGCTTCTCTGTTCGCCTGTCGCTCCTGGCTATCCCTGTTCTGGACAAAGTCCCAGCATTTGTTTTCACTTAGTTTGTCAACTTCTTATTTATTTTTCTTATTGTGGTTTGTTAGCTTTTTGTGCACATACACACACACACACACACACACAAATGCGCGCGCGCACACACACACAAACGTGCGCGCACACACATACAAACGTGCGCGCACACACATACAAACGTGCGCGCACACACACACAAACGTGCGCGCACACACACAAACACACACACACGTGCGCGCGCGCACACACACATACACACACACACAAAGAGAGAGGAGGATCGTGTTTGTATGCGCGCGCCCTCGCGTTCCGAAGCCACACTTAGGAACATGAAGAGAGAGACAGACAGACAGAAATAGAGACACAGACACAGACAGACAGACAGAGACAGAGAGAATGTGGTGTGTGTGTGTCTTCAGTTTTACGTCTGTTCACTTAAAGTGATATTAGACGATGGAGGGGGGGGGGGGGGGGGGGGGGGGGGGGGGGAGGGGGGGCAGCATAATGAGATAAGGGCTTTAAGTAGAAAAAATACGTGTTGGTATGAATGCACATTAAAAGACTATTCCAAACTATATAAACAGTATGTTGCAAAAAACATGGCAAAGAAATACAAAAATTAACAAAACCCCCGAACAATTGAAAAATACTCTAAAGTTGGAAAACAAACAATTGTGAACTACTTGTAACGGCAGCTGTGAAACAAGCAAAATATAGATTCCGACGATCATACTTTACAAAAAAGAGAATACTGGGGATTGCAACAGAGACAAGGCTATCTCACATAATAACTCTGGATTGGTTAAAACTTCCTGCAGAGACTTATCTTGAAATGATGGTAAAAACGCTTTTAAACCTTGACATTGATACAGAACATGAACATTGGAAAATTTTTCACCACATATACATTGTATATTTTTGGCAAATTTTGCTCGAAAGGCATTTAATTTCAATCTGTAGATTAGAGAAACAATTTTTCTAGTACAGGATTTTCGAAAGCCGTACTGAGTACAAAGAATGTTCTCAAGATCCAGAACTGAACAAGTATGCAGGGGATAACCAGCCTCTTCCTGTTTCTTTTTCACATGTTTCCAGCAAACATTTTGAAGCAAAGCATAACCTTCATGAAGAGAAAGAGGAATACCTAAACCAGTTGAATAGCTATCATGTTTTGCTGCCTTTTTGGCAGCTTTGTCGACTTTTTCATTAAAATAAATACCACAATGAGATGGAACCCATGTGTGTGTGTGTGTGTGTGTGTGTGTGTGCGCGCGCGCGCGCGCGCGCGTCCGTACGATCCGAAGTCACACTTACGAACATGATCTTCAACACTTTTATTCAGTAAGAATTTTGAAACAAAAAACAACAACAACAACAACAACAAAACACACACACACAACCATACAGAACTTAAAACACTCTTCATCGACCAGAACATGGCATGAACAGAACATTGATCTATTTCAACCATAGCTACATAAAATTAGACATGTCGTTTACCAAACTTTTACTAATAAACAATACAAGACAAGTCTTAAATTCCTCTTTTTTTTGGCAAACAAAAATACACAACAAACAGTATTTCTTTACAATACCCAAATCAGTCTCATCTGGATGAAGCCTGTTTTTATAATTTTCAAAAATCCCAACAATTTTTTTCCACGAAGAAACTGGGTATAGTGTAAAAAAAAACATCAAAACCTAACACATGGGGACAGAAAATGTTTAGAAATTCCAACAAAATCATCTTTCCACGCTCGGCGCATTTTTTTTTAAAGCAAAACCTAGTATACAGGACAGACAATGTTCATGTTCAAATGAAGGGTTAATGGTAAAAGCGATGGCATGCCATTAGCTTAGGGAACTGCCGCAGGAACTTCTTGCAGTCAGTATAAAAGTACACAGTACTTAAAGTGTCCATCTCCCCGCCAGTAATGAACGATCATCGACCTAGTTTCACTTTGAGGGCAGACTAAATGGGAGGCAATCGGAGAACAAGGCTAGGTATTTAGCATCAACCAGAAGAACAGACAGACATACCACAGTAGGGAAAGATTTTTTAAAGATATAATAAAACTCGAAATTATACTACAATTAAATAAAACTGACACACGCGCTTTTCAGAATTTAAAAAAAAAGATGAGTTCTATGAAATTAGAAAAAGAAAAATGGTCAGCGTTATTCTTGGATCGAAAGCCAGGTGGGTTTCGCAAGATGAAAAGATCTTCAGATGCTTTTGTCACTAGAAAAAAAAACACTTTTGGGGGCAAGCAAATGACAAAACTGATTATGAGAAAAGATGAGACATCAACTGAAACAGACGAGTCACCCAAAGAAAGGGATGTTACTAGTAGTGACAAGCAGGCAGGGAAACTCAACAAATGAGTCTTGACAGCTATAGTTGCCACTTGCCTTGCCTTGCCTGGCCTTACAAGGGGACGGGATAGCTCAGTGGTCAGAGCACTTGCTTTCTCAACACTAAGGTTAAACAGCATCGAGCGTAGTTTGCGCGTCTTGGCTTCAGTACAGTCGCCCAGTTCACTCAGCTGTATTTAGGTATCTTCCCTCTTTAGGGTCAGGGAAGGTAAAGCAGTAGGGGAGATGAGATGGGCACCGCCCTCAATATGCTGGCCCCTGGAGAAACAGGTCTTTGACATCTGGCTCTCCAACGACCGCAGAGGTTATGGGACACTTTTACCCTTTCTTCGCTTTGACAATCTAGAAGGTTTAAATACCTTACATAAAACATCACGGGCTTACCAAAACAGCCAAATTAATTTTTTTTTTAATCTAGGTGCAGACAGAATGACCAGCAAAGCTGCGTAACTCTAAGCTTGGGGAGAGGAGTGCTGTGACCACTGAGCTATCCACCACCACCACCACCACCACCACCCCTTTATTTTAACTGGCTGGAAATCAGACGCAAAGCGGTGTACCTTTTTTGCTAAACCATCTGTTCATACAGAACTGGACAGAACTTTAAAAACTTGGTGATCGGAGCTTTGATATTACCTGCCACATTTTATTGATATGGGCGTTTGAGTGTAATTTAGGCATTAAGCCACAATAACAACAACAACAACAAAATAATTATAATCATGTTCATGATCTTTATCATGATGATGATGATGACGATGATGGTGATGATGATGATGATGATGATGATGATGATAAAATAAAAACTGGAAGTACAAATTGGGCATATGTAAATATGCGTACCAAAGGTTAGTACTCTCTCTCTCTCTCTCTCTCTCTCTCTCTCTCTCTCTCTCTCTCTCTGTGAGCAGAATTTTATCATTTTACAAACACACACAAAGGAAACAAAAAATCGACTAGGCTACTATGCTGTGTCAATCACATTGTCATTACTCTTTCTTTTTTAAATAAAATAAAATCACAAAGCAAATTAAAAACAAATGTGGCTGCGGAGGGTGGGGAGAGGGAAGGGGGACGGTGGACAGGATGATGCCCATTTGCCTCTTGTAACTATCTTAACACAATGTTGCAGCCGTAGTTTAGTGGGAAATCTTGTTCTTCCAAAACCTTTTAAATGCCCCATTTGAGGCAATTCTGCGTGAACTAACAGACTGCCATATTACCTTGTTAATTAACAGACATGCGCCAACTTCAGACAAAAGACGCTCTGACTGGTATAATATAGCATAAAATTTTGAAAATTCTTATCATGAAATTTCTGACTTAAGTGCTTATATATTTACGCAAGGGACAAACAGTGCAACTGAATTGTATGATCTTTTTTTGTAGAGCACATCAAAATCTCCACATCCATTGTTTGTCGGCAGTAAAAGTCTAGAAGTACCAAAATACCGCCCCCTACCCTCTCTCCCCCCCCCCCCTCCTTCCACCCTTCCCACCAACCCACAAACCCACCTCTCACATTTTCATCATAAGGTTAACCGTCCCACGAATGACCGGAGGCCCTATCAGGGTTGCCACGACCACGTTAAAATTATTTCATCCCCCTTCTCTCTCCCAAATGCTGTGTTTCCTATCGCCATTAACATACACACACATGCATACACACAAATACAAACACACTCACACCACACATACACACACAAAAACACAAACACACTCCAACACACTCAAACACCACCACACACACACACACACACACACACAAACACACACAAACACACACACACACAAACACACACAACACACAAACACGTAAACACACAAACACACTCACTCACACATACACACACACAAACACACACACACACAAACACACACAAACACACACACAAACACACACACAAACACACACACACACTCAACCTCTCTCTCTCTTCTCTCTCTCTCTCTCTCTCTCTCTCACACACACACACACACACACACACACACACACACACACACACAACACACACATACTGCTAATCTCGATTTTCTTGCAAAATATTGTCTGGTTAATTAAGCCGGGGTTGGGGGGAAAGAGACAATGTCAAATGCGCAATGTGTCAACAATAACGCGTTTGTTATAACGTAATTTT
The DNA here is from genome assembly GCA_028751875.1 of Rapana venosa. Taxonomy (NCBI): domain Eukaryota; kingdom Metazoa; phylum Mollusca; class Gastropoda; order Neogastropoda; family Muricidae; genus Rapana; species Rapana venosa. The sequence continues at coordinate 20,015,347 of CM054142.1, read as the reverse complement.
CAAGACAAAACCACAACAACAAACAAACAGATTCGCATGGGTGTCTTGGTTTCAAATGGCCCGGTAGTTCTGCTGATGACTGGAAGCGGTGGTTCTTATGGAGACAGGCGAAACACACATGAAAACAAAAAAAAACGATGCAGTATTAGTTGAGAAAGAGAACATACCCGTTTGGGCCCGAAACTTCCCCCCCCCCCCCCCCCCCCCTCCCCATCCATTAGATCATGAGTGGTGGTCTGGGCGCTAATCTTTCGGAGGAGACGATAAACACGAGGTCCGGTGTATTACAACAACATTTTCAGCGCACGTTAAAAGAACCCACGGCAACAAGAGAGTTGTCCCTGGCAAAATTCTTAGAAAAAAAACCACTCTGATAGGGGAAACAAATACTGTTGCAGACCAAAAAAAAAATTTAAAGGTGGCGCTGCTTTTGTGGCGACGCGCTCTCCCCGGGGAGAGCAGCCTGAATTTCACGCAGAGAAATCTCGTGACTTAAAGGGGTATAAAATTTTAAAAAAAATTTTTTTTTTTTTTTAAATATGTATGTTTGTCCGTCGTGTCCGACGATGACCTCCCCAGCTGCTGTTTTGGAAACTGGACAGAAATTTGATTATAGTGGAGATGCCTTGCCCACAGTACATCCCCACTCTCTCGGCCAAGTGGGCATAAGGACAGTGAGCGTTGGAGATGTTCTCCAAAGCCCAACCAGCCCCCAGGGCTGCAGCACATAAGGACTGTGCGAGTCAAGCCTCCTAGTCAGAGAGTCATAGTCGATCACTAAAGACTAAGCTGTTTTTAAATACCCATCCTGACACATCATCGTGGAGTATGTGCACTGAGGTTTGTGTGGCGCTGCGCTGCGTTGAACCGAGTTGAGCTGAGTGGTAGTAAACTGGAGTGCTGTTAATCTTCTTGTGAGTGATGGGCCTTCGATTTGTTTCTGGGGATTTTGTTTTTGTTTGTTTGCTTAATTAGTTGTTTTTGTATTTAGTTTTGGATTTTTCTTTTTTTGGGGGGAGGGGGTGAGGAAGGGGTGTTTTGTTTGTGTGGTTTCATAATTATGGTTTGTGGTTGTTTGTTGTTGTTGATGTTAGAATGTTTTCTGTTGGAGTTTTTGTTGGTGGTATTGGGGTTGGGGTTGTTTTTTGTTTTGGTTTGTTTTGTTTTGGGTTTTGTTGTTGTTGTGTTGTTGTTGTTGGTTGGGGTGGGTTTTTGTGGGTTTGTTTGTTTGTTTTTGGTTGTTTTTTTTTGGGGGGGGCTTATTAAAGTGTTACTGTAAGGCTTTGTTTTTGTTTTCAGTTTGAGGCTTGTTTTGAGATTTCTTTTGTTATGGTTATATTTTGTTCTTTGTTGTTGTTGGGGTTGGGACTGTCAGTATAAACAGCATCCCCCCACCTCTTGGAAATCACGGGCTACAAATTCTGTCTTTTCTTCTCTTTGTTTCCTCGCCTGTGTTCCTCCTCTTCTTTCTGTCAACTTCTTGTCTCTCCTTGTCTAATAAGACGCCTAGTCGAGGTGAATTCTCCCCCCTCCCCCTTCCCCCACCACCACCACCCCCACCCCTCACAGTTAACTTCAGCGCTGATTCCACTCCCACTGAAAGTTCTTTAGATAAGACTATAAACCGAGGTCCCGTGTACAAACGCACGCAGGACATGTAAGCTCACCTAAGATTTTCCTCTCCTGCTTCATCTCATAGTTTTTCCCTGCCTTCAACAGCCAAGATTCTATTGCCCTGCCAGGGTGTGTGACCTCTGTGTGTGTGTGTGTGTGGTGAGTGTGTGGTGTGTGTGTGTGTTGTTGTGTGTATGTGTGTGTGGTGTGTGTGTGTGTGTGTGTGTGTGTGTGTGTGTGTGTGTGCGCGCGCGCGCGCGCGCATATTTTGGACTTGATGGAGCTATTACTTGTTACTGGTTGTATGACTGTGTAACAATGAGATGAGTGCAAGGGCTTTGATTTGTCTCTGCAAGATATAGCGCTATATAAATTCCATTTATTATTATTATTATTATTATCTTGCGCACACGCAGTCATGTTAAAACCTGTTCCACCTTTCGGAAGAGTATTCCGAATGCAAGGGGCCTACATTGCGTGCTGATAGGAACAGATGACACACAAAAATTTGTAAAAAAAGATAAATAGATCAAACGCATGCAGAGTAGAAGAGTATAGAACAGTCAACAGGTCAATCAAGAAGAAGATGACTGAGGCCATGGGGAACTGGATGTCAGAACAATGCTCCAAGGTTGAGAAGGCAATGGCGAAAGGAGACAGCAAAGAGGCGTACCAGACCATCAAGGTACTAACCAAGTCCCAGCAGCCAAAGACCGTTATTGAAGACAGAGAGCCGTCAGTCCTTACAGAGAGCGCCACTATCATGAAGAGATGGACAGAATATTGCAGCGACCTGTACAACTACAAGCTGAAGGCTGATCCGAACAAACTTCACGAGCAAGATCCCAGACCATCAGATCCTGAAAGCACACGGGTGCTGGAGGAAGAGGTAGAAGAAGCAGTAATATCCTTGAAAGGAGGCAAGTCACCAGGGATTGACAACATCCCGGCTGAG
>CM054142.1:19967778-20007778 GCA_028751875.1 Rapana venosa | reverse complement strand
TCATTTTGAGTTTTGCTTGTGAGTGAAGGCTTTTATGATGTTCTAAGGAATTCACACACACACACACACACACACACACACACGAGAACGCGAAATGGGTGTGATATCCTCATATATCGATATCGATATATCGATATCCTCAGGCACGTTCGAAACGTAACATTTACGGTTGAGATTCAATCTGGGATCAATATTGCCCACGACCTTCCCTTCCGCGCGTTTGAAACAGCCCCTGTGTTGCCGCATGAAGTTGGAGCACACTCACTTCACAGACTACCAGCGCCTGTTCCACATGGACCAGTCTTTTTGCCGGGACACCTTCGCTGATTGCGGCCTCTCCTCTTCCCCTCTGTGGGGACACAACACATCGTCTGCTGCTTTAGCTGGCTGCCCACACACTCCTCTCTGCCAAATTCGGCTTTCTTCTTCTGGAGAAAAGCCACGAAGCAGCAAGGATGGGGGTGTGTTTTATTCACTGTATTATCTATTTCTTTATTTATACGAGTTTCTACAGCAAAATGTTGCCAGAAACGATATTTGTGTTTCTGTGAGTTCTTCAAGTGTTTGAAGTGTACGTTGCATACAGACTCTTTGTTATTGTCTTATCCTGAAAACTAGCTCAGGGATAGCTAGCCCAGTGGTCAGAGCACTCGCTTTCCCCAAGCTAGAGTTTTAACAGCATTAAGCGTGGTTACCAAGTGGATGGGTGACCGTTTGCGCGCCTTGGCTTCAGTACAGTCCTCCAGTTCACCCACTTGTAAATGGGTACCTGCCCTCTTTAGGGTCAGGGAAGGTAAAGCAGCGAGGGAGAGGAGATGGGCGCCGCCCTCAATATGCTGGCCCCTGGAGAAGCTGAGGTTTCTGACATCTCGCTCGCCAAAGACCTCATAGGTTATGGGAACACCTTTACCTTTACCACCTATCTTGAAAAAGCAACGCCTGGCCCACCACTAACGGTGTTATCAAGGAAAAGAAGAGCGTGGCTCTTGAAGCACAGATCCTGCCCTTCGTGGATTTGTCAGTTACTTCAAAGCCAGCTGGCCAACGTGCGCAAGTGGAGCTTTTTTCCGCAAACCTTCTTCTCCTTCTTAACTCAGCCTCTTGTGTTGCCTTGGGTAGTGGGTCTAGTGCCAGGTCTTCTCCTCCGCTTGTCACTCTGCAGGAGGTCTGCACGCTGGCCTCAGCCAATAACACGTTCCGACTTCTGAGCAGCTCAAAGAAAGATTCCAGATTTGCGTTTTCAAAAAAAGCAGAAGAATGGGCAGCTGTGTGGGTAAACAATAAGCAAGAGAGACATAGAGAGGATAGAGAGGTTAGGGAAAAGGCTGAAACAAAGGGAGTGATAGTATTGGGGGAAATTCTAGTACAGACATTCCTGGAAGTGGTGATTATACTGAAAGAGTCCCCGGCATCCCAACAGGGGACTTTTCGCAGAACATCCTCCCAGGGGAAATAATGGCTAGAGCAGATGTGTCTTGGGCAGGCAGCCAGTGTGTCACACAGAGACACAGTAAATGAATTCCAGGAATTCCGGTGCAGACTCCACTCTCCCCGAAAGTCCCTCGGATGAGACTATAAACCGACGTCCCGTGTGGCGAACGCACGCAGAACATCGTGCGCACACGTTAAATCCTGTTCCGCTTTTCGTAAGAGTAGGCCATTGTGTGGCGGTGGGAACAGATGACAGAATTTACAAAACTGCATACACACAGGGACTGAATGTAAAAAAAAAAAAAAAGCACATAAGTGCTTATTCTATTATCCTCGATATAAAAGAATAAAATATAAAATTAAAATTAAAATTCGTGGTCTATTTTTGAAAAACTAGCCAGAAATGTCGCCCGTGAACGACCAATCAGAAATGAGCATTCTGAAAGGTTTCTTAGTGTCCGGCCTTGGTACGTTGGACTTCAAAAAACAAAAAGGAACTTGTGGGAAAAAAACCTTTTCACCTTCACCTTCACCTAACCCGCAGTCCTGTAGATAGTGTTGTGCACCACCGAAGATTTTGCAACCAGCTTCCTCCAGAGCAGTTAGAAACCTTTTGAAACTACAACATTTTTGCTAGAAATTGATTCTGAATATATAATAGTCTTCCACTTAATTGCAGTAGGGATGGTTTCCTTCAGAACAGCGCTCATGATGTTTGAAAGAATACACACACAAATGGGGAACGACGTGCGTGTGCATTAACAGCCTGCAGGTGTCAAAACGTATGTGAAACGATTTTTTTCAGGCAGTAATTTTCCCCAATGCAATAAACATTATCAGTGTGTACCATTGCCGACAATTTATTAACTCAAAACACAGATAACCAATGTGGGTCACAAGCCATACGTCAGAATAATAAACACGAATCATTCATCACAGAAAGGAATAACATTCAATCTTAAACATTCCACACAGGCACGTTAACACACACACACACACACACACACACACACACACACACTTATATCCCCCTCCCCTCCCTCACACACACGCGAATGATCTCTTCATTGGCTACTTGTCTCACAAAGAGTGAAATATAAGATTGGTTCCCTCTGTTCGAAATGTTTCCACAAATCTGCACCTTCATATCTCTGTAACTGTCTTCGCCTGTATACGCCATCTCGCTCGCTCCCTCCGTTCTGCTGCATATGCCTTCTGCTCCCAAACGCCCAGATTCGAACAATCCACTGTTGGCCATCGCTCTTTCTCTATTTCTGGTCCATCCATCTGGAATGACCTTCCTTTCTCACTTCGCCAAAAGCCTACATTTGATACTTTAAAATCCGGCCTAAAGACACACTTATTTCCAATCTATGGCCTTCCCCTGTAGTTACACCTCTTATCTGTTCGTACTGTTGTAGTTACACCTCTTATCTGTTCGTACTGTTGTAGTTACACCTCTTATCTGTTCGTACTGTTGTAGTTACACCTCTTATCTGTTCGTACTGTTGTAGTTACACCTCTTATCTGTTCGTACTGTTGTAGTTGCACCTCTTATCTGTTCGTACTGTTGTAGTTACACCTCTTATCTGTTCGTACTGTCAACAGATATCTACGTCTACATCAGCCTGCCTACAAATGGTGTGTGTGTGTGTGTGTGTGTGTGTCTGTGTCTGTGTCTGTGTCTGTGTGTCTGTGTGTCTGTGTGTGTGTAAATTTAAAACCTGTTTATTTATGTGAACGGTTGCACTCGTGTGAATACTTTGAATGCAAATGCTTTTGGTTTGTTTGCTTAATAAGATTTAGTGCTATTAACCTTCCATATATATGGATAGAGAGAGAGATAATATATATATATAAATTCTCTGTGTTATTAGCATCATATATACACACTTGCATAAATACATACATACATATATACATAGATATATATACAATTATATACATGCACACAAACATATACATGTACGTACATACATACGTACATACGTATATTTTTATATACATGCATGACATACATACATTACATACATACATACACACACACATACACACATACATACATACATACATACACACACACATACACACATACATACATACATACATACATACACACATACATACATACATACATACATACATACATACATACATAGAGCAACAATAACAATAGCAACAATAACAGTAGAACAACAATAACAGTAGAACAACAATAACAGTAGCAACAATAACAGACAACACACACACATACATACACACACACACACATTCAAACATTCATACATACATACATACATAGAACAACAATAACAGTAGCAACAATAACAGACAACAACACACACACGGTATAGGCGAACAAGCTGAGGACAAAATAATATGCCACCATTACCAGCAGTACAAACTACATTATTACCATTCCCCAACACTTACCATAGAACCCATACAGCTTTTCATAATATAAACACATAAGACAGGAACTAACACATAAAGCAAACTAACACACACACAGACAGACATAGACACACACAGACAGACAGACAAGACAGACAAAAGGGTTAGCCTGAATCTAGATCTTATTTTTAAACAATGGTAACAGACCTTAGGAAGCATAGAGCTGAATATACATTTTAGAATAAATGCGTGTGCTTTTACACAAATAACGTGCGCATGCACGCACAGAGAGAGAGAGAGAGAGAGAGAGAGAGAGAGAAGAGAGAGAGAGAGAGAGAGAGAGGAGAGAGAAAGAGAGGAGGGAGAGAGAGAGAGAGAGAGAGAGAGAGAGAGAGAGAGAGAGAGAGAGAGAGAGAGAGAGAGAGAGAGCCCTTAGCGAATATCATATTTAAAATATTGCAACCAAAAACAAAAAGACCAGAATGAAAAAAGAAAAGAGAGAAAAAGAAAGAAATAGAAACTATTGAAAAGGTGTTGAAAAAAATACAATTAAAGTGTTAAAAATGTGATGTAAACAATACAATTAGAAAGGTTAAAAATGTGATGAAGACAATATATTAAAAAGGTGTTAAAAACAATACAATTAAAAATGTTAAAGAGGTGATGAAGACAATACAATTAAAAATGGTGAAAAAGGTGATGAAAACAATACAATTTAAAAGGTTAATAAGGTGATGGAGACAATACAATTTAAAAGGTTAATAAGTCATGGAGACAATACAATTAAAAATGGTGAAAAAGGTGGTGAAAACAATACAATTTAAAAGGTTAATAAGGTCATGGAGACAATACAATTTAAAAGGTTAATAAGATCATGGAGACAATACAATTTAAAAGGTTAATAAGGTGATGAAGACAATACAATTCAAAAGGTTGACAATACAATTTTTAATTTTTAAAAAACAAAAAAAACCTACGGCTGACAAGCAACAACAGCAGTGTGTCAACACCAGTAATAAAAATCATTCCGACCGAGATTACAAAGAACCGAGGGTTATAATGTATACTACATGCTCTTTTCTTTCTCACACACACACACACACACACACACACACACACACACATTCACACCAACAACAACAACGACAACACCACCAACAACAACATTATTCAAGGTAAAGGGGGTTACAAAGCAATCTCCTGATCTCTTTCAAGCAGAAACAAACACACTTAACTGCTACAGAATACCTTTCTCCCATACAATGAATGCACACACACAACGCAACTCAATTTTTGTTCCCCAGTGGGAAAAAATATCATGTTATTTACAGCAGCCAGCAACATAAACTATACACACAAAAATGCAATCAGTTTCAAAACATCATCTTGCATTCCGTTTTTGCACACACACACACGTACGCACACACACACACACACACACACACACACATACACACACACACACACACACACACAAAACACACACACACACACACACACACACACACGCTCTGAACTATATTCTACATCATCAAGCAAAAATAAAAACAAAACAACAAAATGTTACACGAACCAAATGTGACATCTGCAGCAGTCACCAACACTGTTGAACTAAAGTTATGTATGGCAAACAAGCATGATGAAACAGTCTTTCAGGCCAAAAAAACACCCCAAAAAAAACAACAACAAAAACATGTTCTGGGGTAAAATGACTTCTAGTACAATTCCGTAGACCTTTAGAGAAATCGCTAAGCGCATAAACGTTTAATTGGGGGTGGGGGGCGGGGGAGGGGGAAGGTGTTTGGATTTTTTTTTACAATTTTATCCTGTTTCCATGATTGTGAAACACTGTTTCAAAATTCTTTGCCAGCCACAGATTTTGTAACAAATCATTCATCCTTCTGGGTTGGGGGGCAGTTTTTTTTATTCTTTGGTTTTGGTTTTTTTGGGGGGAGGGGGTGTTTAGATTATTTGGGGAGGGAGGGGGGCGTTTAGGTTGTTGGGGGTGGGGCGTTTAGGTTGGGTTATTCTGGGTTTTTGTTTTTTGTGGGTTGGTTTTTTAATGGGGGGGGGGGGGGGGGGGCGTTTGGGCTGTTTTTCGGGGGTGCGGAGGGGGGGGGTGCATTAAAGGTTGTTTGGGGGGATTACCGTTGTTTGGTGGGGGGGGGGGGCGTTTGGTTTGTTGGGGGGGGTGGGGGGGTAGTTTGGGAGGGGGGGCGTTTAAGTTGTTTGGGAGGGGGCATTAAGGTTGTTTGGGGGGGGCGTTGGGGGGGGGGGGGGGCGTTGGAGGGGGGGGCCTGGGTAGTTTGTTTGGGGAGGGGGGCGTTTAGGTTGTTTGGGAGTGGGGGGGTTAAGTTGTTGGGGGGGGGGGGGGAGGAGGGGGATTGTTTGTTCTGGTGCTTTTTTATGTGTGCATTCTTTTTTTTTGGGGGAGGGAGGGAGGAGGAGCATTTTTAACCACTTGCCCAAGACAAAAGGCACACAAGTCATGTTTCTTGCCTTCAAAAACACTCTCCATGAAGACGACATTGTTACTCCTGCAGCATCCTCATCTCTCTCTCTCTCTCTCTCTCTACTCTTCTCTCTCTCTCTCTCTCATCTCTCTCTCTCTCACTCTCTTTCTCCTCTCTCTCTCTCATCTCTCTCCTCTCTCTCTCCTCTCTCTCTCTCTCTCTCCCCCTCCCTCCCTCTCTCTCTCACTCTCTTTCTCTCTCTCTCTCTCTCTCTCTCTCTCTCTCTCTCACTCTCTTTCTCTCTCTCTCTCTCTCTCTCTCTCTTGTCTCTCTCTGTCTCTCTCTGTCTCTGTCTCTCTCTCTCTCTCTCTCTCTCTCTCTCTCTCTCACACACACTCTTTCACTCTCTTCCTCTCTCAGTTGTCTGTCTACCGTCTTCCTCTCTTTCATTTCAATTCTTCTTCTCGTCCTAAGTAAACCTGAAAAGAAAGACAAAGCATCAGGATCATGAATGACGCCTGCTGACTTATTATTATCATCATCATCATCATCATCATAGTTATTACTATCATTATTATTATTATTATTATTATATTTATTATTATATTTATTATCATCATTATCATTATCAATGGAGTCCTGAAAATTAGTTTCTAGCAGATTCTTGTCGTCATTCATTCTCAACAGGTGAGCAAAATACCTCACAGACGTATTTTTACTTATTTATTCATTTCTTTCGAGGGTAGTGGAATAAGCACTCATGTGCTTTTTTTTACATCCAGACCCCGTGTGTAGGCAGTTTAGTCAATTTTATCATCCGTTGACACCGGCGCACACTGGCCTACTCTTCCGGAAAGCGGAACGGGTGCGCAAGGTTTTCTGCGTGCGTTCGCACACGGGACCTCGGTTTACAGTCTCATCCGAAGGACTTTTGGGGGGGAGTGGAGTCGGCGGCACTGATGTTAACTCCAGAGGAAAAATCCTTTGGACGAGATTCGAACCCGGGTCAGGAGATCACGAGCGCATCACTCTAACCACCAGACTATTCCGTCCCCCCCCCCCCCCTGACGTAACTACTTAAGTTGGGTTGGGTTCTTTTAAAGAATTGTTTTGAACTATTATTTTTGGCTGTTGGTATAACTAATTCTTTTGACAAACTATGAATAATCGAATATATTTTTCTCGATTTTTTCCCCCCAGTCTTCGGATAGGGCTCCAATGATCACCAATAATAGTGAGATGCTGAGTAACAGACTGTTTGCCCCCACCATTAACGTAGCTGTAATCCGACTGCAGGCAATCTCGATTACTTTCGAGTCCATAACCATCATCACTGACGACTAGAACATGAATAAAGTACTCGTCCAAACAGACAGATAGATAATGAACTAGGAAAGGATAAGACAGATAGATAATGAACTAGGAATGGATAATCACAGAACTGCAGGAATCCATTTTTTTCTATCTTTTAAATTAACAGTGACATGGCTGCTTTATACTTTAAATTTCTAAATTTGTTATTTAAAATATTTCCAAACTTTGACATTTGAAATACCCGTGAACTGGTCACTTTTTTTAAGTATCTTTAGAAACAAGATGAAAAATTGGATAATCAAAATGCTGTACATAATTATATTGAATAAAAAGGGAAAAATCTGAATTAATCGAAACGAATTTCCCCTTGCCCCATCTCTAAGATGAAAAATCGACCATCAAAACGCTTTGCATTTCGTATTTTAAATTACAAGGAGAAATCTGAATCCACGAATTTTCCCTCCCCTTCTCCAAATAACGTGATCGTATACTCGGTGACACTCACGAAAATGAATCTGTATTCAACGTAGTAACAGGAAAGTGGATATAATTGCTTTGCGATACACAACTAACTTTATATTCGTAATGGCATCAACATGGTGAAATAAAAGAAAGAGTTGGGAGAGGAGGGGGGAGGGGGATTGGGGGGGGGGGGGGGGGGGGGGGGGGGTTAGGGGGTGGCGAGGGGGGGGTTAGGGGGGAGGGGGGGGTGTAGTTCTCTGCTACTGCTTCAGAGATTCACCAACGGCGGGATTTTTGCAGTCGCTTCCCTCCCCACCCCGACCATTAAGGTAGCCGCAGTCCGAATTCGGGTAGTAAAGGCACATAACACTAAGCTAAGGTTGTTACATTTATTCTAAAAACAACAAACAACAACAAAGCGTGAGCGCTATATTATTTCAAGTGCAAGATATACTGCAGCTGATAGCTTGTGGACTACTAGTTGGAGAAGAAGACTACTAAAAAAAGAAATATGAAAACGCTACGAATCACAATCGAAACCTTTTTTTTTATCTGATACATTTTTATGAAAGCTACAGAGAAGGGGAGGTGGGGGGGTGGGGGGTGGGGAGAAGCAGCTAAATGAACATGGTAGCTTGTTCCATTCTATTGTGTGGTGTGGTGTGTTGTGCTGTGTAGAGTAGTGTGGTGTGGTGTGGTGTGGTGTGGTGTGGTGTGTGTGGTGTGGTGTGGTGTGGTGTGGTGGGTGCGGTGTGGTGTGGTGTGGGTTGCGTGTGTGGTGTGGTGTGGTGTAGTGTGGTGTGGTGTAAAGTGGTGTGGTGGGTGCGGTGTGGTGTGGTGTGGGTGCGGTGTGGTGTGGTGTGGTGTGGTGTGAAGTGGTGTGGTGAGGTGTAGTGTGGTGTGGTGTAGTGTGGTGTGTAGAGTAGTGTGGTGTGTGTGGTGTGGTGTGGTGTGGTGTGTAGAGTAGTGTAGTGTGGTGTGGTGTGGTGTGGTGTGTAGAGTAGTGTAGTGTGGTGTGGTGTGGTGTGGTGTGGTGTGGTGTGTAGAGTAGTGTGGTGTGGTGTGGTGTGGTGTGGTGTGGTGTGGTGTGTAGAGTAGTGTAGTGTAGTGTGGTGCGGTGTGTAGAGTAGTGTGGTGTGGTGTAGTGTGGTGTGGGGTGTAGAGTAGTGTAGTGTGGTGTGGTGTGGTGTGGTGTGTAGAGTAGTGTGGTGTGGTGTGTAGAGTAGTGTAGTGTGGTGTGGTGTGGTGTGCAGAGTAGGTAGGTGTGGTGTGGTGTGGTGTTAAGTAGGGGTGTGTGGTGTGGTGTGGTGTGGTGTGAGGTAGTGTAGTGTGGTGTGGTGTGTGTGTGGTAGTGTGTGTGGTGTGGTGTGGTGTGTAGAGTAGTGTAGTGTGGTGTGGTGTGGTGTGTAGAGTAGTGTGGTGTGGTGTGTGTGGTGTGGGTGTAGAGTAGTGTGGTGTGTGTGTGGTGTAGTGTGGTGTGGTGGGTGTGGTGTGGTGTGTGGGTGAGTAGTGTGTGGTGTGGTGTAGTGTGGTGTGGTGGGTGTGTAGAGTAGTGTAGTGTGGTGTGGTGTGAGGTAGGTGGTGTGGTGTGTGTGGTGTGGTGTGTAGAGTAGTAGTAGTGTGGTGTGGTGTGGGTTTGTGTAGGTGAGTAGTGTGGTGTGGTGTGGTGTGGTGTGTAGGGTAGTGTAGTGTAGTGTGGTGTGGTGTGGTGTGGGTGTGGTGTGTGGTGTGTAGAGTAGAGTAGTGTGGTGTGGTGTGGTGTGTAGAGTAGTGTGGTGTGGTGTGGTGTGGTGTGGTGTGGTGTGTAGGTAGTGGTGTGGTGTGGTGTGGTGTGTAGAGTAGTGTAGTGTGGTGTGGTGTGGTGTGTAGGTAGTTAGTGTGGTGTGGTGTGGTTTGTGGTGTGTTGAGTGGTGTTGTAGGTGGTTAGTGTGTGTGGTGTGTGGTAGTGTGTGTGGTGTGGTGTGGTGTGGTGTGTGGTAGTTAGTGTAGTGTGGTGTGGTGTGGTGTGGTGGTGTAGTGTAGTGTGTAGAGTAGTTGTGGTAGTTGTGGTGTGAAGTGTAGTGTAGAGTAGTTGTAGTGTAGTGTAGTGTAGTGTAGTGTGGTGTGTGTGGTGTGTAGTGTAGTGTAGTGTAGTGTAGTGTAGTGTTAGTGTAGGTGTGGTGTAGTGTAGTGTAGTGTAGTGTAGTGTAGTGTAGTGTTGAGTAGTGTGGGTGTGGTGTGGTGTGGTGTAGGTTGTAGTGTAGTGTAGTGTAGTGTGGGTGTGGTGTGGTGGGTGTGTAGAGTAGTGTAGTGTAGTGTAGTGTAGTGTAGTGTTGTAGTGTAGTGTAGGTGTAGTGTGGTGGTGTGTGTGTTGGTGTGGTTGTGGTTGTGGTGTAGTGTAGTGTGTAGGTGTGTGGTGTGGTTTGTGTAGTGTAGTGTAGTGTAGTGTGGTGTGTAGAGTAGTGTAGTGTAGTGTGGTGTGGTGTGTAGAGTAGTGTAGTGTAGTGTAATGTGGTGTGTAGAGTAGTGTAGTGTAGTGTAGTGTAGTGTGGTGTGGTGTGGTGTGTAGTGTAGTGTAGTGTAGTGTAGTGTAGTGTAGTGTAGTGTAGTGTAGTGTAGTGTAGTGAAGTGTAGTGTTAGTGTAGTGTCGTGTGGTGTGTAGAGTAGTGTAGTGTAGAGTGGTGTGGTGTGTAGAGTAGTGTAGTGTAGTGTAGTGTAGTGTATGTGTAGTGTAGTGTAGTGTAGTGTAGTGTAGTGTCGTGTGGTGTGTAGAGTAGTGTAGTGTAGTGTAGTGTAGTGTAGTGTGGTGTGGTTGTGGTTGTGGTGTGTAGAGTAGTGTAGTGTAGTGTAGTGTAGTGTAGTGTGGTGTGGTGTTGTGTAGTGTAGTGTAGTGTAGTGTAGTGTAGTGTAGTGTAGTGTGGTGTGTTAGAGGTAGTGTAGTGTAGTGTAGTGTAGTGTGCTGTGCTGTGTGTGCTGTGTAGAGTAGTGTAGTGTAGTGTGGTGTGGTGTGTAGAGTAGTGTAGTGTAGTGTAGTGTAGTGTAGTGTAGTGTAGTGTAGGGTGTAGTGTAGTGTAGGGTGTAGTGTAGTGTAGGGTGTAGTGTAGTGTAGTGTAGTGTGGTGTGTAGAGTAGAGTAGAGTAGTGTAGTGTGGTGTGGTGTGTAGAGTAGTGTAGTGTGGTGTGGTGTGGTGTGTGGTGTGGTGTGGTGTGGTGTTGTGGTGCGGTGCGGTGTAGTGTAGTGTGGTGTAGTGTAGTGTAGTGTAGTGTAGTGTGGTGTGGTGTGGTGTGGTGTGGTGTGGTGTAGTGTAGTGTGGTGTAGTGTGGTGTAGTGTGGTGTAGTGTAGTGAGGTGTAGTGTGGTGTAGTGTGGTGTGGTGTGGTGTGGTGTGGTGTGGTGTGGTGTGGTGTGGTGGTGTAGTGTGTGTAGTGTGGCGTAGCCGAGCGGAGCAGAGCAGAGTGGAGAGAAGAGGAGTGTAGTGTACTGCAGTGGAGTGTAGTAGAGTGCAGTAGAGTGCAGTAGAATGCAGTAGAGTGCCGTGCAGTGTAGTTAATATGTTGCAGTGTATGGTTCTGTACCCTTCTGGAGCATACTGCATTGTATTGTATCGTATAAGTGTGCTGCTTTTGCTGCCATTATTTCTGTTCCTGTTCTTGCTGTGCTGTTTTTCCTTTCTGTCCATCTTCCCTTGCTCTCTGTTCTTCTTCTTTGTCCTCTCCTCCTCCTCCTTCTTCTTCTTCTTCTTCTTCTTTTTCTTCTTCTTCTTCTTCTTTCTCTTCTTCTTCTTCTGTTCCTCCTCCTCTTCCTTCCTCCTCCTCCTCCTCCTTCTTCTTATTCTTCTTTCTTCTTCCTTCTTCTTCTTTTTCTTCTGTTCCTTCTCTTCCTCCTCCTTCTTCCTTCTTTTTCTTTTTCTTCTGTTCTCCTCCTCCTCCTCCTCCTCCTCCTCCTCTCCTCTTCCTCCTCCTCCTCCTTCTTCTTCTGTTCCTCCTCCTTCTTTTTCTTCTCCTCCTCCTCCTCCTCCCCCTCCTTCCTCCTCTCCTCCTTCTTCCTTCTTCTTCTTTTTCTTCTGTTCCTTCTCTTCTTCCTCCTCCTCCTCCTTCCTTTATCTTTTTCTTCTTTTTCCTCCCTCCTCTTCCTCCTCCTTCTTTTTTTTCTTCTCTTCCTCCTCCTCCTCCTTCTTCCTTCTTCTTCTTTTTCTTCTGTTCCTTCTCTTCTTCCTCCTCCTCTCCTTCCTTTATCTTTTTCTTCTTTTCCTCCTCCTCCTCTTCCTCCTCCTTCTTTTTTTTCTTCTCTTCCTCCTCCTCCTCCTTCTTCCTTCTTCTTCTTTTTCTTCTGTTCCTTCTCTTCCTCCGCCTCCTCCTCCTTCTCTTTCTTCTTCTGTTTTTCTTCTCTTCCTCCTCTTTCTTCTTCTTTTCCTCCTTTTCTGTCTTCTTCCCTTCCTCCTCTTCCTTCTTCTCTTCCTTCTTCTTCTTGTCATCCTCTTCTTCTGTTCCTCCTCTTTCTTCTTCTGCTTTTCTCTTTCTCCTTCAGTTCTTTTCTTTCTTCCTCCGTTCTTCTTTTCCTCTTCATTCTTCTTCTCTTCCTCTTCTGTCTTCCTGTCGTCCTCTTCTTTCTTCTTCCTCCGCTGTCTTCTTCTATTCATCTCTTCTTCCTCTTTTTGTTCTTCTATTCTTCCTCTTTCTTCTTCTTTCTTTTCTTCCTCTTCTCTTTCTTCTTCTCTTTTTCTTCTTATGATTTCTCTTTCTTCTTCTCTTCTTCTCTTCCTCCTCATCCCTTCTTCCTTTATCTTCTTCTATTCTTCTCTTCTTCCTCTTTCTTCTTCTCTTCTTCTCTTCCTCCTCATCCCTTCTTCCTTTATCTTCTTATATTCTTCTCTTCTTCCTCTTTCTTCTTCTCTTCTTCTCTTCCTCCTCATCCCTTCTTCCTTTATCTTCTTCTATTCTTCTCTTCTTCCTCTTTCTTCTTCTCTTTCTCCACTTTTTTCTTCTGTTCTTTTCTTCCCCCTCTCCCTCTTCCGTTCTTCTCTTCCTTCTCCTTCTTCTTCTCTTCCACCTCCTTCTTCTCCTTTTTTCTCCTACTCTTCTTCTTCTTCTCCTAATATTGTTGCTGTTGTTTTGTTGTTGTTGTTGTTGTTGTTGTGTTTGGCAGTCATAAACAAAAACGAATTTATGTGGGTTTTACTTTTTTTTTAGACATCAAGAAATGAATACCATACACTATACAATTCATATTTATTGTATTTGTATATATATATTCATTTCGAGGAAAGTGGAAAACGCACTCGTGTGCTTTTTTTTACATCCAGTCCCCGTGTGCATGCAGTTTTGTGTAAACTTTGTCCCCCATTCCCACCAGCACAACTGGCCTAACACTTCCGAAAGGCGGAACAGGTTTTCACCATGTGCGCCAGATGTTCTGCGTGCGTTCGCACACGGGGCCTCAGTTTAAAGTCTCCTCCGAAGGACTTTCGAGAGAGTGGAGTCGGCCCTGATGTTAACTCCAGGGGAAAAAATAATCCCCTTAAATCGGTGGTGGCTCGAACCTAGGCCGTCAGACTGCGAGCGCAACGCGCCACACTCTAACCGACAGGCAATCTATAAAAGACCACTAGTCCCAAATATGGAGACTGGATAGCTCAGTGGTCAGAGCACTCGCTTAACCCCAGCTAAGGTTAAGCAGCGTCGAGCGTGGTTACCAACTGGGTGGGTGACCGTTTGCCGCGCCTTGGCTTCAGTACAGTTCCCCCCACCCCCCCCCCCCCCCAAACCAGTTCACCCAGCTGTAAATGGGTACCTGCCCTCTTTAGGGTCAGGGAAGGTAAAAGCAGCGAGGGAGGGAGAGGAGATGGGCGCCACCGCCCTCAATCTGCTGGCCCCTGGAGAAGTTGAGGTCTCTGATGCCTCGCTGCCCCTACGACCACATAGGTTAGGGAAAACCTTTTACCTTTTTACTTTTCAGTCCCAAATAACAGCTAGCGTTAAGGGGGGTTCTAGTCCAAAGCTTACCGGCTCTGTTTGCGCACAGTTTTGTGCAGGCCGTATTCTAGAGCTCTCAGGCGCAAGATCCTGGCCCCGAAACCGTCGTACAACGTATTGCCCAGCAGTTCCTTCAGCTCCTTCTGCAAGACAAACATCAGAGAGGCGCTTTAAACTAACGTGTGTATGGTGCACTCTTTGACTAGCTGGCTATCTGTCTGTCTGTCTGACTGGCTGGCTGATTGGTTGGTTGGCTGGCTGACTAGCTGGCTGGATGACTGGTTGGTTGCAGGCTGGCTGGCTGGCTGGCTCTCTCTCTGTGTCTCTGTCTGTGTCTATGTCTCTGTCTCCGTGTCTCTCTCTCTCCAGCAACAGCAGCTAGGGTAGTAGAAGTAATAGTTGTAGTAACAGTAGTAGTAGTGGTAGTAGTAGAAGAAGTAGTAGTAGAAGTGGTAGTAGTAGTAGTAGTAGTAGTAGTAGTAGTAGTAGTAGTAGTAGTAGTAGTGGTGGTAGTAGTAGTAGTAGGAGGAGGAGGAGGAGGAGGAGGAGTAGTAGAAGAAGAAGTAGTAGTAGTAGTAGTAGTAGTAGTAGTAGTAGTAGTAGTAGTAGTAGTAGTTTTGTTCTTGTTCTTGTTCTTGTTACAGCAGCAGAAGCAGTAGCAAGCAGCAGCGGTAATAGTAGTCGTCGTCGTTGATGTCGTCGTCGCCGTAGTAGTAGTAGTAGTAGTAGTAGTAGTAGTAGTAGTAGTAGTAGTAATAGTAGTAGTAGTAGTAGTAGTAGTAGTAGTAGTAGTAGTAGTAGTAGTAGTAGTAGTAGTAGTAGTAGTTCTTGTTCTTGTTCTTGTAACAATAGAAGTAGCTGCAGCAGAAGATAAAAGAATAGCAATGATGAATTGCAATTCTCTTCTGGCTGGTCTGCCAGCATCATCAATCCACTCCCTTCAACGTATACAAAACTCTGCAGCTCGACTTGTCCTCAGAAAGAGAAAATCTGAGCACATAACTGCTCTCTTGCAATCTCTCCACTGGCTGCCTGTGCCACAGAGAGTAAACTATAAGATATGTACCCTCTGTTACAAATGTCTCCACAAGACAGTTCTCTCCTACCTCTGTGAATGTCTTCACCTATACACTCCTTCTCGTTCCCTCCGCTCTGCTGCAGATACCTTGTGCTTACGAATACCGAGATTCAACCAATCCACTGATGGCCGTCGCTCTTTCTCTGTTTCTGATCCAGTGATCTGGAATGACTCCCTCTCTCCCTTCACCAAAAGCCTACTTATGACACTAAATCCAGCCTCAAGATATATTTATTCCAAATCTGATTTTTCCCTCTTGTTTCATCTCAAATCTATCCCTGCCTAAAACAGCCAAAATCCCATCACCCTGCCAAAATGTATAATCTGTGTGTGTGTGTGTGTGTGTGTGTGTGTGTGTGCGTGGTGTATGTGCATTTGAATTTGTTAACTCTGTTAATTGTTATTGGTTGTATGTATGGGTGTGTTGAATGCAAGCGCTTTGATTTCTTTTTGCAAGATATAGCGCTATATAAATTCCATTTATTATTATTATTATTAATATTATTATGAGCAAAGTAGCTACCATCATAATCGTCATCACTACCATCACAACCACCATAAAAAAATTAAACTACTTTGACGTGACGTGGAAATAAAGCAGACGTGTAGATGACATCGTGAGAAAAGTCTAGAAGTGGACTTGACATCGTGAGAAAAGTCTAAAACTGCACTTGACATCGTGAGAAAAGTCTAAAACTGCACTTGACATCGTGAGAAAAGTCTAGAAGTGGACTTGACATCGTGAGAAAAGTCTAGAACTGGACTCGACATCGTGAGAAAAGTCTAAAAACTGCATTTGACATCGTGAGAAAAGTCTAGAAGTGGACTTGACATCGTGAGAAAAGTCTAGGACTGGACTTGACATCGTGAGAAAAGTCTAGAACTGGACTTGACATCGTGAGAAAAGTCTAAAACTGCACTTGACATCGTGAGAAAAGTCTAGAAGTGGACTTGACATCGTGAGAAAAGTCTAGAAGTGGACTTGACATCGTGAGAAAAGTCTAGAACTGTATTTGACATTGGGAGAAAAGTGTAGAAGTGTAGTTGACGTGAAAAAAGTCTAGAACTGTACTTGACATCGTGAAAAAAGTCTAGAACTGTACTTGACGTCGTGAGAAAAGTCTTAAAGTGCAGTTGACATTGTAAGAAAAGTCTAGAAGTGTAGTTGACGTGAAAAAAGTCTAGAAGTGCAGTTGACATCGTGAGAAAAGACTAGAAGTGTAGTTGAGAGGAGAAAAGTGTAGAAGTGCAGTTGAGGGGAGAAAAGTGTAGAAGTGCAGTTGACGTCGTGAAAAAAGTCTAGAAGTGTAGTCGAGGGGAGAAAAGTCTAGAAGTGCAGTTGAGGGAAGAAAAGTCAAGAAGCGCAGTTGAGGGGAGAAAAGTGTAGAAGTGTAGTTGAGGGGAGAAAAGTGTAGAAGCGCAGTTGAGGGGAGAAAAGTGTAGAAGTGTAGTTGAGGAGAAAAGTTAGAAGTGCAGTTGAGGGAGAAAAGTCTAGAAGTGCAGTTGAGGGAGAAAAGTCTAGAAGTGCAGTTGAGGGAGAAAAGTCTAGAAGTGCAGTTGACATCGTGAGAAAAGTCCAGAAGTGCAGTTGAGGAAGAAAAGTGTAGAAGTGTAGTTGAGGGGAGAAAAGTTAGAAGTGATTGAGGGAGAAAAGTTAGAATGAGTGAGGAGAAAAGTGTAGAAGTGTAGTTGAGGGAAGAAAAGTGTAGAAGTGTAGTTGAGGGGAGAAAAGTGTAGAAGTGTAGTTGACGTGATAAAAGTCTAGAACTGTACTTGACATCGTGAAAAAAGTCTAGAACTGTACTTGACATCGTGAAAAAAGTCTAGAACTGTACTTGACATCGTGAAAAAAGACTAGAAGTGTAGTTGACGTCGTGAGAAAAGTCTTAAAGTGTATTTGACGTGAAAAAAGTCTAGAAGTGCAGTTGACGTCGTGAGAAAAGTGTAGAAGTGCAGCTGACATTGTGAGAAAAGTGTAGAAGTGCAGTTGACGTCATGAGAAAAGTGTAGAAGTGCAGTTGAGGGAAGAAAAGTGTAGAAGTGCAGTTGAGGGGAGAAAAGTGTAGAAGTGCAGTTGAGGGGAGAAAAGTGTAGAAGTGCAGTTGAGGGAAGAAAAGTCAGAAGTGCAGTTGAGGGAGAAAAATGTGATAGAAGTGTAGTTGGAGGGAGAAAAATGTAGAAGTGTAGTTGAGGGGAGAAAATGAATGTGAGAAAGCGCAGTTGAGGGGAGAAAAGTGTAGAAGTGTAGTTGAGGGGAGAAAAGTGTAGAAGTGTAGTTGAGGGGAGAAAAGTGTAGAAGTGTAGTTGAGGGGAGAAAATGTAGAAGGTCAGTTGAGGGGAGAAATGTAAAGGAGTGAGGGAAATGTAGAAGTGCAGTTGAGGGGAGAAAAGTGTAGAAGTGTAGTTGAGGGGAGAAAAGTGTAGAAGTGTAGTTGAGGGGAGAAAAGTGTAGAAGTGTAGTTGAGGGGAGAAAAGTGTAGAAGTGCAGTTGAGGGGAGAAAAGTGTAGAAGTGTAGTTGAGGGAGAAAAGTCTAGAAGTGTAGTTGAGGGGAGAAAAATGTAGAAGTGTAGTTGAGGGGAGAAAAGTGTAGAAGTGTAGTTGAGGGAAGAAAAGTGTAGAAGTGTAGTTGAGGGGAGAAAAGTCTAGAAGTGTAGTTGAGGGAAGAAAAGACTAGAAGTGCAATTGAGGGAAGAAAAGACTAGAAGTGCCGTTTAGGGGAGAAAAGTCTAGAAGTGTAGTTGAGGGAAGAAAAGACTAGAAGTGCAATTGAGGGAAGAAAAGTGTAGAAGTGCAGTTGACGTCGTGAGAAAAGTCTAGAAGTGTAGTTGAGGGGGAAAAAAAGTCTAGAACTGTACTTGAGGGAAGGAAAGTGTAGAAGTGTAGTTCTTCTTCGTCTTCCTTTTTTGTCATGTTTCTCCCAGGGGAGGTTTGACATTGATGAGCCGTCTCCATCTCTCTCTGTTTTGAGCTTCCTCTTTATTTAGAAGTGCAGTTGAGGGAAGAAAAGTGGAGGATCGAGCGTTGTTGAGGGACTGACCTGCAGAGCGCTGAGGTCACGCACGTTGGCGATGACGCCATAGGCAGCCTCCAGAATCTCCTGCCCCAGTCCTTCCGTGCATTCCCTGCACAGCACAGCACAGCACAGCACAGCACTAGACTGCATCATCCGTGACATGATATCCATAACAACAACCACAGCAACGATAATGACGACTACTACAGCTGCAGCGCAAGACTATTACTGCTGCTGCTGGAATTATTATTATTATCATCAGCATTACTACTACTACTACTACTACTACTACTACTACTACTACTACTACTATTATTATTATTATTATTATTATTATTATTATTATTATTTATTATCATCAACATTATAATCATCATCATCATCATCATCATCATCATCATCATCATTATTATTATTATTATTATTATCAGCAGCAGCAGCAGCAGCAGTGGTAGTATAGTCTGTGATGTTGTTGCTGTATATAATAGACGTAGTAGACATGATGGCAGCAGTAGTAATAGTTCTGGTACTATTGGAAGAAGGAGTCATTGTAGAAAAAAGACAAAAATTCATCATGGTTATAACAGTTAGAAGCATCATTGCCACAATCAACTTTGTCACGGGTCTGTTTGCTTTTTTATCCAAAGCTTTATTTTCAATACTCTTTTTCTTTTTTTTAAAAAGAATTTCATACCTCCCGTATAATAATCATATACATTAAACCAACCATGAAAAATACACCCCACCCCCACCCCCCAAAAAATAAGTCCAGAAGCAGATTCAATCTCGATTTACAAAACTTCTCAATAAGCACCGAGATCACGTGCGATAATAAAACAAAAAATTTAGTATCCAAAAAGCTGTCAGAAAACGACAAGAAAAGGTAAATAAATTTTTAAAAACACCCCCCCCCCTAAAAAAAAAAAAAGAGCATAAAGGAACAGATGGATAGATGTACCAACCTTTGGCATTGCTGAATCTGAAGTAACAGATGCTCTTCCCCCAGCTCTGAAATCAAACATCACCACTACTGACGCATCAAGTGGCTTCTGGGGGGGGGGGGAGTAGTTACCCAGGAAAAAAAAACGGTCATCCGTGTAACACAGTGATCTAGATAATGGAATAACTGCTGCTGTTGCTGCATCTTTTACGTTCCTGGGCTAGAGCTCCAAGGTTCAACCACTGGTGAGATTTTTGCGTATGCGACCGTTTCTTCCATCCCCCCTCCCCCCTACTTTTTTTTTTTTAATTCTTTTATATCGAGGATAATGGAATAAGCACTTATGTGCTTTTTTTACATCCAGTCCCCGTGTGTATGCGGTTTTGTGAATTCTGTCATCTGTTCCCACCGGCACACAATGGCCTACTCTTACGAAAAGCGGAACAGGATTTAACGTGTGCGCAAGATGTTCTGCGTGCGTTCGCACACAGGACCTCGGTTTATAGTCTCATCCGAAGGACTTTTGGGGAGAGTGGAGTCTGCACTGATGTTAACTCCCGGAGAAAATATCCCCTTTGAACGGGAATCGAACCCGGGTTGTCAGATTACGAGCGCAATGTTCTGACCACTAGGCTATCCCGTCCTTTGACTTGGGGATGGTGTCTAAAGATGGCATCTATGTGCATCTAGGTTTGGGTTGGGGCTTTTTGTTTGTTTGGGGTTTGGGGTTTGTTTGGATTTTGTTGTTGTTGTTGTTGTTTTGTTTTGTTTTGTTGTGGGGGGGGGGGGGGGTTGGCGGGGGGTTCATCCGTTCCTAAAAAGGTAAAGGAGTCCCATAACCTATAAGGTCGTAGGGGAGCGAGGCGTCAGAGACCTTACTTCTCTAGGGCCAGCATATTGAGGGCGGCGCCCATCTCCTCTCCCTCGCTGCTTTACCTTCCCTGACCCTAAAGAGGGCAGGTACCCATTTACAGCTGGGTGAACTGGGGGAACTGTACTGAAGCCAAGGCGCGCAAACGGTCACCCATCCAACTGGTAACCACGCTCGACGCTGCTTAACTTGGCTGGGGGAAAGCGAGTGCTCCGACCACTGAGCTATCCATCCGTTCCTACGACACATAATAGCCTACTCTTCCAAAAGGCGGAACGGGTTTTTAACGTGTGTGCAAGATGTTCTGCGTGCATTCGGTTTAAAAAAAAAAAGTATGTTCTTTCGAGCCAGAAGGCCCATAGAGCCGGAGCTTATCCCGGTTTCTGTAGCGTTAAGCGAACTGATGGTTTTTCACCACCCCTGTGACAGGACGCTAGTCTGTCGCCAGATACTTCCCCAGCAGAGCTGGTACCCACTTGTACACCTGGGTGGAGTGAGGAAAATAGGAGTAAAGTGTCTTTCCCAAGGACACAACACCGAGCCAAGCGGGGATCGAACCCGCGACCTCTGGATCACGAGTTGACCGCCTAAACCACTCGACCACGGTGCCTCCTGCATTCGGTTTAAAGTCTCATCTAAAAAGGGCTTTGGACATTCATTTCGATTTTTTTCGCCAAACTGGGAAATAAGGGCGAAGTTGGGAATCGAATCCAGAACCTCACGGTTTACGTGTTGGCAGGCGAATGACTTAACCATTCTACCACCCTCCTTAAACTGTTGCATAAGTGTTTGTGGGTTCTTTTCTGCATATCTTTTCCATTAATACTTAAAAGAACTTACTTCTGAAATGTGTTCTGTATATCTTTTCCATTAATACTTTTTTTTTAATTACTTCTGAAATGTGTTCTGTAAACCTTTTTCATTAATACTTAAAAGAAATTACTTCTGAAATCTGTTCTGTATATCTTTTCCATTAATACTTAAAAGAACTTGCTTCTGAAATGTGTTCTGTAAATCTTTTCCATTAATACTTAAAAGAAATTACTTCTGAAATCTGTTCTGTATATCTTTTCCATTAATACTTTTAAAAAATTACTTCTGAAATGTGTTCTGTATATCTTTTCCATTAATACTTAAAAGAAATTACTTCTGAAATGTGTTCTGTATATCTTTTCCATTAATACTTTTAAAAAATTACTTATGAAATTTGTTATGTAAATCTTTTCTATTAATACTTAAAAGAAATCACTTCTGAAATTTGTTCTGTAAATCTTTTCCATTAATACTTTAAAAGAAATTACTTCTGAAATTTGTTCTATATATCTTTTCCATTAATACTTAAAACAAATTACACTTCTGAAATTTCTTCTGTATATCTTTTCCCTTAATACTTTTTTTTTAAATTACTTCTGAAATTTTTCAACATATTCACTATCACAGCCAAACTCTGGCCACATACACGCGCACACACGCGCGCACACGCACACGCACACTCATACACACACACACACACACACACACACACACACACACACATTTCTCATCCAGTGTTAATTTAGGATCTCACAGTGATTCCTAAGTGGGATGGAGTGAGACAGAGTGCATATTCTGGATGACTTCCAGAGTGTTAATCTGGGGAACGCCCTACGAAAACAAGTACTGTACAGGCATCATCTCTCTCTCTCTCTCTCTCTCTCTCTCTCTCTCTCTCTCTCTCTCTCTCTCTCTGTGTGTGTGTGTGTGTGTGTGTGTGTGTGTGTGTGTGTGTGTGTGTGTGTGTGTGTGTGTGTGTGTGTGTGTGTGTGTGTGTCATTGTCAATTTCTCCTACGCCAACCATGTATTTTGGCCTAAGGCCGAGATAAATTAAATTTCTGAGTTCTGAGTTCTCTCTCTCTCTCTCTCTCTCTCTCTCTCTCTCTCTCTCTCTCTCTCTCTCTCTCTCTCTCTCTCTCTCTCTTCCATTAGGGACAGACTTACCCGGTTGATTCTGGGAGTCGTAAAAGGTATCATCATCCTGTAATTTTAAAAAAATAAAATAAAAAAGAAACTTATTTTCTTAAGAAGCTGTAACCAGAAAAGAAGGCATGAAGCTATCTATCACATGTGCAAAGGTCGTATGGCATTTTGACACATCCACATGAATGCACGCATGCTTACACTCATACACAAACGCATGTACGTATATACACACACGCAGGCATGCACGCACACACACACACACACACACACACGCGCGCGCGAGCACCCACGCATGCATGTACGCATGTACGTAGGTACACACACACGCGCACGCACGCACGCACTCACACACACACACACACAGTTTCTGTCTCGAGAATACAGAGTACTGATCTGGTAGCTTACATCACACCAACAAATGTCCTCAGCATATTGAATATAGTGCCTCCCCTCTCAAACACCATTGTACTGTATACCAGTTTCAAAAACGGCAGACTGTTCTGTGTAAAACTGGTGCTGCTCTCCCCAGGAGAGAGCACGTCGCCACAAGAGCAGCGCCACCCACTTTTTTTCCTGTCTGTATTTATATTTGTTTTCCTATGGAAGTGGCCTTTTCCACAGAATTTTGACAAGGACAGCTCTCTTGTTGCTGTGAGTTCTTTTACGTGCACCAAATACGCGTTGCACACGCGCTTTATCGTCTCATACACAAGACTAGCACCCAGACCACCGCTCACGGTCTATTGATCAGGGAAAAAGTATTGAGTCGAATCAGTGATTTGAACCAGAAACTTCTCGCTTTATTGTTTATTTATTTTATTTATTCTTTTATTTCGAGGATAATGGAATAAACACTTACGTGGTATTTTACATCTAGTCCCCATGTGTATGCAGTTTTGTATATTTCGTTATCCATTCCCATTGGCACACAATGGCCTACTCTTCAAAAAAAACGGAACGGGTTTTAACGTGTGCGCACGATGTTCTGCGTGCGTTCACACACAGGACCTCGGTTCATAGTCTCATCCGAAGGACTTTTGGGGAGAGTGGAGTCAGCACTGATGTTAGCTCCAAAGGAAAAAAAATCCTCTTGAACGAGATTCGAACCCGAGTCAGCTGATCACGGCAAGTGCATACTCGTAGACCACTAATTCGTTTGTAAGCTGTTTTTTTAAAAAAAGACAGATGTTTCTGAGTGAAATGTAGGCTAGTGTTTCCTGGAAGAGTGGTCGCCAAAGTGTAACGCCACCTATATCTTCATTCTGTATCAACTCTGGGGACAGGATAGCTCAGTGGTCGGAGCACTTGCTTTCCCCCAGCCAAGTTAAGCAGCGTCGAGCGTGGTTACCAGTTGGATGGGTGACCGTTTGCGCGCCTTGGCTTCAGTACAGTTCCCCCAATTCACCCAGCTGTAAATGGGTACCTGCTCTCTTTAGGGTCAGGGGAGGTAAAGCAGCGAGGGAGAGGAGATGGGCGCCGCCCTCAATATGCTGGCCCCTAGAGAAGTGAGGTCTCTGACGCCTCGCTCCCCTACGACCTTATAGGTTATGGGACACCTTTACCTTTTCCTTTTTATCAACTCTTGCTTGTATATTTGCTTTTCTTCTTTATCAGACATTTTCCCCCATTGAATTAAACGAGAGACAGCTCTCTTCTTGCTGTGGGGTTCTTCCACCATCTGTTCAATGCATTGTTGCACACAACACCTCAGATCATCCGAAAGACTAGCACCCAGGTCACCACTTATAGCTAGTGGATAGTTAAGCATAAGACAGGGCTCCCCCGTGTGGGATGCTGGAGCTGAGGAGGGGGAGGGGAAGAGGGGAGGGGGGGGGGTCAGTATCAATAGCATCCCCACAGCTTCTGGAAATTCTGTGCTAGGAATTTCCTGGCTTCTATCCCTCTCTTTTGTGTCTCTTTTGTTTCTGTTCTTCCTGTCAGCACCTCCTTCTTGTCTGTTTTCTGCCTCCTTGGTCATCCATTCTTCTGACTTTCTTCCACAAAGACTTGTCAAAATGATTGCAATTCTATCCCATGCCGAAGTTGGATGCGTGCTGGGCCTGCCTTGTCAGGCGCTTAACGGCAGCGCGACGCATTTTCGCTCATATGACAAGTCAACAATAGTTGCTGTCTGAGCGTTCGACGAAGACGAAGAAGAAGAAGAAGAAGATGATGATGATGATGATGATGATGATGATGATGATGATATTGATATTGATGATGATGATGATGATGATGATGATGATGATGATGATGAAGAAGGAGGAGGAGGAGGAGGAAGAAGAAGGAGGAGGAGGAGGAGGAGGAGGAGGAGGAGGAGGAGGAGGAGGAGGAGGAGGAGGAGAAGAAGAAGAAGAAGAAAGAAGAAGAAGAAGAAGAAAAGAAGAACAACAACAACAACAACAACAACAACAACAACAACAACAACAACAACAACAACAGCAAGATAATGATGATGATGATGATGATGATGATGATGATGATGATGAACAAGAACAACAACAACAAGACAAGGACTCGAATTCCAAAGCCTCTCTAAAAACAAAAACAAAAAACCCCCAACTTTTTTTCCAAAACAGGCGAGTTACCCCACCCCACCACCCCACCACCCCCACCCCACACCACCCCACCACCCCCTAGCACTCACCGGATTTGAACCCTGACTGCCCGCGTCGCCTCCTCCTACGGCACCGCCCGCTGCTCCCCCGAAGAGAATCATGGAGTTGGAACTCATGCCCTCCACGGCGTAGTTGGGGCTGGGCCTGGAAGGGGCCGAGGGCGGACGTAGCCCCAGGGTTTGACCCTGCCCAGGGAACACCGGGGAATCTCCGCTGTCTATGTTGGCCAGCACTTTCTCCACGTCTGCCGGTACCTAACCACCAAAGGCCAAAAGAGAAGCGTCTCCTTTTTTTTTTAATTTTAAAATTTAAAAAACAAAAACAAAAAAAAACAAAAAAAAGCGGTTGTTAAAGTTAAGGTTAGAAAAATCCGCTATCTCGCTGGATCGTGGTGGATCAAATAATAAATAATAATAATAATAGTAATAATAATAATAATAAAAATAATAATAATAATAATGTATGGAATTTATATAGCGCTGAATCTTGTAAAGCAAACAAATCGAAGCGCTCAGACGACTTTTTTTTTTTTAATCGAGGATAATGGAATAAGCACTCATGTGCTTTTGTTTTTTTACATCCAGTCCCCGTGTGTATGCGGTTTTGTCAATTTTGTCATCCGTTCCCACCGACACGCAATGGCACACTCTTTCGAAAAGCGGAACAGGATTTAACGTGTGCGCAAGATATTCTGCATGCGTTCGCACACGGGGCCTCGGTTTATCGTCTCATCCGAAGGAAAGAAATCACAACAAACGAACGCTCTCCCCTCTCGCCCCCCCCCCCCCCCCCCAAAAAAAGTGAATATCAATCAAACAGAAGGCTGAAAGTCCGAAACAAGCTCCAATAGTTATACAGAAGGGAAGAAGAAGTGCTAGCAAGTGGAAATGTCGAACACAAGGTTACGGAAAAAAAAGATGTGAACAAAACGGTCGACAAAACAAAATGAAAAGAGATTTTACTCCAAAATGTTGAGGGAAAAAACACCAGAATAAAGAGATCTTACCAAACTTGTCAACAATTAGAAGAGAAGAAATCTTTCCAAAATTGTCAACAATTAGAAGAGAAGAAATCTTTCCAAAATTGTCAACAAACAGAAGAAATCTTTCCAAAATTGTCAAAAATCAGAAGAGAAGAGATCTAAGTAAGCTTCTCAACAATTAGAAGAGAAGAAATCTTTCCAAAATTGTCAACAATCAGAAGAGAAGAGATCTAACCAAAACTGTCAAAAATCAGAAGAGAAGAGATCTAACCAAACTTGTCAACAATTAGAAGAGAAGAAATCTTTCCAAAATTGTCAACAATCAGAAGAGATCTAACCAAAATTGTCAACAATCACAAGAGAAGAGATCTAACCAAACTTGTCAACAATTAGAAGAGAAGAAATCTTTCAAAAATTGTCAACAATTAGAGGAGAAGAGATCTAACCAAACTTGTCAACAATTAGAAGAGAAGAGATCTAACCAAACTTGTCAACAATTAGAAGAGAAGAGATCTAACCAAACTTGTCAACAAACAGAAGAGATGTTACCAAGTGGTCAACGAAAAGAATGAAAAAAGATATTGTCAACAATGAGAAGGGAAGAGATCTGGCCAAAATGGTCAAGAAACAATAAGACAACAGATCTTACCAAAATGTTGAAAAAACACAATAAACATAATCTTACCAAAATGTTAGACGAACAGAAAAAAACAATCTTACCAAACTTATCAACAAACAGAAGAAGAAAGGTCTTACCAAAATACACAACACACAAAACAGAAGAAAAGATATCTTACCAATATACACAACACACGAAACAGAAGAAAAGATATCTTTCCAAAATGGTCAGCACACAAAACAGAAGAAAAAGATATCTTACCAAAATACACAACACACAAAACAGAAGAAAAGATATCTTACCAAAATACACAACACACAAAACAGAAGAAAAGATATCTTACCAAAATACACAACACACAAAACAGAAGAGAAGATATCTTACCAAAATACTCAACACACAAAACAGAAAAAAGATATCTTACCAAAATACACAACACACAAAACAGAAGAAAAGATATCGTACCAAAATACTCTCAACACACAAAACAGAAGAAAAAGATATCTTACCAAAATACACAACACACAAAACAGAAGAAAAGATATCTTACCAAAATACACAACACACAAAACAGAAGAGAAGATATCTTACCAAAATACTCAACACACAAAACAGACAAAAGATATCTTACCAAATTACACAACACACAAAACAGAAAAAAAGAAAAGATATCTTACCAAAATACTCAACACACGAAACAGAAGAATAGATATCTTACCAAAATATACAACACACAAAACAGAAGAAAAGATATCTTACCAAAATACACAACACACAAAACAGAAAGAAAGAAAAGATATCTTACCAAAATACTCAACACACGAAACACACACAAAAAGATATCTTACCAAAATACACAACACACAAAACAGAAAAAAAGAAAAGATATCTTACCAAAATGCTCAACACACGAAACACACAAAAATATATCTTACCAAAATGCTCAACACACAAACAGAAAAAAAAGAAAAGATAATCTTACCAAAATACTCAACACACGAAACAGAAGAAAAGATATCTTACCAAAATGTTCAACACACAAAACACACACAAAAAGATATCTTACCAAAATACACAACACACAAAACAGAAAAAAAAGATAATCTTACCAAAATACACAACACACAAAACAGAAAAAAGAAAAGATATCTCACCAAAATGCTCAACACACAAAACAGAAAAAAAGAACAGATATCTTACCAAAATACTCAACACGAAAAACAGAAGAAAAGATATCTTACCAAAATACACAACACACAAAACAGAAGAAAAAATGTCTTACCAAAATGCTCAACACACAAAACAGGAAAACAGAAAAGATACCTTACCAAAATACACAACACACAAAACAGAAAAACAGAAAAGATATCTCACCAAAATACACAACACACAAAACAGAAAAAAAGAACAGATATCTCACCAAAATACACAACACACAAAACAGAAAAAAGATATCTTACCAAAATACACAACACACGAAACAGAAAGAAAAAAAGATAATCTTACCAAAATGCTCAACACACAAAACAGAAGAACAGATATCTCACCAAAATGCTCAACACACAAAACAGGAAAAAAGAAAAGATATCTTACCAAAATACTCAACACACGAAAAAGAAAAAAAGAAAAGATATCTTACCAAAATACACAACACACAAAACAGAAAAACAAGAAAAAAAAGAATCTTACCAAAATACACAACACACGAAACAGAAAGAAAAAAGATAATCTTACCAAAATGCTCAACACACAAACAGAAGAAAAGATATCTTACCAAAATGCTCAACACACGAAACAGAAAAAAAAATCTTACAAAAATACACAACACACGAAACAGAAAGAAAAAAGATAATCTTACCAGAATGCACAACACACAAAACAGAAGAAAAGATATCTTACAAAATGCTCAACACACAAAACAGAAAAAAAGAAAAGATATCTTACCAAAATACACACACACAAAACAGGAAAAAAGAACAGATATCTCACCAAAATACACAACACACAAACAGAAAAAAAGAAAAGATAACCTCACCAAAATACACAACACACAAAACAGAAGAAAAGATAATCTCACCAAAATGCTCAACACCGAAACAGAATGGAAAAAGAAGAAGAGGAGAAGAGGGAGGGTAGGGAGGGGGTGGTAGGGGGAGGGGAGGGGACCTTACCAAAATGTCCTCAGGTTTCAGCGGGGCGGAGGAAGCTCCCCTCAGCCCTGACAGGGAGCGGGCAATCTGTGGAGGACGTCTGCCCAGGCTTCTGGCAAAGTCACCGATGATGTCCGTTGGCTGATGACAAACAGCCACACTGTCACCTGGGGTGGGTGGGTAGGTGAGTGGGTGGGTGGGTGGGTGGGTGGATGGGGTGTGTGGGTGGGTGGGTGGGTTGATAGATGGTTGGGTTTGTGGATCGGTAAGTGGATGGGTGAGTGGATGGGTGAGTGGATGGATGGATGGATGGATGGATGGATGGATGGATGGATGGATGGATGGATGATGGAATGGATTTGGCTGAATGGGTAGGTAGACGGATGGGTGGGTGGGGTGGTGGGTGGGGTGGAGGAGGGTGGGTGGGTGAGTGATTGGATGGATGGATGGATGGATGGATGGATGGATGGATGGATGGATGGATGGATGGATTTGGCTGAATGGGTAGGTAGACGGCTGGGTGGGTGGGTGGGTGGGTGGGGTGGAGGAGGGTGGGTGAGTTATTGGATGGATGGATGGATGGATGGATGGATGGATGGATGGATGGATGGATGGATGGATGGATGGATGGATTTGGCTGAATGGGTAGGTACACGGGTGGGTGGGTGGGGGTGGGGTGGAGGAGGGTGGGTGGGCGAGTGGATGGATGGATGGATGGATGGATGGATGGATGGATGGATGGATGGATGGATGGATGGATTTGGCTGAATGGGTAGGTAGACGGATGGGTGGGTGGGGGGTGGGGCGGAGAGAGGGTGGGGGGTGAGTGGGAGGGAGGGAGGGAGGGATGGATGGATGGATGGATGGATGGATGGATGTTGGGTGGATGGTTGGATGGATGGATGGATGGATGGATGTTGGATGGATGGATTTGGCTGGGTGGATTGGTAGACGGATGGGTGTGGGGGGGGGGGAGGGGTCGGAGGAGGGTGGATGGATGGATGGATGGATGGGTGGATGGATGGATGGATGGATGGATGGATGGATGGATGGATGGGAAGTAAATGTACTAAGAACTGGTTTCTGGACGAACCAGTGAATGGATAAGCGGTGGATGAACGAATGAATGGATGACATGAGGGGGTGGATAGAAGTACGGGTGCGCGAACGCATAGAAGAACAAAATAGATTGATGAATTTCATGGCGATTCTTTTTTTAAGAACAAAAAGAAACCCGTTTAAGTTGATTCTCTGTATCCTTTTAACGAACAATAAATGTTTCCTTTCTTGCCTCTCTATTTTTTTTGTTCATCGTTCTTGGGGCAGGAGCTCGGAGCTTCACCGGTAGTAAGATTTTGTATTAGCGGACAGTTTTTGCCCTACTTCAAGGTAGCCGCATTCCGACTTCAGGTATTATATATGCTGGGTATGTTCGTGCTTCCGTAACCCACCGACCGCTTACATAAAGTACGGGATCTTCAACGTGCATATTTTATCCTGTATGTGTATATATATATATATATATATATATACACGATGGACATGAAGGCACTGGCAGGTCTGCACTTTAAGTTAACCTGGAAGATCATTTTTTTAAAAATCCCCACAACCCACAATTTCATGGACCCAAGGCACTGAAGTCGAACTGCCTTAGAACTGCCTTAGAACTGCCTTAGAACTGCCTTAGAACTGCCTTAGAACTGCCTTAACCACTGGGCTATATAGTCAGTCCTATCTACTAGGGGGACAGGATAGCTCAGTGGTCGGAGCACTCGCTTTCCCCCAGCCAACGTTAAGCAGCGTCGAGCGTGGTTACCACTTGGATGGGTGACCGTTTGCGCGCCTTGGCTTCAGTACAGTTCCCCCAGTTCACCCAGCTGTAAATGGGTACCTGTCCTCTTTAGGGTCAGGGAAGGTAAAGCAGCGAGGGAGAGGAGATGGGCGCCGCCCTCAATACGCTGGCCCTAGAGAAGTGAGGTCTCTGACGCCTCGCTCCCCTACGACCTTATAGGTTATGGGACAGCTTTACCTTTACCTTTTTATCTACTAGGGGGACAGGATAGCTCAGTGGTCAGAGCACTCGCTTTCCCCCCAGCCAACGTTAAGCAGCGTCGAGCGTGGTTACCACTTGGATGGGTGACCGTTTGCGCGCCTTGGGTTCAGTACAGTCCCCCCTGTTCACCCAGCTGTAAAGGCTGCACACCGGTATTAAAAAATCACTCTTTTCCTTCTGTTTTTCTATGTGACTCTTATATTCATACCGCACGTACTAAGGCATCCACAGAAATAAAAACCACTTTTTGTGAAAGACTAGCCTCTGATCCAAAACTCCTGTGATTTTAAACAAATATGGTAGGTTTGAAATTTTTTAATTTTTCAGCAAACACTGTACCCCCTCAGTCCTTTGTCGTCTGCTTGCTTCTTTACCGCAATATGGATGCGCGGGGTCAACGCTGTAGGAATACAAGCAATCCTCATTTGATGACTATTTCCAACTTTCTCGTGACTACCTGGTATTGCTCTATGTCCTCAATCCCAAAAACAAGTGCACCGTCCATTTTTTCATGCTTAAAAAAATCTGTGAAAATCACCAACATTTTTTTCCACTCGCCCTCTATAGAAACTATATGACCCCCAAATTAATACCCGTGTGTAGCCAAATGAGTACCTGCCTCTTTAGGGTCAGGGAAGGTAAATCAGCGAGGGAGAAGAGATGGGCACCGCCACCCTCAATATACTGGCCCCTGGAGAACTCGCTCCCCTACACATAGGTTATGGGACACCTTTCCCTTTACCTGTACCTATCTTCTTTGTGTTGATTTTAACCGAGAACGGATCAAAGCCGGGCGGGCTTACCGACTGGGGGTTTCTCTGATATTGCTGCACGATAGGAGAAGCCAGGATGTTGGCGGCGCTGGGCCGTTGGCGCGGATCCTTGGTCAGCATGCCGGTGACGGTGTTGCGGAACTCCTGGCTGTACTGGTCTGGCAGAGGCAGTTTCTGTCACACACACACACACACACACACACACACACACACGTAACACACACACGTAAACACACACACACACACACACACACACGTAACACACACACGTAACACACACACGTAACACACACATGTAACACACACACACACACACACACACACACACAGAGTTGTAGATACGATTTCAAATATGTCATTTGAACAATTATTTGGCCGATAATGTGGTTGTGTTGGAGATAGTTAGTGGTTTAGTTAGAAGCCCTGTTGGCAAACTTTTGTCATTTTTCTTGCTGCAGTTTAAGCTGTTCAATGCCCCTTCCCCCCCCCCCCCCCCCCCCCCCCCCCTCATCCCCGTCCCTCCCATAATTTCTTTGTTTGTTTTTTTAATTTTATCTCGTGCACAGACACTAATAGGTAAACACACACACACGCACGCATGCACACACACACACACACACACACACACACACACACACACATACACACACACGCACACACGTTCTCTACATATTGTAACACTTTATCTTTGGTCTAATATCACCTTGAGTGAACAGACGTTAAATTAAAGAAAGAACACACACACACACACACACACGTAACACAAACACACACACACACACACACACATACACACACACAAACACACACACACACACACTCACGCACACACACACACACACACACACACCACACACACACATACTACAGGTACGGCCAGGTCATAGACCCCTCGACATTTTTCTTTCTTTTTTTTTTTGAGGTGAAGGTGTTGATTTCGAGTTTTTCTGGTGTTCATTCAATATATTGTTGTGTTGTTATCTGACACTCAAAATGTTATTTTGTCTGATGTCAAGAGATTTTTTTTTGCATTCTTTGATATCTAAGATATCTGATATATGATATCTACTCAAAACCATCAGAAAAAGACAACTACAATTTTTTGGGCACATAAACAGAGCTGATGGAATAGAAAAGCAAATATTGTGTGGAAAGATTTGTGGTACCAAAGACAGAGGAAGATAACGCACAAAATACACAGACAGTCTGAATAGCTACACAACGAGGAAAGAATCCCCCAACAATGAACTCATCAGGAGAACTGACAACAGAGAGGAATGGAAGGCCATGATCGCCGATGTCTGCAACAGACCTGGCACATGAAGAAGAAGATATCTAAGATGTTATTTTCTGATCTACAAAAATCTACAAAAATGTTTATTGTCTGATATCCACACAAAAAATGCTGTTTCAGATATCTACGATATTAATGTACGGTATCAGAGATGTAATTGTTTTGTCAGATATTCGAGATTTCGTTGTAAAATATCGAAGATATGATCGTCTGATATCGCAGAGGTTATCAAGTTGTCTTGTATCCTGTTATCAACATATCCCTGATATTGTGGAGCTTATGTTGTGTTGTTTTTTTTGTTCCTGAGCTAGAGCTCCGAGGTTCACCAATGGTGAGACTTCTGCACAGACACTAGACAGATTTTTATTTTATTTTTATTTTATTCTTTTATATCGAGGATAATGGAATAAGCACTTATGTGCTTTTTTTTACATCCTGTCCCCGTGTGTATGCGGTTTTGTAAATTTTGTCATCCGTTCCCCCCGGCACACAATGGCCTACTCTTACGAACAGCGGAACAGGATTTAACGTGTGCGCAAGATGTTCTGCGTGCGTTCGCACACGGGGCCTCGGTTTATAGTCTCATCCGAAAGACTTTTGGGGACGAGTGGAGTCGGCACTGATGTTAACTGAAAGAAGAGACAGACAACAAGGGGGTAGTAACCCATCCTTCTGC
The DNA here is from genome assembly GCA_028751875.1 of Rapana venosa. Classification (NCBI taxonomy): domain Eukaryota; kingdom Metazoa; phylum Mollusca; class Gastropoda; order Neogastropoda; family Muricidae; genus Rapana; species Rapana venosa. The sequence continues at coordinate 19,974,746 of CM054142.1, read as the reverse complement.
CCACCACTTCCACCCAAAGAAACATCATCACCCCTACCACCACCCCCACCCCCCAATTCATCCACTGCTCTCTTTTGGTCAAACAGACAGACAGACCAGACAGACAGGCAGAAAAACAGACTGACAAACAGAAAGGGAGGGTAAGTAACTCACCCAAGAAAAACCCTATCCCTTTTTCATCTTGCGCCTTCTTTTCGTCAGACGGACAGAGAGACAGACGGACAGACAGATAGAGAGACATACAGACAGATAGACATACAGACAGACAGATAGACAAAAAGAAAGAAAGACGGAGAGATGGGAAAGGGGAAGTAACTCACCCAAAAGTAACGCTATCATCCTGTGCCTTCTTTTCGTGAGACAAACAGACAGACAAAAAACAGATAAGACAGATAGACAGACAGAGAGGAAAAAAACAGACAGACAGACAGACAGACAGAAGGGGCAGTAACTCACCCTTCCCCCCATGACTTGCACCAGGAGAAACATCACCCCCATCTCATTCCCCGGCTTCTTCCCCGTGATGTCGTAGAACACGCACCCCAGGCTCCAGATATCGGACTGAAAAACGGACAGATGGATGAATGAAGGAAGGAAGGAAGGAAGGAAGGAAGGAAGGAAGGAAGGAAGGAATGAAGGAATGAAGGAATGAATGAAGGAATGAATTAATGAAGGAAGGAAGGAAGGAAGGAATGAAGGAAGGGAGGAAGGAAGGAATGAAGAAATGAATGAAGGAATGAATGAAGGAAGGAATGAATGAAGGAGTGAAGGAATGAAGGAGTGAAGGAATGGATGAATGAAGGAAGGAATGAATGAGGGAAGGAATGAAGGAATGAATGAAGGAATGAAGGAATGAAGGAAGGAAGGAATGAATGAATGAAGGAATGAAGGAAGGAAGGAATGAATGAATGAAGGAAGGAATGAATGAAGGAATGAGGAAGGAGGGAAGGAAGGAAGGAAGGAAGGAATGAAGGAATGAATGAAGGAATGAATGTAGGAATGAAGGAATGAAAGTAAAGGCAAAGGTGTCCCCATAACCTTGAAGGTTGTAGGGGAGTGAGGCGTCAAGAGACCTCACAGCATATGGAGGGCGGCGCCCATCTCCTCTCCCTCAAAATAAATGAATAAATGAAGAAAGAAAGAAAGAAAGAAAGAAAGAAAAAGAAAGGAAGGAAGGAAGAAAGGGAGGGAGGGAGGAAGGAAAGGAAGGAGGGAGGAAGGCAGGAAGGGAGGGAGGGAGGGAGGAAGGAAGGAAGGAAAGAAGAAAGAAAGGAAGGAAGGAAAGAAGGAATGAAGAAAGGGAGGGAAGGGAGGGAGGAAGGAAGGAAGAAAGAAAGGAAGAAAGAAAGAAAGAAAAGAAAGCAAGCAAGCCAGCAAGCCAGCAAGCAAGAAAGCAAGAACGCAAGAAAGCAAGCAAGAAATAATAAGATACAGACATATACAGACAGACATATAGCCAGACAGACAGACAGACATAAAGCCACACACACACGAACAGACACACAGGCAGACAAACAAACAGACCGACAGACAAAAAGACAGACAAATATCTTACAGACGGCTCAATCCATGGATCGATCGCTAGGGTCTGGATTTTACCATTCCTGCTGTAAAGACTTGATTCCCTATTCTACCGACACAAGATCAGCCAGAGACAAGAGACTAAGCCACGTGGGAAGGCCGGGGATTGAACCTCAGAGCTGTCAGAGGCTAGCTGAGACGCACGCCTCGGCTTGGATATGGGGGGGGGGGGGGGGCATTGGATGGTAGTGAAAGCATATCCCCCCCCCCCACTTCCCCTCACTGGTTCAGTGGTAATGCGCCTGTCTAGAAAAGCGAAAAGTCCGGGGTCGAAAGTGTGCGGTGGTTCGAATCCCGTTTGGGCCCGAAAACTTTCTTTTCCCCCATCCATTAGACTATGAGTGGTGGTCTGGGCGCTAGTCTTTCGGATGAGACGATCAACCGAGGTCCCGTGTGTTACACAACATTATTCAGCGCGCGTAAAAGAACCCACGGCAACGAGAGAGTTAACCCTGGCAAAATTCCTAGAAAAAAAGCCTCTCTGATAGGGAAACAAATACAGTTGCAGACCCCCCCAAAAAATCTTTTTTAAAGAAAGAGTGGCGCTGCTCTTGTGGCGACGCGCTGTCCCCGGGGAGAGAGAGCAGCCCGAGTTTCACGCAGAGAAATCTGCCGTGACTTTGAAATGAAGGTATGAAATGAAATGAAATGAAACTGCCTATCTGTAATAACAGCCTTTCGGGACTTATCCATAATTATTATTATAAGTATGTTGTTTGTCCGTCGTGCGCTGTCGTACGATGACCTCCAAAACAGCTGAGGAGATAGACATACAAGAATCGATAGATATTATAATACATACATACATAGAGACATAATGTTATGCACTCTCGTGCACGTACACACGCACGCACGCAAGGACGCATACACACGGTATGCACGTACACGCGCGCGCGCACACACACTACACACACTACACACACACATACTACACACACACATACACACACACAACACATACACATACACAAACACGTAGTCACACAAGTATAGATACGCAATCATGATATAGATAGATAGATAGATACATACATACATACATACATACATACATACATACATACATACATACATACATATTCATACACACAAACCACACACCCACCCCAACACACACGCACACACACACACATACACACATACACCACCACCACCACCACCCACCCCACAACCCACCCCCACTCCCATCCCACCACCCACACCACAACACCCACCCACCCCACCACCCCAACCCCACACCCACACACCCATCCCCCACACCCACACCCACGCCCACACCCCCACACACACACCCCAAACCCCCATGTTGGCTACCTAGTTTTTACATTTCTCTGAATTATCTGCCTGATTGTCATTGTTACGAGTGTAGTCAATACATAATTGTGTGTGTGTGTGGGTGGGTGGGTGGGTGCGTGGGTGTGTGAAATAAGTCTGTGTTCTAGTCAACTGTCTTATAACATTGAATTCATATATTGGTGTATGGTGTGCGTGGGCGTGTTCGCACACACACGTACGTGCGTGTGTACGTGCTGCGTATATGCGTGCGTAAAAATAAGTTTTTATGTCAATGGGTTTAAAATTGTGTTCACAATTGATGTGTGTGCGTGCGGGCGTTTGCGTGTGTGTGCGCATGCGCGCGTGTGTGTGGTGTGTGTGTGTGTGTTCGTGACATTTTATTTGAAAACCAATATGAAATATAGCTTTTGTGTCTTTGATATATTTGATGTGTATCAATCTGCCTGTCAGTATTGTAATTGCCCTTCATGGGATGATTAAAGTGTTTTTGACTTTGACTTGACTTTGACTTTGACCCCCCAACCCCACACCCACACCCACACCCAAACCCCACACCCACAACTCTCCACACCCCCACAACCACCCACACACCCACACACCCAACACCTACCCCCCCCCCCCAACACCCCCAACACCCACCACCCACAACCCCCACCAACCCCCCACAACTCCAACACCCCCAACACCAACCCACCCCCACTCCCCACACACCCCCACACACAACCCCCACCCCCACACCCCCACACCCCCACACAACCCCACCCCCACCACACCCACCCACACACCCACCACCCAACACCCCCACCACCCACCCCCACCCCCACCCCCACCCACCCACCCACACCCACCACAACACCCCCCCCCACACAACCCCCCCCTCCCCCCTCGACCTACACTCACCTTAGAGTTGTAGGGCTGCTGGCTAAGGATCTCGGGGCTGAGGTACAGGATGGTGCCCACCTGGGAGGTAGCGAAGTCCGCGGGGCCCGCCAGCTTTCTGGCCAGTCCCAGGTCCCCCAGCCGCACGTCCCCCGTCTCCGTCAGCAGGATGTTCTGAGGCTTCAGGTCTCGGTGCAGCACCACCGGACTGTGGGTGTGCATGTACTGAAAACACAGGGCTGGCGGGTTTGACCCAAACAACAACAAAAAGAAAAAAAGTCTCGGTGCAGAAGCACTTAGGATGGTGCGAGTGCGCATGTACCGTAAAAATACATGGGTGTGGGTGTTCGAGTAGATAGATAGATAGAGGGACGGGATAGCTCAGTGGTCGGAGCACTCGCTTTCCCCCAGCCAAGTTAAGCAGCGTCGAGAGTGGTTACCTGTTGGATGGGTGACCGTTTGTGCGCCTTGGCTTCAGTACAGTTCCCCCAGTTCACCCAGCTGTAAATGGGTACCTGCCCTCTTTAGGGTCAGGGAAGGTAAAGCAGCGAGGGAGAGGAGATGGGCACCGCCCTCAATGTGCTGGCCCTAGAGAAGTGAGGTCTCTGACGCCTCGCTCCCCTACGACCTTATAGGTTATGGGACTCCTTTACCTTCCTTCCTTTACCTAGATAGATAGACTACTGAGACTACTGAGATTGTGAGCGTGCATGTACTGAAAACACAGGGCTGGCGGGTTTGACCCAACAACAACAAAAAAAGTCTCGGTGCAGAAGCACTTAGGATGGTGCGAGTGCGCATGTACTGTAAAATACATGGGTGTGGGTTTTCGAGTTTCGGTACAAGGCTTCTGAGATTTGTGAGCGTGCATGTACTGAAAATTCAGGGTGGCGGGTTTGATCCAAAAAAAGTCTCGGTGCAGAAGCACTTAGGATGGTGTGAGTGCGCATGTACTGTAAAAATACATGGGTGTGGGTTTTCGAGTAGATAGATAGATAGACTACTGAGATTGTGAGCGTGCATGTACTGAAAACACAGGGCTGGCGGGTTTGACCCAAACAACAACAACAAAAAAGTCTCGGTGCAGAAGCACTTAGGATGGTGTGAGTGCGCATGTACTGTAAAATACATGGGTGTGGGTTTTCGAGTTTTCGGTACAAGGCTTCTGAGATTTGTGAGCGTGCATGTACTGAAAATTCAGGGTGGCGGGTTTGATCAAAAAAAAGTCTCGGTGCAGAAGCACTTAGGATGGTGCGAGTGCGCATGTACTGTAAAAATACATGGGTGTGGGTTTTCGAGTAGATAGATAGATAGACTACTGAGACTATTGAGATTTGTGAGCGTGCATGTACTGAAAACACAGGGCTGGCGGGTTTGACCCAAACAACAACAAACAAAAACGTCTCGGTGCAGGAGCACTTAGGATGGTGTGAGTGCGCATGTACTGTAAAAAATACACGGTGTGGGTTTTCGCGTTTCGGTACAAGACTACTGAGATTTGTGAGCGTGCATGTACTGAAAATTCAGGGTGGCGGGTTTGATCAAAAAACGTCTCGGTGCAGAAGCACTTAGGATGGTGCGAGCGCGCATGTACTGTAAAAAATACATGGTGTGTGTTTTCGAGTTTCGGTACAAGACTACTGAGATTTGTGAGCGTGCATGTACTGAAAATTCAGGGTGGCGGGTTTGACCCAAAAAAGAAGTCTTGGTGCAGAAGCACTTAGGATTGTGTGAGTGCGCATGTACTGTAAAATAGAGGTGGGTTTGTTTTTTTCAAAGTTTCGATGTAGTTGTACTGGGGATGTGTGCGTGTGTACTGAAAATAAGGGTGGCTTTCAAGTCTCGGTGCCGGAGCACACACGCGCGCGCGGGTGGACACACACACACACACACACACACACACACACACACACACACACACACAAACATACACACACAACACACACACACACACTACACATACACACACACAGAACACACTACACACACAACACATATATAAACACATACTACACACAAGCACATACACACACTACCCTCTCCCCCAACACACACACACTACCCCCCCCACACACACACACACCCACACACACATTACACACACACTACCCACACACACACACACACACGCTACCCCTACGCACTACACACACTACTACCACACACACACACACACACACACACACACTACCCCCACCCACTACACACTACCCCACACACACACACTACTCCTCTCCTCCCCTCCCCCCCCCCACACACACACTACCCCCACACCACACACACACACTACCCCCCCCCACCCCCACACACACACACACGCTACCCCTACGCACTACACACACTACTACCACACACACACACTACCCCCACCCACTACACACTACCCCACACACACACACTACCTCTCCTCCCCTCCCCCCCCCCCCCCACACACTACCCCCACACCACACACACACACTACCCCCCCCACACACACACACACACTACACACACACACACACACACTACCCACACACACACACACTACACACACACACTACCCCCCTCCCCCCCCCCCCCCCCCACACACACACTACCCACACACCACTACACACACATACTACCTCCCCTCCCCCCCCCCACACACACACACACACCACACACACTACCCACACCCACTACACACACCAAACGCAAACCAACTCACATTCAGAGCCATCGCTGTCTGCATCAACCAGCAGACCAGGAGTTTTTCGGGAAGTCCCCCAGCGAAGCCCAAATGATCGATGACCTTGTCCAGATCGCCGCCGCCGCAGAACTCTGTGATGATGCACAGGTAGGGGTGCTTGATGTAGGAGTTGACGTGGTGCACCAGATGCTTGTGGTTCAGCGAGTGAAGGATCTTGGCCTCGTCCGTGGCCCGCTGTCGGTAGTCTTCCGGGATTTTCCGAAAATCTACTGTCTTCAAGGCAAGCTGGGAAAGGAGAAAAAGGTTGGCGACGTCTGATCAATTTCATTTCATACTGGTACTAACACACACACACACCACCACCACCACCACCACCACCACCCACCCACCCACCCCACAACCCACACCCACCCCCACTCCCATCCCACCACCCACACCCCCACACCCACCCACCCGCCACCCCAACCCCACCACCCACCCCCCGCAGCTAAGGGGACGGGATAGCTCAGTGGTCGGAGCACTCGCTTTCCCCCAGCCAAGTTAA
>CM054142.1:19955278-19957778 GCA_028751875.1 Rapana venosa | reverse complement strand
AAACCCAAACCCAAACAGAACCAAACAAAGTAAAACCTCCATTTTAAAAAAAAAAAAAGGAGAACAAACCACGTAAATAGTTTCATTTTGGCTAACAGAATGAAACGTCAAAAATTCTTTGTGCTTTTATGAGAGAGAGAGAGAGAGAGAGAGAGAGAGAGAGAGAGAGAGAGAGAGAGAGAGAGAGAGGAGAGAGAGGAGAGAGAGAGAGAGAGAGAGAGAGAGAGAGGGGGGGGGGGGAGAGAGAGAGAGAGAGAGAGAGGGGGGGGGGGAGGGTAGGTCTCCTTGGCTCCTGGATTCAAAATGTAACAGGAAAGTGAGGTGTTACAGTTTGTGGTGGGTTTATGAGTCTGTTTTCACATGCAAAGAATTTTTTTTTTTATTTACAGGCCTAGGTTGTTTTATGAAATGATTGAGGTATTTTTATCAGTCAGATTTATCTGTACTGGTTCTCCACAGGGTTGGATTCTTTCACCACTTCTGTAGATTCTATACCCATATGATTGCAGAAGTAGCTATGAACATTCCTTTCCTGTGAGATTTGCAGTCAACAGTGCTGATGGTCTGGATCAGGCCCTGACCATGATTCAGCCCTCTACAAATACATCCATTGGTGTGATAACAACAATGTATGGAATTTTTACAGCCCTGAATATTGTAAAGAGAACATGTCAATCAGTCAAAATATAAATACACAATAAGATTTAAATAAAGATAAGGGCAGCATTGATTTATTGAAATAGGACCATGCCTTTGGCCTGACCTCTCTCAAGTTTGGCTCCTGGTTGAATAATCTTTATTGATCCCGGCGGAGATAAGGGATTGCACCCTCTGTGGTACCTTACAGCAGGACATTTTTTATTTTTTATTTTTAAAAGTATCTATTGCAGCATTAAGAAAAGATAGACATTCTTGTGGCTTACGACCACTGCCATAAAAAAATGAACATAAAAAGAGTATGAAAATATGCTTTAAAAAAATTGTTGTAAAAATATGTACATATTGAAAAAACAGCTAGTGAATCTTTGTGTCTTATGTTCGAGGGTCCGTTTTATTTTTATTTTTAATGATTTTCAAAAGATTTAAAAGGATGCGAGCGATAATAAAGCCTGCTGCACCCAGCCAATGGGCCTGTGTTAGCTGGATAACAGGGATAACCCAGACATTGCCCGATACTTTATGTGCTGACAGAGGCAGTAGAAGTTGCAGGGGGAAAAAATGGCCTTTCCTTGGATCGTAGATGAGATGCTATTCCCCACTTGACCGATTAGATTATTGAGAAAATATAGTGAAGCAAAACAAGTGCAGGTTACCAGTTATAACTTTATTCTCATCATAAAATGGATTTTATCATACAATCAAGATAAAAATCCACTATGTTGATTTTTTTTTCAAAAAGTTTTAAGACAGCATTTGAGGATTTATTGGATAAGGACCATGCCTTTGGCCTGACCTGATTCCAGTTTCGGCTCCTGGTTGAGCACTCTTCAGAGGTCCTGGCAGTGATTGAAACCTCACCCTCTGTAGTACCTAACAGCAAGACATTTTTCATAAATCAGAACTCTCTCTTTCTCTCTCTCTCCATATGTGTGTGTGTGGTGTGTGTGTGTGTGTGTGTGTGTGTGTGTGTGTGTGTGTTGTGTGTGTGTGTGTGTGTGTGTGTGTGTGTTTGGTGTGTGTGTGTGTGTTTTTGGTGTGTGTGTGTGTTCGTGCGCGCGTGGACATGTGTATGTCTGTGTGTATCTCTGTCTCTCTAACTATCCTTGCCTCTGTCAAAGAAAGGGAGGGGCGCTCTCTCTCGCGCGCCCGCTGAAAAGGCTATAGCATATTAGCTATATTAGCGCTTCGATTTTCCATACAGTAGTAGTAGTAGTAGTAGTAGTAGTAGTAGTAGTAGTGTTATCATCATCTAACGAACAGCGGTGCACCGATCAGCAACAGTACGGTAATGTATTGATCACAACACATCCAGGATTCGTCTGGGCTGACTAACAGCTGTGCATGTTCTGACGTGTTGGGGTTTGTGTCTTTATTCCGTGTAAGACATGGCCTTTCACAATAACCCATTGGGTCGTAAAAAAAAAAAAAAAAATTAATAATAATAATAATAATATATATATATATATATATATATATATATATATATATATATATATATATTATATATAGCAAGCAGGCGTGTGTAGGGGGGGGGAGGGGGGGGGGGGGTACAAGTCAAGTCAAATTTTATTTCAGATGTGAGCGTGTATGGCGCATGTGTCTTTGCCTGTGTGTGTGCCTGTTTGTCAATGTGTGTGTGTGTGTGTGTGTGTGTGAAGTCAAATGTGTGTGTGTGTGTGTGTGTGTGTGTGTGTGAGAGAGAGAGAGAGAGAGAGAGAGAGAGAGAAAGTCAAAGTGTGTGTGTGTGTGTGTGTGTGTGTGTGTGTGTGTTGGTACATGTGTTCATATGAATGCACTGTTGTGTGATGTGAACGCTAGGGCGCTATTGTACGTGCACACA
>CM054142.1:19940278-19950278 GCA_028751875.1 Rapana venosa | reverse complement strand
TAGGTACCCATCGTAAAAAAACGGTGCTACAGTTACAAGGCTATCGATAGGTGTGTGAAAATGGCTGCCTGTGTTGTTTAGGTGGGGAAAGAAAGCAGTGTGTACTACTTCTTAGAGGACTGTAGCTTGTGTGCTGTACAAGACACGTTCTTGGCATAGTGTACTGTTCTGCAGGTAAGAGTTTAGGAAAATATAGGCCTCTGTGTGTGAATATGTTCTTTTCTGAAATGTTTGAATTGGACAAAGTTCCGATAACAATCGTAAGAACAAATACAACAGTACTGTAAATGTAGCGTTTGCGCGTTGCAGTGGTTTTTGATTCCTCCTTCTTCCTTGTCCTTGTCAAACGCTCAGACTGCAACTATTGTTGTCTGTCTTATGAGCGAAAATGCGTTGTGCTGCCGTTGGGCAACTGGCAAGGCAGGCCCAGCGCATCCGACTTCGGCGTGGGAGTGGAATTGTTATCTTTTTAAGTCTTTCTGAGGGGGGGGAAAAAAGGCAGGAGAATGGGCCAAAAAGGCAGAGAGCATAGACAAGAAGTTTCAACGTCTGTTGCCATTGTGTGACTTGGGAGTAAGGGGTGATAATTAATTGACTGCCCTTACCAGAAGTGACAGATTTACACATTTTTCTTGTTTTCTTTCTTTTGCGCGCATACACGTGCGAGCATCTGTGTGTGTTTAGGGTTGGGGGTAGCGGTGGGCTGGGATCTTCTTTGTGTTGTGTGGGGGGGGGGGGGGGGGGGGGGCGTCGCCGTGTCGTTGCGTGCGTGTGGTATGTGTCCAATAGACGGGGTCGTAGTAGTTGTTGCGGGTACCATCATCGTCGTGTCGAGGTAGTGCGAGTAGCAGTAGTTGTAGTTACACTACAGTAGTAGGAGCAGGTAGTAGAAGCAGGCAGTAGTGTTGGTAATAGAAGGTTTGGTGGGAGTATCTGTAAGTTAGTAGTAGTAGTTAGAGTAAGTGTATAGTATAGTAGAAGTAGTAGTAGTAGCAAGCAGCAGCAGTAGTGGAATCGAAGTAGTAGCAGTAGAAGTAGTAGTAGGCAGTGCCAGCAGCAGCTAGTTAGTAAGATAGCGTCAGCAGCAGCCACGCAGAGTAGTAGTAGTAAGCAGCAGCAGCAGCAAGCAGCAGCAGCAGCATGCAGTAGTATGTAGTAGTTAGTAGTGTGTAGAACACCCAATCAGCTACAGTCAGTAACAGCAGCAAGCAGACAGCAACTAGGGTAGTGAGTAGTAGCAGCAGCAGGCAGCAGCGGCATGCAAGTAAGAACAGCAGCAGCGAGCAGCAGCAGATAGTAGCAGTAGCAGCAGTGTAGTGAGCAGCAGCAGCAGCAGTAGTAGTAGTAGTAGTAGTAGTAGTAGCAGCACAGCAGCAGCAGCAGCAGTAGTAGTAGCAGTAGCAGCAGTAGTAGTAGTAACAGCAGCAGCAGTAGTAGTAGTAACAGCAACAGTAGTAGTAGCAGCAGCAGCAGCAGTAGCAGCAGTAGTAGTTCTTTTCGAGTCTTTCTCCGTCAGTGATAACAGACCGCGCGTGCACACATAGTCTATGCATGTGTAATTACAGTAACAACGTTCATTCAGTTTTTGCGGGCCATCTAGTCTAGTTTATACAAAAAGGAAAATAGGCACAGCACAGGCGTTAGATAAATACATGGTGAGCTAGTACGGCCGCATGGGATAAAAACTTTGCGCGCAGTATAAGCAAACTAGAAGAGGAAGGAATAGTGTTGTTTCTAAGTTTCAATGATTCCATAATGTACTCAGCAACTTTGGAAGGCTAGTTTCTCTCTCATGTTGTGAGGTGACAGCAGTAACTAAAGTTCTGATGAGGAAAAGGCAGTAATTTTGAGGGAGGCGGGGACGGTGTTTTTTACAGAGGGTAGGTAACATGTTTGGAACATGCCAACATAAAGCGACACAAATTTTCAATACATCGTTTGTTACGTTTTTTGTTTATAGAGTGGGTCTCCGTTTGTTTGTTTTGTTTGGGGTTTTTTTAGGGGTAGGGGTCTTTTTCTTTTTTTCTTTTTTTTTTTTTTTGGGGGGGGGTGGTTGTGTTATTGTTTTGGTTTTTTGTGTTGGTTTTTTTATTTGTTTTTTGGGGGGAGGGGGATCACGCTCTACAGATAAGTCTATTGCACTTCAGTAAACACCAACGTAAAGTGACACAGAGTTTCAATACATTGTCTGTCAACTTTTTTTCTTTTTTCTTTTTTAAACAGAGCGGGTCTTTCATGTCTTGGTTCGGGGAGATCCCATTATACAGATACGATCTATTGCACCTCAGTAAACACACACAACACCACATATTTGAAACAGGCCAACATAAAGTGACCCAGAGTTTCAAGGGGACGGGATAGCCCGGTGGTTAGAGTGATGCGCTCGTGATCTGCTCACCCGGGTTCGAAGCTCGTTCAAGAGGATTTTTCCTCCGGAGTTAACATCAGTTCCGACTCCACTCCCCTTAAAAGTCCTTCGGGTGAGACAATAAACCGAAGTCCCGTGTGCGAACACACGCAGAACATCTTGCGTACACATTAAAACCCGTTCCGCTTTTCGTAAGAGTAGGCCATTGTGTGCCTGTTGGAATGGATGACAAAATTTACAAAACAGCATACACACGGGGACAGGATTTTAAGAAAAAAGCACGTGAGTGCTTATTCCATTATCCCAAAAATAAAAGAATAAATAAAAAAAATAGACAAAATACATGAATAAATAAATACATTGTCTGTCACTTTTTTTCTCCTTTTTTGGGGGGGGTGGTGGAGGAAAGAGATGGGTGGGGGGGGGGGGGGGTCTTTCATTTCTTGGTTTGGGTAGATGGCGTTATAACAGATACAATCTATTGCACGTCAGTAAACACACACAACGCGACGTATTTGGAACAGGCCAATATAAAGTGACACAGAGTTTCAATACATTGTTTGTGACTTCTTCTTTTTTCTAAACAAAGTGGGTCTTTCCTTTGTTGGTTTGAGGAGAGAGGCCACGTTATACAGATCTATACACTCTATGGAACCCTAGTATCACACAACGCCACAGTGTTTGCGTGAATCTGACGGATATATATTTTTAGAGGCTGCTGCAATAGTCAGAAAGAGATGAAAGAGAATCACGCCATTCTTGGCAAAATGTGTCTTCGGTCGTTGTTTAAATTCAGACATGAAGAAAGATAACGTTTTCAACATCCGGGCATTTCCTACGCAGAGCCAAAGCTTCAATGGACACAGGAATACTCGAACTCCAGTAGTCCAATTATAATATATGTGTGTATGGATGGATGGATGGATGGATGTATGTGTATATGTATATATGTACGTATATATGTATGTGTGTATGTATGTATGTGTGTATGTAGATAGATAGATAGATAGATAGATAGATAGATAGATAGATAGATAGATAGATAGATGTGTGTTGGGGGGGGGAGACAATGACAATGACAAATTCTCTTATTTCGAGGATGAATAAGCACCCATTTGCTTTTTTTACATCGAGAGAGAGAGAGACAAGATCAACAGTAATCGCTTTTACAACATTGTTAAGCATTTCTTAGGGTATCAGCTATCAAACATGGACAAAAAGTCTACACCAGTATTTTAAAACATGAACAAAAGTATTTGTAATAATAGGGAATCTGCCACGTTCTCCAAGAGCAACGCTCTGTGTGTGTGTGTGTGTGTGTGTGTGTGTGTGTGTGTGTGTGTGTGTGTGTGTAAAGTCAAACTCAAAGTCAAATTTTTATTTACAGATGGTACATTGAATAAGCAAAAACTAAATTTTTTCATCAAGCCATCTATTATATATATATATATATGACGTGTATATATATTATATTATATATATATATGTGACATGTGTGTGTGTGCGCGCGCGCGCACGTATACATGCATGTATGTGTTTGTGTGCGTGCGCGCACATGTGTGTGTGTGTTTTATTCTTTTATATCGAGGATAATGGAATAAACAATTATGTGCTTTTTTACATCTAGTCCCCGTGTGTATGCGGTTTTGTACATTTTGTCATCTGTTCCCACCGGCACACAAAGGCCTACTCTTTCGAAAAGTGGAACAAGATTTAACATGTGCGCAACGTGTGTGTGTGTGCGCGCGCGCGCGCGTTGTGTGCGTGAATGCACACGCACGTGTGTATGTGTGTGTGATCGTGCGTTCGTGCTCATGTGTGCGTGTGCGCGTGTGTTTGTGTGTGTGTGTGTGCGCGCGCGCGTGCATGTACACTCTCACTGACTGGCCGGCTGACCCACAACGAACAAAGCTGTTGATTGGGGGAAAAAAAAAGATAGACCGGCCATCTTGCCAACTGACCTGACTGACTGAACGACCTATCAATCGATTGATCGATAAGTTGATTGATTCATTCATTCCTTATTCATTCATTCTTTATTTATTTATTTATTCTTTTTTTTTTTTATTTCGAGGATAATGGAATAAGCACTCAGGTGCTTTTTTTTCATCCTGTCCCCGTGTGTATGCAGTTTTGTAATTGTCATTCGTTCCCACTGACACACAATGGCTTACTCTTCCGAAAAGCGGAACAGGTTTTAACGTTTTACGCAAGATGTTCTGCATTGCGTTCGCGCACGGGACCTCCTCGGTTTATAGTCTCATCCGAAGGACTTTTTGGGGGGAGAGTGGAGTCGGGCACTGATGTTAACTCCAGAGAACAAAAAAAACCCTCTTGAACAAGATTCGAACCCGGGTCGGTAGATCACGAAGGCATCACTCTTAACCACCAGGCTGTCCCGCCCTTCCTTGTTACAGGTAGCCGGTGTGCGTGTGTGTGTGTGTGTGTGGTGGGGACAGCCAGCCATGGCGGAGGCGGATTCCGAAGCGCCGTTTTGTGGTCTGCAATGTTTGGGAACGATCGGCTCTGGCGCTTTCGGCGCTGTGCATCTCGTTCAGAACATTGAAGGAGACCAGGTCAGTGAATCTCTGAAAGAGCAGGTATTCACTTCCCCTGCCCCCCCCCCCCCCCCCCACCCCCCACCACTCACTTCCCCAACCCCTCTCCTGTAGGGATGTGGTTGAGGTGGGGGGGGGGAGGAGGGGGGGGGGGGGGCTGTCAGGTCAGTATTAACAGCATCCCTCCCCACATTCTGGAAATTCTGTGCTAGAAATGTCCTCTTTTCTGTCTCCCCCCCCCCCCTCTCTCTCTCTCTCTTTGTTTCTGTCTTATTCCTTTTCTTTTCTTCCCGTCACCTCCTCCTTTTCTATTTTCTGCCTTCTCAGTCCATTCTCCTCTTTTTTTTTTGTTTTTACCCCAGAATGGCTCAAAAGAGAACAATTCTCTCTCATGCCGAAGTCCGATGCGCTGGGCCTGGCCTGACTTGTCGTCAGGCGCTTAACGGCAGCGTGACGCATTTTCGCTTATATAACAGACAACAATAGGTGCTGTCTGAGCGTTCGACGAAGAAGAAGAAGGAGAAGAAGATGTAGGAGAAGAAGAAGTAGAAGGAGAAGAAGAAGTAGGAGGAGAAGAAGAAAATGAAGAAGAAGATGAAGAAGAAGAAGAAGATGAAGAAGAAAAAGAGAAGAAGAAGAAAATGAAGAAGGAGAAGAAGAAGAAGAAGAAGAAGAAGAAGAAGAAGAAGAAGAAGAAGAAGAAGAAAATGAAGAAGATGAAGAAGAAGAAAATGAAGAAGAAGAAGAGGAAGAAGAAGAAAAGCTGTTATGTTGCATTGCTTTGTTCTAACCGGGGTTTTTTTTGGTTTGGTTTTGTCTTGTTCGCTTTGCTTTGCTTTTTGTATTCTATGGAATGAAATTTGGAATCGTTTTTTTCCCCCTGCCTTCCATAGTCTTTCGGATGAGACTATAAATCGAGGTTCCGTGTGCAATACTCATTTTAGTGCACGTAAAAGAACCTACGGCAACAAAGGAGTTCGGATAAGATGTATAAACCGAGATCCCCTGTGCAATACTCATTTTAGTTTCAACGTTAAAAGAGCCCACATATAGCATGCAACAAAGAGAGTTGTCCCTGGGAAAACTCTGTAGGAAAAAAAACCCACTGCGATAAGAAACCTAAATACATATTACGCAGATAAGAAAAAGAAACAAAAAATAATGGGTGGCGTGGCGCTGCTCTTGTGGCGACGCGCTCTCCCCGGGGAGAGCAGCCCGAATCTCACGCAGATAAATCTGTCGTGACTTAACGTGGTACAATACCACACAATACAGTACAATACGATACAATGCAATACAATGCAATATGATATAATACAGTATCATACAATACAACACAATAAAATGCAATATGATACGATGCAATACAATACAATCGTGGAAAGTATGTCGCCGCAGGTCAGCGCCATTTTTTTTTTTTTTTTGTCTTCGATTGCTATCTTGCATGTGTATCTTTTATCAACCTTTGGCTTTTTTTTCGGACAAAAGTTTTCCCAGGGACAACTGTCTTCTCGCCATGGGATTTGACGCGCGCTAGATGAGTACGAATGCTTTATCATATCCATCCCCGAAGTCGGAATTCGGCTACCTTTAACGGTGGGTAAAAACCGGTCGCATACACAAAATCTGACCATTGGTGAACCTCGGAGCTCTAGCCGAGGAACAACAACAACAACAAAAAAACCCAGTTTATATCACAAAGAGAGAAATTCAAGACACGAGACTGGTTTATGGCCTCTCTCAAAAAGACTAGCACCAAGTCTTCCCATCTCGGTATATATATCATGAACTGGGGTTGAAGTGGGGGTGGGATCGAACCAGCGACCTCTCGTTTCTTGACTGACCTTACCACTAGACTACCGGTCGACAATATTCGATGAAAAAACAGAAAGGGACACGCAGAGAACAGGAGGGGGTGAGGGGGGGGGGGGGGGGTGAGCCAAACGCCACTTTTTTTTTTCCAGAACCAATTTTTTCGTCAAAACATTAATAATGAGTCACAAATGTAGGGTGACACTGTTATCCCGTAACAGCTACAATAATAATAACAACAACAGTAACAATAACAACAGAAACGGTACTAACCCACTAGGGGTTGGAAAAAAATGAATAAAAGAAATATAAAAGCCAAACGATTTTGGTTAGTTTTCACTAAAGCAGACACTTCGCAAAAAAGGATCCGGATTTTCGTCTGGGGTAGTTTATCTGAATACTTGTTCTTTTATTGTCGTAGTTCAAAGTACTGAATCAGACACTCCTTTTTCAACTCATTCTCAGCTTTTTGTAAACCTCTATTGGTATTTTATCGATTTCTTGGTGTACCTTACCATAAAAAGACATCGCAGGTATAGCATTCCTTCGTTTTTTTTATGTGTCTGTCTACCCTGGTGTGTGGCAAAAAAATATTTATATCACATTCGTCATGTCAATTCAAAAGTGGAAATTCAGATCAGACCTAGAAACCTACAAGTAAAAACTGCGTGATGGGGGTTGTTTGGAATGTGTGGGGTTGGAGGGTGCGTGCGTGCGTGCGTGCGTGCGTGCGTGCGTGCGTGGTGTGTGTGTGTGTGTGTGTGTGTATGTATGTGTGTATGTGTGTGTGAGTTATTTTATTTATTTTTATTTTTTATTTATTCTTTTATATCGAGGATAATGGAATAAGCACTTATGTGCTTTTTTACATCTAGTCCCCGTGTGTATGCGGATTTGTAAATTGTCATCTGTTCCCACCGGCACACAATGTCCTACTCTTACGAAAAGCAGAACAGGATTTAACGTGTGAGCAAGATGTTCTGCATGCGTTCGCACACGGGGCCTCGGTTTATAGTCTCATCCGAAGGATTTTTAGGGAGAGTGGAGTCTGCACTGATGTTAACTCCAGGGGAAAATATCCCCTTTGAACTGGAATCGAACCCGGGTCGTCAGATTGCGAGCGCAATGTTCTAACCACTAGGCTATCCCGTCACCCGCGTGTGTGTGTGTGTGTGTGTGTGTGTGTGTGTGTGTGTGTGTGTGTGTGTGTGTGTGTGTGTGTGTGTGTGTTTTGTGTGTGTGTGTGTGTGTGTGGAATGTGCGTGTCTGCGTGTGTATGTGTGAATTTCAATTTCAATTCTTTATTACGAGGATAATGAATAAACATTCATGAGCTTTTTCTTTTACAGTGTGTGTGTGTGTGTGTGTGTGTGTGTGTGTGTGTGTGTGTGTGTGTGTGTGTGTGTGTGTGTTGTGTGTTTTGAATCAGAAATGACGTTGCCGACAATATCTGACGAAAAAGCAGTGATCACATTACATGGTCACATGTATGAAAGCAATGATCACCTGTACATGGTCACGTGTATGAAAGCAGTGATCACCTGTACATGGTCACGTGTATGAAAGCAGTGATCATATGTGCATGGTCACGTGTATGAAAGCAGTGATCATATGTGCATGGTCACGTGTATGAAAGCAGTGATCATATGTGCATGGTCACGTGTATGAAAGCAGTGGTGATCACCTGTATATGGTCACGTATATGAAAGCAGTGATTACCTTACATGGTCACGTGTATGAAAGCAGTGATCATATGTGCATGGTCACGTGTATGAAAGCAGTAGTGATCACCTGTATATGGTCACGTATATGAAAGCAGTGATTACCTTACATGGTCACGTGTATGAAAGCAGTGATCATCCGTGCATGGTCACGTGTATGAAAGCAGTAGTGATCACCTGTATATGGTCACGTGTATGAAAGCAGTGATCCTCTGTGCATGGTCACGTGTATGAAAGCAGTGATCATATGTGCATGGTCACGTGTATGAAAGCAGTGATCATATGTGCATGGTCACGTGTATGAAAGCAGTGGTGATCACCTGTATATGGTCACGTATATGAAAGCAGTGATTACCTTACATGGTCACGTGTATGAAAGCAGTGATCATCTGTGCATGGTCACGTGTATGAAAGCAGTGATTACCTTACATGGTCACGTGTATGAAAGCAGTGATTACCTTACATGGTCACGTATATGAAAGCAGTGATTACCTTACATGGTCACGTGTATGAAAACAGTGATCATCCGTGCATGGTCACGTGTATGAAAGCAGTAGTGATCACCTGTATATGGTCACGTATGAAAGCAGTGATCCTCTGTGCATGGTCACGTGTATGAAAGCAGTGATCATCTGCGCATGGTCACGTGTAGTTAAGCATTGATTCTCTGTGCATGGTGACTTGACTTAAAGCAGTGATAGTAGTTCTGTGCGTGGTCACATGACTGAAAGCATTAATTATCTGTGCATGGTTACTTGACTGAAAGCATTGATGCTCTGTGCAGTGGCACGTGACTGAAAGCAGTGATCATCTATATATGGTCACATAAATGAAAGCGTTGATGATCTGTGCGTGGTCATGTGACTCAAAGCACTGATCGTCTGTGCGTGGTCACGTGACTGAAAGCACTGATGATCTGTGCGTGGTCACGTGACTGAAAGCACTGATGATCTGTGCGTGGTCATGTGACTTAAAGCACTGATGATCTGTGCGTGGTCACGTGCCTGAAAGGATTGATGATCTGTGCATGGTCACGTGCCTGAAAGGATTGAGGATCTGTGCATTCATGGTGACGTGCCTGAAAGGATTGATGATCTGTGCGTTCATGGTGACATGACTGAAGACACTGATCGTCTGTGCACGGGCATGTGACTGAAATGACTGATGCTGTTTATTTATTTATTTATCTATTTATACCACTTTAAGTCACGGCAGATTTGTCTGCGTGAAATTCGAGCTGCTCTCCCCAGGAAGAACGCGTCGCCACAAGAGCAGCACCTCCCATTATGTGTGTGTGTGTGTGTGTGTGTGTGTGTGTGTGTGTGTGTGTGTGTGTGTGTGTGTGTGTGTGTGTGCAACTATATTTTTCCCCTATCAGTGTGGCTTTTTAATTTTAACAAAATTTTACCAGGGACAACTCTCTTTTTTCCGTGGATTCTTTTTACGTGCGCAAAATAATTATATGTAACGGCACAACACCTCAGTTTATCGTCTCATCCAGAAAAAAAAACTAACACCCAAACCGCACTACTTATAGTCCA
>CM054142.1:19922778-19935278 GCA_028751875.1 Rapana venosa | reverse complement strand
TGAGTGCAAGTGCTTTGATTTGTCTGTGCAAGATACAGCGCTATATAAATTCCATTTATTATTATTATTATTATTATTATTATTATTATGTAGGCCTATACAAAACTCCACACAGGCCACATACAGCAGTACCCTTGCAAGACTGGCAGCCAGACTACAGAACAGGTGCTGCAGTCCTGCCCAAAGAGGGTCTCGTCTGGCCTGACCCATACCCCCCCAGTGGCCAAGAAGCTCTATGGAGGAGACTTGGAGGGAGGACCCGCAGCGTACTGCTAGCTGCCTTCGTAACAAGAGACTGAGCTGTCCATCTGACGAACGGGAGAAACAATAATGACGCCGTGTATACAACTATTATTCGGTGATGTAGCAAGGGATGCACACGGGATCTCGGTTTTTCATCTCATCCCAAAGACTAGCATTCTGACCACGACTCAAAGCCCGGTGGTTAGGGGGGGGGGGCAAAATTCGGGTTCAAACGGGAATGGAACCCACGACTTTCCCTTTCCAGATGGTTGTGTTACGTGTAGACCATGGATCCATGGGGGGGGGGGGGGGGGGGGGGGGGGCTACATGGGCGAGCGTTGGCTTAGGTTTTTCTTTTCGCCTTGTCTTTCGAGCCACTACCATGATGTTGGCAGTTGAGGCACAATCACTTCTGAGTTTCCTTCTGACCTCGCAAAGCTGACGATAGACAGACCTACAGTTCCACCTATCGGTTTTCCCAGGACAGGTCCTTGCCTGTAGAATATCCCATACACGCTACGCCAGACAAAATGCTCAGGTAAAGCCACGAGTGTACTGTACCGGGTATGTTCGTGTTTCCGCCACCCAGTGCATGTTAGCAAGTAGATTAAAGTATTCTATTTATTTATTTATTCTTTTATATCGAGGATAATGGAATAAGCACTTATGTGCTTTTTTACATCTAGTCCCCGTGTGTATGCGGTTTTGTCAATTTTGTTATCTGTTCCCACCGGCACACAATGGCCTACTCTTACGAAAAACGGAACAGGATTTAACGTGTGCGCAAGATGTTCTGCGTGCGTTCGCACACGGGGCCTCGGTTTATATTCTCATCCGAAAGACTTTTGGGGAGAGTGGAGTCTGCACTGATGTTAACTCCAGGGGAAAATATCCCCTTGAGCGGGAATCGAACCCGGGTCGTCAGATTGCGAGCGCAATGTTCTAACCACTAGGCTATCCCGTAGCGGAAGCTTGCTAGCTGATCTTCTGCTCGAGAGAACTAGCACGTCTGCATAGAATATCATTGTCAGAAAAATTGCAATAATTCCTACACACACACACACACACACACACACACACACACACACACACACACACACACTGTAAATTCAAGAAAAAAAATCAAAACGAAACTCAACTTTATTGCATCTCTCAAAGATACACGGCAAACGCCATATTATTCTGAGAGCACCATTTTTTAATGACGGGAAGTCGGAATTATCGGAAACTGAAAAAGAGAAAAATCTGCATTATGGTCAATGGCTGTAATCTGTCAAGCTCACTGGAAAAGAACTCTACACAGAGAGTTCTGTAAAACGAAGAATTGTTCATAGTTTGGAATTTATTCTGAACCAGTTCTGCAGACTGTCCTGGCACATGAGCAAAACAGTCATTTCTGAGGACTGCAGCAGTGGAATATGACAGCAACTTTCCAAAACCTTATTTCAAAACGATATCACCTCGAAATGCCAAAAAATGGGAGAGCTTTGTTGCTTGTTGGGGAAGACGTTGAGAGAAAGAGAGCACGCTGGCGAAGCTCAGTTGGGGAA
This sequence comes from Rapana venosa, assembly GCA_028751875.1. Classification (NCBI taxonomy): domain Eukaryota; kingdom Metazoa; phylum Mollusca; class Gastropoda; order Neogastropoda; family Muricidae; genus Rapana; species Rapana venosa. The sequence continues at coordinate 19,933,485 of CM054142.1, read as the reverse complement.
TGGCATTTCTTTTCTTAAAAGAGGTTTTTGCCCCCTGCTGTTTATTGCTCTATTGTGGCGTGCTGTTTCCTTCGTTCCTACGTGCGTGCGTGCGCGCGCGTGTGTGCATTTTTTTTTTTGGATTGTTAAAATTTCCTAAAACTATATAATTTATGTGTTAGGCCACTATGGAAGTGTGAGAGGCGTATGAAATGAAAATTCAGTTATAGCTTCATTTGGTTTTGGATACTTTTTTGTTTGTTAGAATTACGGTAAAAATGCAACTCTTACATTAGTATTCACTTCTTTTGTCACCATTCTTTTCACGAAAGTGGTGGATCATTTTCATCAGTTCCAACAATTTTTTTTTCCAAGGAGAGGGCTGAAGTGGGAAGAGCACGGAAACACAGAGCAGAAGGGGCCTTAACTCTGGGGCACCCCATGCACACGGAAACGGTAGATGCAGGTGTACTCCTTGTCGCCATGGTTGTTGAGAATGCGCAGCTCTACGAAGCCGAAGACGCCAGGGTTGCGGAGCTGCAGGTCAAAATGCTGGATAGGGGTTCCCAAAGACTGGTAGGTGTAGTTGCCCAGGCTGACGCCCACGCGGTCCGATTCCGACTTGAGCCCGAGGACGGTGAAGTCTTTGGGAGCGCTGTCAATGTTGCCGTGGATGGACAAGGACCTGGGGATGTGCTCCATGGAAAAGCCAGTGGGTCTGATGGGCACAGCCAGCTGAATGGCCACGTGACCCTTATCTCCCTTGAAGGCCCAGCACTGACCCGGGTGGACGTCCGGCTGGATGACGCTTCTGGGCGAATTGGACAGGTAGAACAGCGGGATGCCGAACACACTCAGCACTGCCGTTTTCTTGGCGTAGGTCTCGGAGCAGCGGCTGTTCAACACGCTGCCGCCAGCGGACTCCAGGGCGTAGTCGGGCAGGCCAGTACGGTCGGCGCTGTACTTGAGGAGGGCGTCCTCCACGATCAGCCTAACGGCGTCTTCAGGCACACCGGCCCCGTTGCCGCCGCCTCCCAGGAGGAAGGAGGAGCTGATGTCCGAGCTCTTGCCTTTGTTCAGCTTGATCCGTTCTGTGATGTCCTGGGTCAAGGTGCGCAGCTGCTCTTCCAGCTCGTCGTGGTCCACGTAGTACTTGTTGAGCCACCGGGTGAAGTCCGTGCCCACCCCGCCTTGGTCCGCCTTGTCGTCACTCACCAGCTTGGCCATCTTCCTGTTGACCTGCTCCTGAATCATGGACATCAGGGAAGGCTCATCCAGGCAGCACGTCTTGGCGAAGGAAGTAAGGCCGTTGAACTCGTTACTTAGGGCTTCGATCTTGCCTTTGAGGTTGGTGAGAGAGGCCCGCACAGAGGCCATGTCGGCAGCCTGCTTGTCGCGGTCCCCGTTCAGGGTTCCCATGAACAGAGACTTGGTGTCTGCCATGTCCCCATCCAGAATTTTGGCTTTAGCCACAAGAGACGCCATGTGCTCTTCCAGGGCTAGAAGCCGCTGTCTGGCATCGTGCTGGCTGACTTTGAGGGCTGTCTGATCGGAGCTGCCTTCCTTGGCCATGTTGAGCAGACTGACTTTCAGTGCCTCCATCTCCGGGGTCAGCATGCTTCGTACCAGACCTTCAACATCCGCCCGGTTCAGCCAGTCCTGGTGCTCGGCTTGCAGCTGGTACAGGATCTGCTTCACCTCGTGATACAGGTTGATGGTTTGCTTGTCTCCGTCTGTGTAGGGAGGAAGGGGTGGCTTGTGTGAGGTGATAAAAGAGGGAAGGGCTAAGAGGCTAAGGGAGGGTAGCTTGCCCCCGTACATGTGGTAGGTGCCAGCCAACATCAGAGGCGGAAGCAGCAGCAAAGGCAGGCACAGACAGCAATTCCTTCTGCTGTTTCGACTGACCATCCAGGTGTCCATCCACAAAAAGAACCGGACCACCTTCCTCATCTGTGACCACAGGCAACACCACAGATAGGTCAAGAGCTTACACAAAGGCAGAAGGGTGAACCTGCCGATGGTTGAGCCGGCTAACTTGTTTTTGTTGCATACTGCCATCATCAGGCGAGTGATTCCTTTCCAGAACACAGCAACGCTCTGAGTCCAGTTGGTTCGCTTTTTTTTCCGCCCTAGACTTGCAGTGTACCCATCTGCTGAAGTGAAGGAGCTGGTGTACGAGAAGGAATCTGTGTCTGAATAATCATCGGTCTGGTCTAGCTCATACATGTCTTTCACGCGATAACGCCGGTTTGATTTATAGCCCCGGTCATAGTCCTCGTCATCCTCATCATCGTAGGAGTCGTGCCATCCGCTTGCATTTCGCCGCCCTGCTTTTGTTTTGTAGGGTGACCGAGAAGGACGTCTGGCTCGGCGAGCGTTGTTGTTGGCGTTCAGGTTATCTGGCTGTCTGCTTCTTGTGCTTAGTGAGACAGCAGCAGTGGAAGTGCGGGTTGAAGACTGTCTGGAACCCTGCATGCGCCTGTGGCTATGTATGGGTATGCCACGCCCCTCGGGAGTCTGCGGATCCTGAAGGGCGTTGTTGGAGATGTTGGCTGAGCTCAGGTCGAGGACACAAAGGCTTCGCCGACGCCGAGAATGATGAGTGCGCAGAAACCGTTTGACTCCTTTCAGCTGACTGCCTGAACGCAGCATCATACCTTGATTGTGTTCCCCACCCTGCTCCCCACCTTCTTGATACTGATCAGTCTGAGACTGCTCTAACTCTGCTTGCTCTTTTGCGTTCGCCTCTATCTGTGTGCTGCTTACTAAGGACAGGTTTTCTGGGCCTGCATTCCCTTCACTAACAGGCAGCTGACCTGCTTCAGGTGACAAGTAACAAGCATCATACCTGCAAACGCTGCTCCTGGTAGAGTTCGGCGGCTGCCTGCCGCGGTGAAGGTTGAGGGCGTCAGCCGAGTTTTGATCCGCATCGATCTCATCCGAGCTGGAGTCTGAGTCCACCAGCGTATCCACTGGTGGAGTCACCAGTCCTCTGGGACGATGGTGTGGAGACATGGGGCTGGTCTGAGACAGTGCTGGTGCTTTGCTGATCAAAGGGGATGATTCTGTGCTGCTGGTGCTTTACAGGTAGGCAGTAGATGTCGAGATGAACAATCGGCCTGGGACGGGCAGACCAGCGAAATGCTCTTTCTTTTTCTTCTGTTGAAAAGACGACCCTAGACTTGATACAGTATCGCCCTATCACACCGCCACTAAGTACTCTGCTTGGCCGACAAAACTCACAGTCAGCACAAACCAGTTGGGTGAAACAGATAGAGAAACTGACTGGATTCTTTTGTTCACCATGTCCAGTCAAAACTCGACGCATACACACGCAAAACATGACGTTTTTTTATTGCTGCTACGTAGAATAGCTACGACTGTTACGTCACATGTTTAAAAAATTACGTAAGTGATGGGCAAAGCGTAAGCTTCTCATCCTCTGTATTCTGACTTGGCATCATTAAGAAGGCCCTTCCTAGAAAATCCCACTCGGATGGGTGACCGTTTGCGCGCCTGGGTTTCAGTTCTGTTCCCCAGTTCACCCACCTGTAAATATCTCTTTAGGATCAGGGAAGGTAAAGCAGTGAGGGAGAAGAGATGGGCACCGCCCTCAATATGCTGGCCCCTTGAGAAGTTGAGGTCTCTGCTGCCTCACTCCACCACTACGACCACATAAGTTATGGGACACCTTTCCCTGTAGATAATGCGCCATACCATGAAAGGTTCGCTTCATGTTTCAATCAATACTGACACAATGACTTAAAAGTCGTATAGTCTTTTAAGTTGTAATTTCTCTTTGATCATTCAAAGAGAAATTTGCACGACTAAAAATGAAATACAAAGATGACGACGTGAGGACTATAAAATACAATGTTAATGTATAAAATGTATGTAAGTTTGGAAGCGCATAGGTTTAGTTCCACCGGTATCTCTTTAAGTTGGTGACATCACAGGTTCTGTGCAGACATCTTTCTTTTGGTATATCGAGAAAATAAGAAACTGCTTGATAAGTGACCACGATTTGGAAGCAGTATATCATGGACATGACTTTGCTGTGTGTATTTTTCTCTTTGTTCTAATATTGAGTAGCTCTCTATGCATTTCTGCTTGCTCTGTTATTGATGATGAGCAGTTCTATTTGCTGTTATCGGCGGGGATGTGCAGTTCTATTTGCTCTGCTACGGAGGATATGTAGGGCTTCTATTCGCTCTGTTATTGAGCGTGCACAGTTGTTGCTCCGTTTACCAGCGCGTGCAGTGCTGTTTGTTCAGTGAATGAATGTGTGCAGTTCTGTTCGCTCTGTTATTGAATGTGTGCAGTTTTATTGTTCTGTAATTATTACTTTTATTATCATTTATTCTTTTATTTCGAGGATAATGGAATAAGCACTTTTGCGCTTTTTTTTTTAGGCAGTCCCCATGTGTATGCAGTTTTATCCATTTGGTCATCCGTTCCCACAGGCAGAAAATGGCCTTCTCTTCCAAAAAGCGGAACAGGTTTTAACGTATGCGCAAGATGTTCTGCGTGCGTTCGCACACGAGACTTGGTTTTTAGTTTTTATCCGAAGGACTTTTTTTCGGGGGGTGGGGGGGAGGGGAGTGAAGTCGGCACTTATGTTAACTCCAGGGGAAATTATCCCCTTGAACAGAGATTCGAACCGAGTCGGCAGATCACGAGTGCAATGCTCTAACCAACCAAGCTGTCCCTGAATGTGTGCAGTACTGTTTCTTCTGTGAATGAATGTGTGCAGTTCTATTGGCTCTGTTATTGAGTGTGTGTGTGTGTGTGTGTGTGTGTGTGTGTGTGTGTGTGTGTGTGTGTGTGTGTGTGTGTGTGTGTGATGTGTGTGTGCAGTTTGTTGTTCTGTTATTGAGTGTGTTCAGTTTTATTGAGTGTGTGCAGTATTGTTTGTCCTGTGAATGAATGTGTGCAGTTCTATTGGCTCTGTTATTGAGTGTGTGTGTGCAGTTTTGTTGTTCTGTTATTGAGTACGTTCAGTTTTATTGAGTGTGTGCAGTATTGTTTGTCCTGTGAATGAATGTGTGCAGTTCTATTGGCTCTGTTATTGAGTGAGTGTGCAGTTCTATTCGCTCTGTTATTGAGTGAGTGTGCTCTGTTATTGAATGGGTGTGCAGTTCTGTTCGCTCTGTTATTGAGTGAGTGTGCAGTTCTGTTCGCTCTGTTATTGAGTGAGTGTGCAGTTCTGTTCGCTCTGTTATTGAGTGAGTGTGCAGTTCTGTTCGCTCTGTTATTGAGTGAGTGTGCAGTTCTATTCGCTCTGTTATTGAGTGAGTGTGCCGTTCTATTCGCTCTGTTATTGAGTGAGTGTGCAGTTCTATTCGCTCTGTTATTGAGTGAGTGTGCAGTTCTATTCGCTCTGTTATTGAGTGAGTGTGCAGTTCTATTCGCTCTGTTATTGAGTGGGTTCAGTTCTATTCGCTCTGTTATTGAGTGTGTAGTTTTATTGCTGCGTTATTGAGTGTGTAGTTCTATTGCTGTGTTATTGAGTGAGTGTGTGCAGTTTTATTGTTCTGTCATTGAGTGTCTGTGCGATTACTGAGTGTGCGCAGTTGTGCTTATTCTGTTTTTGAGTGTGTGCAGCTATATTTCCTCTCTTATTGAGCGTGTGCAGTCATATTTGGGAGCGTGTGAAGTTGTATCAATGAGGTGTGCAGTTGTATTTAGGAACGTGTGAAGTTGTATCAATGAGCGTGTGCAGTTTTATTTAGGAGCGTGTGCAGTTGTATTTAGGAGCGTGTGCAGTTGTATCAATGAGGTGTGCAGTTGTGTTTATGAGCGTGTGCAGTCGTATTTACGAGCGTGTGCAGTCGTATTTAGGAGCGTGTGCAGTCGTATTTAGGAGCGTGTGAAGTTGTATCAATGAGCGTGTGCAGTTGTGTTTATGAGCGTGTGCAGTCGTATTTACGAGCGTGTGCAGTCGTATTTACGAGCGTGTGCAGTCGTATTTAGGAGCGTGTGAAGTTGTATCAATGAGCGTGTGCAGTTGTGTTTATGAGCGTGTGCAGTTGTATTTACAAGCGTGTGTGCAGTTGTATTTATGAGTAGTATGTGCAGTTGTATTTATGAGTAGTGTGTGCAGTTGTATTTAGGAGTAGTGTGCGCAATTGTGTGTGTGTGCATTTGTATGCATGAGCGTGTGCAGTTGTATTTAGGAGTGTGTGCAGTTGTATTTATGAGTGTGTTAAGTTGTGTTTGTTCTGTTATTATGTGCAGGTTGGGGGGGAGGAGGGGGGGGGTTCTCTGTTATTGAGTGTGTGTAGTTGTATTTCAGGGAATGTCTTACGCTGTGTACGTACGTGTATTAATCACCCCATTTTTATTGATGAAAGCTGTTTAAGTTCAGAGCAGGATGAAAAGCACTCCCTGCTTAGAGGTGGTTTTTTAGCCCTTTTGTTTGATCTCGATGTGTGTGTATGTGTGCGTGCGTGCGTGCGTGCGTGTGTGTGTGTTTGTGTGTGTGTGTGTGTGTGTGTGTGTGTTTTGCTGTTGTTGTTGTTGCTGTTGCTTCGATTTTACGTGTGTTCGCTCAAAGTGATATTAGACGAAAAAGTGATATTAGACGTGTGTGTGTGTGTGTGTATGCGTGCGTGTGTGTGTGTGTATGCGTGCGTGTGTGTGTGTGTTTGTGTGTGTGTGTGTGTGCGTGTGTATGTGTGTGCATTGTTGTGTGTGTTGCTGTTGTTGATGTTGCTTCGATTTTATGTCTGTTCACTCAGTTTTATTAGACGAAAAAGTGATATTGGACGTGTGTGTGTGTGTGCGAATGGTATGTGTGTGTGTGTGTGTGTGTGATGCGTTGCGTGTGTGTGTGTGTGCGTGCGTGCGTGCATGCGTATGTACGTGCGCGACAATGATTGGGATGGTGGGGGCTGCAGAATCCTGGAGGCACCGAACGCGTTGGCAGAGACGTTCTGTGGATCGCCATCCTACATGAGCCCCGAGGTGCTGTTTGAACTTCCCTACAACGCTCAGGTGACGTACCGCCCTAGTCAGGCCTTCCTCCCTCCTGGAAACTAGTCGCTGCAGCATCTGCAGCAGCATTAATACTGCGTAGTATCCCTGAAGTCGGAATGTGGCTACCTTGTTTTTATTGTGTGAGAGTATGGGTATTGAGGTTTTTATTTATATTTTATTTTTTTTTTTTTTTTTTTTTTTTATTTTTTATCATAACATATTTTTGGTATAAGTAATCAAAATAAGTGTCGAAGGTGATCGTGTACTGTTTTGAGAATTATATATCTAGTACCATCTCTGAAAAAAAACACACACACACACACACACACACACACACATCTCTCTCTCTCTCTCTCTCTCTCTCTCTCTCTCTCTCTCTCTCTCTCTCTCTCTCTCTCTCTCTCTCTGTATTGTGGCCTAAGACCGATACGCAATTAATTCATTCTCTCTCTCTCTTCTCTTCTCTCTCTCTCTCTCTCTCTCTCTCTCTCTCTCTCTCTTCTTCTCTCTCTCTCTCTCTTATTGTTATTGTGTATTCTAATAAAGGGCATATTCATACTTTCGATTTTCAATATTATTTTGGACTTGTTGACTGTACTTGAGCTCAGTGAATCTCCTATTTTAATATCTTATTACCACGTGTAACAACTATGTGTACTATTCTACAATATGAAAGGTGTTCAATTTTATGATCTATAAGTTTGGCTTACTCTCTCTCTCTCTCTCTCTCTCTCTCTCTTCTCTCTCTCTCTCTCTCTCTCTCTCTTCTCTCTCTCTCTCTCTCTCTCTCTCTCTTGTTGTTATTGCTGTAGTTGTTACTTTGTTCTTGTTGGTAATTTGTTTGGGTTTTTCGCTTGTTTGTTTTTTGTTTTGGTGTATGTATGTGTGTGTGTGAAGGGGGGAACGGTGCTTTTTTTTTTGTAATTGTTTTTTGTTGTTTGTTTGTTTGTTTTGGGGTTTTTTTTTCATTTGTTTGTTTGTTGTTGTGTTTTTCTGTTTTTTGTTGTTATTTGGAAGGTGTCTGCTGTTGTTGTTGTTTTGTTGTTGTTTCTTTTTTTCTTTTTTTTTTTGTTTGTTTGCTTTTTTTGTTTTATGGGTTTTTTTTTTTTGTTGGGGGGGGGGGTGGTTTCTGGGGTATGTTTTTCTTTTGCTCGTCTGGGGTTGTTTGTTTGTTTGTATGTTTGTTTGTTTTTTCTTCTTCTCTCTTTTTCTTAAAAAAAATTGTTTTTCCTTTGCTTCTTCTGCTTGAAAGTATGAGTACTGAGTGCATTTTTAAATGTGACCCCATGGGCGGGGACTGGATGTAAAAAAGCACATGAATACTTATTCATTATCCTGGAAAAAAAAGATTTTGTTTCTATTACTTACAATGTGTAGATGTTCTTTTTATGACTTTATTGGCTTTTTCCCCCTCTTTATTATGTGAGTGTATGGGTATTGCACTTATTTTATTACCATGACATTCAATTTGCATGAGCATAATTAAAAAGTGTTTGTGTTGATGTGTGCTATGTGAGTATTACATATTTAGTATTATCCCTAAAACACACCCCTCCCCACCCACCACCCCACACACACGCTCAAAACAAACACAAACACACACACACACACACACACACACACACACACACACTCACTCACTCACTCACTCACTCACCCACTCATATTCTCTCCCTCAACGACTGTATAGTTTTAAATTTCTTCTTGGTTTGTTTCTTGTTTTTATTGTGTGGATGTATGGGTATTAAATTTATTTCATTATCATGACATATAATTTGAAACGAGTATAATCTAACATGAGTGTTGATGGGATCGCATACTGTTTTGGGAATTATATATTGGATATTGTCTCTGAAATACACACACACACACTCTCTGTCTCTCTGTCTCTGTCTCTCACCTTTTATCGTCCTGCTTATAGTCATAGTATATCCTGATGAAGGATTCATATTTTTATATTTTCAATACTTTATTGGACTTGCCTCTGTACTTAAGTTTTAATGAGTGCCCTATTTCAATATCTTATAATTATGTGTAACAAGTATGTGTACCATTTGACAATGTGTAGATGTTTATCTTTATGACTTATTAAGTTTGGTTGTGTTATTTTTCTTGGCTTTGTTGTTGTTCTTGTTCTTGCTGTTGTTGTTTGTCTGTTTTTCTCTTTTTTATCATCTTTTTGTTGGTTTGGTTTTTTCTTCTCTTTTGTTTGTTTGTTTGTTTTGGTTAGGGGTTTTTTGGGGGGTGGGGGTAGGGGTGGGGTATTTTTAGGATTTTCTTTTCATTGCTTGCTTTGGGGGGGGGGGGGAGGGTTGTTGGGGGGGGGAGCTGTTTTGAAAAGGGTTATTTCCCCTTGTTTTTATTGTGAGACTGTATAAGTATTGGGTTATTATTATTAAGATGTATCCCTAACGGGCGGGGACTGGATGTAAAAAAGCACATGTGTGCTTATTCATTATCCTCGAAATAAAAGAATTTGTCATTGTCATTGTCATTGTCATTGTAGGTTTTAAAATTTAAAAAAAAACGGTCGCTTACACCGAAGTCTCATTATTGTATTGGTGAACCTCGGAGCTCTTACCGAGGAAATAAGACATAGACACACGCGCGCGCATGAGACTATAAACCGAGGTCCCGTGTGCGAACGCACGCAGAACATCTTGCGCACACGTTAAGTCCTGTTCCGCTTTTCGTAAGAGTAGGCCATTGTGTGCCGGTGGGAACAGGTGACAGAATGTACCCAAAAAATGCATACACACGGAGATTGGATGTAAAAAAAAAAACCCACATAAGTGCTTATTTCATTATCCTCGATAAAAAAGAATAAAGTTAAAAGTAAATAAATAATAATAAATAAAAATGATAAACAGAATGTACTATTATGTACAATATTGTACTGTTATGAATGTACTACTAATAATAAATAATAAACACACCCACGCACACATTCACACACACGCACGCACTCCCGCACCCACACACACAAACGCACGTTTAAAAACTAGTACTTGTAGTATAGTTTCCTGTCCTTCGCGTTATACACCGTCAGATGCGTTTTGGAGAAATAATAGTGGCAAGTCCTTTCCAGCACCTCTCGTGGTGGGCCGTACAGCTTAGTTTATTTATTTATTTATTTATTATATATCACTTTAAGTCACGTCAGATTTCTCTGCGTGAAATTCGGGCTGCTCTCCCCGGGGAGAGCGCGTCGCCACAAGAGCAGCTCCACCCTTTTTTTTTCTGTCTACAACTGCATTTGTTTCCCTATCAGAGTGGCTTTTTTCTACAGAATTTTGCCAGGGACAACTCTCTTGTTGCCGTGGGTTCTTTTACGTGCGCTAAATAATTTGTGTGTAAGACACGGGACCTCGGTTTATCGTCTCATCCAAAAGACTAGCGCCCAGACCACCACTCAAGGTCTAGTAGATGGGAAAAATTTTGGGTCCAAACGGGATTTGAACCACGGCCCACTTCCGACCCGGACTTTTCGCTTTCTAGACAGGTGCGTTACCTCTAGACCACCGATAGTTTGCCAGGGTTATCTCCGTAAAAGAACCCACGGCAACAAGAGAGTTGTCACTGGTAAATTTCTGTAGAAAAAAAAAAAGCCATTCTGATAGGGAAACAAATACAGTTGAAGACAGGAAAAAGGAAAAAAATAATAAAATGGGTGGCGCTGCTCTTGTGGCGACGCGCTCTCCCTGGACAGAGCAGCCCGAATTTCACGCATAGAAATCTGCCGTGACTTAA